>CANTUT010000208.1:5000-372500 GCA_947687605.1 Reutealis trisperma | reverse complement strand
GAATTCTCTCTATTTTATTTTTCTTTAGGTCTAAAATATAAAAGATCTAAAATTTATTAATTTAAAAATCAAAATTAAATTAATAAACCAAACCAATATTTTTTTTAGAACCCCTCCTTCGCAAGAAGGTGAAACTACGTGGGGTTTGATTCCTATTCAATAGGATATGTAGGCATGCCATTCTGTAAGACATCAACTCCAAAATCTTTTTCAATAATATTTTCCCCTTCATAACAATTTAAGTTTAATTTTAGTTTGTTATTTATTTGTATATGTGCTTTATTTTTTTTGTTCATTTCTTTAATTTAGTTGAGGAATGTGTGCTTTTCTTAGTACCCATAAGGGCTAGAGGAAAAATCCTCTTTATTTCATTCATTTTGATTTTGTAATAATTAAGTAGGATTTATTTTTGCTCATTTATTTACAATTGTCATTTTATTTTGCCATCTATAACTATTTCATTCATCATTTTTACTCCTATTCATGTATACACTAAAATTAATCTTTTTAAGAGTTATTTTGCAACTTTTAGCCAAACATTTATTTAAATATTAAAACCTGATCCCCAAGCCCTCTTTGGTCACTGATGGATTAGTGTTGATCCATTGGGATAAATCAAACATTTTGGAGTCAATCAATTTGGACTCCTTTAATTTTTCCAATTAAAATAAGTAAATTAAAGTAGCGACTCCCTTTTATAAATAACAAATTGTAAAGCCTAATTTTATGAACTCATACTGAGTTCCAATCGTGGAATTTTTTCCAAAGAGCATTTCGATTCTCCTTAGCTGATCGGACCAATGGTTGGGCGAGGCCTCACAGGTATCAACATTAAGACCATATTCATACCTCCCTTTAGGGTTGTATGACAAATTCTAGTACCTATATGTTGGTATATAAACATATATTTATATATAATTTGAAAATTTTGCCTACAGGTTTATTTATAATTTAATTTGAATGTTTACATAAATACATAATATTTGGTGTTAAATTGGTTATAGGCGTATAATGTTCATATATTTGTTATAGAAAATTGGTAAGAACTATATAAACAAAGGTTTTATTAGGGTAATGAATGCACGACAGTAATTAAATTCAACACAAATAGTTTAACACCAACTAGTCCACTATTTCCATTTTAATTTAACAAAAAAAAAAGCACCTTTAGGCTCTCATAGGACTACATGATCGCGAAAACATTTGCTTCAAGCACTAAACTACATAAACAAAGTCAATATACACTGCGAAGGCAGAACAAGCTTTTTTATTTTTTCTTCGTGGCTAATGATAATGAAATCATAGGAATATCGATAATACAAATGTAACCTCCTATACAAAGATCCTCCCTAAGCCCATCATAGGATTTCTTTTGGAGATATTTTTCTTCTCCTTCTCCAATTAACCTGTTGGCCTTCCTCAATAATGCATTAATAAGATTCTTCAATGATTAAGGTACTCTGGATTAATCCACATAAAGTACTTATATTGACCAAGAGGGATCTAGAAGAAAATCAAATTTACAGAGAGAACCCTAACTTAATAGACACCCTAAACCACAACTAATTAAAACATAAATTCACTTACCCTATAATATTTGCACCCATAAAACCTTCGCCTAAGGTTATTTTCAGTCTAAGATGATCTAAGTGGAGCTCCATGACTACAATCACATATCGATACTCCAAATTTATAGGCAATTCAGCCATCTTTGATAATCAAAGAAGAAGATACAACTTTGGATAATTTTGTGGTATGAAGGTATGTTTTATGCTTCTTCTCTAATTAAGATTTCAAATATTGCCTCCTTGAAATAAAGAGGTTGGGTTCATATTTTATTAATAGGAGGAAAGGAAAAGAGATGTTGATTTTCTAGGAAACTGGGCTTAAAAATAAGAGATAGAGAGGGGGAGTTGGTATGGGCGTGAGAAGGGACAAAAATATTGCATTAGAGAGGGACATGGCATATTTTAAAATTTAAAATGGTTTATGTAGCATCCATCTGAGCTTTCCATTAGAGAAATTGATAGAAAATGATTTGAGGGACATTCATGATATAGTTGATATAACGATAACAATATTTATGTTACAAAATTTAATTAAGGGATTACAATATGCATTAATCAATAGTTAAGGGACGATGGGAGTAATCAACCCCTCAATCTATCACAATCCAAATCTAGAGGCATATGACTAACAATGGAAAAGCATAGAGCTTCTGAAATTCATAATAAGCCTAACAACTTTTTAAATGATAAAACTGCAATATGACAGTTATAACAATTACAAATAAAGGGTTATAGGCCCATCTATTAACCAGAATATGTGTATAACATTAAATCTCTACCACTCATGCTATCAACCATATCAAATCATCATCATAAGGTTTCTGCTTAATGGAAAATAATATCATCTAGAATGAGGAAGCTCAGCTATCTGTGAGGCATCGCCCGAGTACCGGTCCGATCCGCTAAAGGGAATCGAAATGCTCATTTGGGAAAGAACTAACGAGGAAGCCCTCGGGCTTATCTTTGATAGATTTGAAAATTATTTTTAGGAGTCGCCACCTTAATTTATTTTTATTTGGAAAAATATAAGGAAAAAATCCATTAGACTCCAATTATAACCCAAATGAAAAAGGATCACTAGCCTCAAAACCAAAAAGGATTCGGGGACTAGGTTTTTGGTTTATTTTAACAAAATAAGTTTGGCCAATTAATACAAAAGTGACTTAAAATATATTTCATGGACAAACTAAAATGCATGAATAATTTATAATATGCATGATCATTCAATCCACAAAGTTTACACAATTAGAATTCAAAATAAAAGAGAGTTAATATTACAATGAAATCCAAACTTAGGGGATACCTCCTCTAGCCCTTATGGTTTCTAGGAAAGTCACACATTCCCTAAACTAATCCTAATAATAAAGCAAAGAAACAAGCACAAAAGTAAGTGAAGAAGGTGATAGGGGGATAGTTGATTAATTTTAATTAGATTCGATGCCTTAACCAAGCATGCCTAAGTATTTCTTTGAATAGAAATTAGAACCCATGCAATTCTCCCTTCTTGTGAAGAGCTTAATTTAGCCTAGCCATTTTATCATGTTTGATTAATTAATTCAAAAAGGGTTGAGTTAATTAATTAATTTGATTGATTACTGAGTTGATTATCTAACAAACTAGATGAATCAATTTAATTAACTTACTAAAAGAGATAATGAAATTAAGCGAAAAGAAGCTTACCTTGGATGGTGGGCAATGGCTAGCTTTAGATGGTAGGCGGCGGCTAGCTTTGAATGGGGGGCGGTAGCTGGCCTTGGATGGCAGGCAGCGGCTGGCCTCGGACGACGAATGACGACTAGCCTTGGGTGGTAGGTGGCAGCTAGATTTGGTGGGTGGCAGCTAGCCTTAGATGGCAGGTGGCGGTTGGCCTCGAACGGCGGGCGGCGACTAGCCTTGGGCAGCGGACACAAGCCTTGGGCAAGAGACTTGCCTCGAACAGGTGGGTGGCAGAAAGCCTTAAACTAGTTACGTAAGAATAAAGGCGAAACCACCCCCCCCCCAACTTGCTTTGCGAAGCGAAGAGTGAATGCAAAGCGTTTTGCTTGAAGTAATGCTTTTCAAGCTCTAGAAGTTGATCTTTTGAAGTGTGGGAAGGCCCTCTATATATAGGGGGAAGAATGAAGCATAGAGGCTGAAATTTTCAATATGGGGCAAGGATCACGCCGCCGTTGCTGCATCAGCCTCTGCGGCAGTGCCGCAAAGGTCTTTATGGCACTGCAAAAGGCTCTGCAACAATGCCACAGAGCTATATGGCAACTTGCTCTAATTCACCCATTCTACTCGTTTTCATCCGTTCTCGCTCGTTTTTCATTATTCCAATTGTGTTACACCCATTATTGAGTCTCAGATGATTTAATAATGATTTAAGAGCCTTGATTGATTCCTTTCTTATCTAAATGGTTTGTAATTCTTAGAGGTGCAGAATTAAGGGTTCACAGTTGCCCCCTCATCAGGATTGCTTTGTCTGGTAGGCAGTTCTGATGAGTGTGAACTTTAGAATGAAGAGGATGCCTCCAGTATATTTAAGAGTAATATAAGTTTTGATAAGTGTGAATTTTAGAATAAAGAGGATGCCACCGGTATATTTGGGAGCGGCATAAAGTTCTAATGAGTGTGAACTTTAGAATGAAGAGGATGCCTCCGGTATATTTAGGAGTGGCAAGAAGTTCTAATGAGTGTGAACTTTAGAATGAAAAAAAATGCCCTCGATATATTTAGGAGTGGCAGGAAGTTCTGATGAGTGTGAACTTTAGAATGAAGAGGATGCCCCCGGTATATTTAAGAGCGGCAGGAAGTTCTGGTGAGTGTGAACTTTAGAATGAAGAGGATGCCCTTGGTATATTTGGGAGTGGCAGGAAGTTCTGATGAGTGTGAATTTTAGAATGAAGAGGATGCCCTCAGTATATTTGCGAGCAGCATAAAGTTTTGATGAGTGTGAATTTTAGAATGAAGAGGATGCTTCCGGTATATTTAGGAGCGGCATAAAGTTCTAATGAGTGTGAACTTTAGAATGAACAGGATGCCCTTAGTATATTTAGGAGCAGTAGGAAGTTTTAATGAGTGTAAACTTTAGAATGAAGAGGATGAAATTCTGAAAAGTGTGAACTTTAGAATGAAGAGGATGCCCTCGGTATATTTGGAAGCGGCAGGAAGTTCTAATAAGTGTGAACTTTATAATGAAGAGGATGCCCCCAGTATATTTGGGAGTAGCAGAAAATTCTGATAAATGTGAACTTTAGAATGAAGAGGATGCCTAATAAGTCTTGAAAATGCTATATTTTGGCCCTTGTTCTTAATGTATTTTATGTCTTTAATTGAGTTTAATCTATTTGTCTTAATGCTTTCATAGTTCTTTTAGTTAATCTAGTGTTAAAGGATGCCATGATTCGAATGTGACCTAGGACGGTGAAAGATCCAAGTCAAAATGCTGATTTTTAGAGGAATATAGGCTACCACGGGTTAAGCCACGGCTGGGATTCCAGTCGTGTGATAAGAGCAAAGTGGCAAATTATCCAGTAGCCTCCCACGGGTGGAGGCACGGCTGAGGTCTCACCTATAGGAAGTTATGTTTTCTTTGATTCTTTCGTTGCGACGACTGGAAACCCAGCCGTGGGTCTAGTGGTGCGCATTAGAAATTTCAAAAATATAAAACCAGATTTGATAGTATTTTGAAGGGAGTCACCAAGGGATTAGAGAGAGGATAGTAAGGGAAAGAAGACATTAAAGATCGCGGATCAAAGAACAGGATTTCTCTACACTTAATTCATGAATTGTTTGGGATTTCTTACTTCTTTAATTCTTACTTTGGTTTCATTGTGTGATATGAACTAATTCTTTCCAATTTGCGTATTGATGAACCCTAGGACCTTTTGTATAGATTAAATTACTTTTTATTCAATTAAATCATTCCTTGAGTTGTTTTATCTTTATGATTATTATTGCTTAAATACCAGTTGATAATTGCATGCTTATTAATTGGGGATTGTTTTCATATAATTAACTAGAGATAGCTTTATGTGAATTAATCACTCATAGAAATTGAGGGTTGATTGGGGCACTAGAGATAGGCTTACAAGACTTCTTTGGTAGATAGTTTCTCGAATCTAAAGCATGACCTAATTGAGTTTGCTTGAGAAGAGATTTCTCGCATTCCTCTTGGGAAATAGGGATTTAATTACTCGAGAGAGATTTTTATCTAATTTAGCGAAATGCCAATTCAACTTATGGAATGAATTTGATTGATGTGTAACTCATGATATACAATTAGGGGCTAGGGGGACTTAACACCTAAATGGGCCTTTATCCCTTATTTCATCTTCTTTTTCCTTCTTGTTATTTTACTTAAATTAGATCTTAGTTTAGTTTGAATATAATTATAATCATTCTTATCAACACCAATTTGATTAACTAGAGACATTAGTAGACATTTGAGCTAGTACTTACCTAAAGTCTCCAATGGAACGATAACTCACTCACTACTGTATTGCTTGTGCGATCTGTACACTTGCAGAATATGCATCAATGCCCCCAGTGTATTTGGGAGCGACAGGAAGTTCTGATAAGTGTAAACTTTAGAATGAAGAGGATGTCCTCGGTATATTTAGGAGCGTTAGGAAGAAAACAGCAGTTCCTATATGGTAGGAAAGAAGACAATCCTGTCTAATAGGAATCGATGAAGTGGTGATCCTATCTGGTAGGAATGATGATGATGATCTTATCTTTCTTCGAGAGTTTTGACAATTTGCCTTGATTTATGATCCTATTTAATGCAAAAATGCTAGATAATTATGCAATGATATGATATCTTGAACTTATGAAGGGTTAGTTCTGGTATAAAAGTGTTGATCTTTGGGAGAAAGATGCTCCCATTTTAAAAAAGTGAATATTTGGAAGGAATCTGCCCCTACTTTAGAATGATAGAGGAAAGTGGTTTGGTCATTTGTTTATTGGTTGATTAGCTAGCTTAGAGATGAAGATGGGTATGTTAGGTATGAGATTAGCTGGTTAATGGCTATCAGTTTAGCTTAGGAAAAAAGTCATTGGTTAATGGCTATCAGTTTGGCTTAGGAAAAAAAGTTACTCTAGAAAGTTAAGCAAGGTATAGTCTTGGAAAATATTGGGCTATTCAGTTCAAAAGGCTTAAACAGGTATGACGTTGGGGAAGATTTAGTTTGAGGCTAGATTGGAGCACTTGATAAGGAGGGTCAAGTTTTTGGAGATGATTAGATTGGAAGGTTTAGGGAAGGTCAGCTTATGGGGCTTGTCCTTGGAGAAGTTCATATGGAAGGCTTAGTTAGGTTTGGGACTTTGTCTTAGTCAGGTTTCAACCTATGGTGAGTTTATTTGGAAGACTCTATTAGGTTTTGCTTTAAGCTCAGCTAGGTCTAGCTTAGAGGAAAGGTTAGGCTAAGAATTAGTTGGGAAAGGTTTGGACAAATTTGGCTTTAGAGGAGATTATGGTCTTTTTGTGAATGGTGAAAGCTAGGCTTAGGCTACTTGGTTTGGACTTCATGGTGAAGGCTTTTTGGTTTGGGCTTTCATAGTGAAGGCTTTTGGGCTTGGGCTTTCATGGTGAAGGCTTTTGGGCTTGGGCTTCATGGTAAAGGCTTTTAGGCTTCATAAAGAAGTCTTAGAGGCTTAAAGGCTTTGGTTAAAGGTGCTTTAGACCTTTTTGCAGGATGGTTGGCTTCATCTTAGGTATGGTGTTAAAGGTTTTGGTCGCAGGCTTCATGGATAAGGGTTTACCCTTTTGTCATGGTTATATAAGATTTTCAATCCCATCGGATGGTTGGCAGGCTTTGACTCGATTATAATTTGCCAAAGAGGCTTAGTCTTTTCAAGGATGATGAAATTTTACTAATGGGATATGGAATGACTTGAGTGGTTCGAGCCCTTCTTAAGCTTTGCAAGACATGACTTGATTTTGGTCATGCTAGAGAAAGCTGGCCTTAAGGATGATAAGTCTTGAAAGACTTAGGATCTTTGGTTTTACCCATGGGCTTAGCCCTTAGAAGATGATGAGACTTTAGCATATGAGGCTTGAGCTTGAAAGGATGGAATGGTACATTTGAAGTTGGGGAATGGTTCAAAGGAGGGTTGGAAATTTTGAAAAGGATTAAGGAGGTTGTATGATTTTGCTATCTATAGCATGATTCATGGAAAGGAACAAGCCAAGCTAACCTTGTTGTTTTAAGATTGAAGAGACATTTAAAGTGACACTTTACTGGCTTGAATGTAGACGACAGACTGGATGAAAGGGGGTACTCCAAGGAGCGGCTAAAGGACTGATGAGAAGAGATAACTTGGGGATCATGCTCCCAATAAGAGATAGGAACATAATAGACTAGCAATGTGAGAGATTGTGCCTAAGCTCTTTGAGCTAAGCGACGAGATGGATTAACAAAAGATGATGACGACCTAGAAAGGCATGCCCTCGACGTAAGATAAGGGCGTAGAAGACAATATCACTTTAGAGAATGAGCAAGCTATTGCGGAAGGATGACTTTAAAGACATGAGACGAGACGGATTGATTAAAGATGATTTGACAAACTTTAAATGATATGAAGGAAGATGACTAGGATGAACTCTCTCTCTCTCTCTCTCTCTCTCTCTTTTTAGCTCTAACTTTTGCTTAAGCTACCCTTTTTGGGTTTTCAACTTAACGAGCTTGGATTAATGAAGTTTGGGAGAAAACATTCCACCATGATTTGTTGCTTTTCTTCACCTTAAGGGGCTTTAACATTTGAATTTTGAATTTGAAGAACTTGTTGCCCCTTGTTGAGGTGTATTATTTGATTTTGTGCTTTAAATATTTGATGAGACGTCTATTTTTGGACCTACTTTGGCTAGGAGCTGGTAAAACAATTGTTGATAGCACCTCAATATATGCTAGCTGTGGTGAACTTAATTGACTGTTCATTTCTCTTTTCCACTTTCTCCTTTTTTTTTTAAAGCTCATCCATGTTTAAAACAAGAAAAGACAAGTGCAAAAATAAATGTGGATGTTTTATTGTAATGGAAAATTTCATTACAAGATAAAAGGCGGACTAATATGATTGACGGAAAGGAAAATAAAATGACAAACATAGACTCTAATTTGGACTCAAACTTTGAGATTTGGACTCAGACTTAAACACAGACTTGGGTTTCAATCTCAGATAGGTTAGATTAGTTGAACTTGAACCTTTCCATGTCATGCCACTTGGTGTTGAGGTAAGGTGGGGCTAAATTAGGTTCAGGTTCTTCATCACTGTTCAGGTCAGTAGTGAGGAATTAAGGTTGAAATGATGCACTTTGGATGCAATCTTCAACCTTTGATGCAATTGCAACCAAAGCTTTGAAAGTAAGTAGATATTGGGTTAACAAGCGGGCTCGGTAGGTTAGAAGTAGATTCTTGACAAGGATGTTCACTTGCTCTTGCTCAGTTGGTTTATTTACCATTTGGGCAACTTTAGCCCTCCACCTTGTAAGGAACATGGAGAAAGACTCATCTAGAAGCTGCATGATTGTTTCCAAGTCATGCCTAGTGACATCCATTTCACTATTATAATGATATTGTTCAACAAAGGCACAATAGATATCATCCCATGTCCTTTTCTTGCTCTTGTTTAGTGAAAAGAACCATCTCCTAGTAATACTGGTTAGTGATTGTTGGAACAGTTGAGCAAGAAGCTCATTGCTAACTCCTAAAGGTTTCATTGCCCCCACATATATCTTTAAATGGGTTTTAGGGCAAGTGGTTCCATCAAATATTTCCAATTCAGGCATTTTGAATTTAGGAGGAAGCTTGGCATTAGGGAATAAGGTTAAACTATCCACATCAATTAGATCATCGCGGTACTTTAGGAATTTGATGGTTCTTTCCATAGCTTTAAGTTTCTCCATGAGCAATCTAGTATCTGGATAAGAGAAAACTTCCTCACCTTGGTTTAGATATAGGTTGGTTTGGCTCAAATTTAGGCTAGGATTAGTCGAGTTCAAGATAAGGTTTGGGTTAGGATGGCTAGGGTGGCATGGTTAATTATAGCTCGAACTTCCTCAATGATGAATTGCCTTTGTTCCTCAAATTAGGCTTGCTGAGTAGCTAGGACAGCCTAGAAATATTCTTCTTGCTTCTTAAGGACTCTGGTCACAAGTATGGTCAAGGAAGCCTTATCAAGCAGGTGGGCCATTAGTACCTTCAAACCCAAGCAATAAGGTAAGTGACGGGTATGAAATAGAAGAGGTGATAAAGGTATAGGCATGCAGATCCTAAGAGAAAAGGCTTCCTTATTATGTCATGGGCCAACCATTTTTTAGGCTTAAGGCATGATGGGGCAGATGTTTTAGGCTTAGGGTAGTAGACTAAACCAAGTGTATTATGTTTAAGGTTTATGTATTTTCTTTTCAGGGCGTTGAGTCCATTTTTATGGGAGGCTCCACCGAATTTCCAACAAAATCCTTAGTCGTCTAGGATAAATTCTAGTTAAGTTTTTATGGATAAATTATTAGTCATTGTTGTTACTATTTTCTAGATACTCCTAGCACTTTAGCAATGGTCCTTCGAATCAATAGAATTGAGCCTCTTAGTGTATTAGTCTATGAGTTGATATATTTCAGTAATCTTATATTTGATCATTTCATTCATGCATTATTGAATGTATATTATATAGTATATTTATCATTATTAAAGTTAATTCAAGAGCATGAAGTGTGTTCATGCCATGTTATATGCTATGAATATGATTTAACATGTGTTATGGATGCGATGGAGAATGGAATGATATTGATCCAACCTATACTAACTTAGGATATTGCATAAATGAAATGCTCACTTGATATGATATGATATGAAATGATGATGATGATGATGTTATAGCAGGGATAGCCTAGCTTGAGCTAGTCTCATCATGGCACTTGAACATGGATAAGAGAGTATAGGGATGCCTAGCTTGATCTGGTCTCACCAAGGCCCCATATTGGATTATTAAGTGAGCCAACGTTGGGGATCAGCTCCCCATTGCATTCTAAATGAGGGTTGGATTCTATAGACTATTATCCATCATGTGTGCTTGTATGTTATGTATGAATTATTTATTGTGTTATGGCATTCCATATGAATAACATGATATTGGTTATTGATTTATATCTATTTGCCCTTATGCACCAAGAAGGGGGGTTGAATTGGTGAGAAATTAAAAATTTAGATAGAGAGGAGATAGGGAAAGAGAATGAACATAATCGATTTTATAATGGTTTGAGTATTAACGAACCCTACGTCCACTCCGCAATCTCAATTGGGTATTCTACTACTAATTGATACTTACAAGGGGTTTTAAGCTTACTCCAAACTTATAATGTATTTCAATGGCTCACACACAACCTATTAAGTGTTTCCCTTAGGCTCACACTCAAACCTATACAAGAGTTTTCTAATGGCTCACTCTCAACCCAATGCTTGTGTTTTCAAGGCTAACACTCAACCTAACTTGAGCAATCAGTGATCTTACAACAATCAAATAATAATAATGAAAGATTAAGCTATGAGATTTGAAATTGCAAAGATTTGGCTCTCAATAAATATTGTTATTATTGTTAGGATGTTTGAAGAAGGTATTTATATGATTTTCTTCTTCAATTTCCCATTAGAAATAGTATGAAGTTAATGATTTCACGATAGCTTTAAAATCTTGCTTCAAATCTGTATTTTGACCAAAGTCACAGTCGCTACCCTCATTTTGCAGTCGCGACTGTGTTTTCATGGTCACAAATAAATCTTCACGGTCGCGATCTCCAGATTCCACAACGGCTAGTGACATATGGCTCTTATTAGCTGGCTCCTCCATATATTCATTGCAGCATTTGAATTCAGTATGAAAGTCCCAGTCGCGATTATATTTTAGTAGTCGTGAATCCAATATCGCACCCAGAGTAGCAGTCACGAAGGGAGGTTGTGATTCACTCTATATGAATTTGAATTAATTGCCTTTTGAAGATCTTGGTCACGATAATGTGGTCATGGTCGCAATTTTGGTATAATGGTCGCGACTCAGAAGCTATGCGACATACTTAGGGAGATCTC
Organism: Reutealis trisperma; assembly: GCA_947687605.1. Lineage (NCBI taxonomy): Eukaryota > Viridiplantae > Streptophyta > Magnoliopsida > Malpighiales > Euphorbiaceae > Reutealis > Reutealis trisperma. The sequence goes on along the minus strand of CANTUT010000208.1, from coordinate 360,871 downwards.
AATCTTTTTTTTTTTAAATCCAATCAATTGAACAAGTTATAATCTGTAAAATAAACACTTAAACAAACATTAGATAGCTTTCAATTTGATTTACAAGATGAAAATAGAGATTGACTAAGTTTTAAAATAACTTAGGTCAACAATCTCCTCCTTTTTTATTTTGACAACCAAATTGAATTTAAATATAAAATAACTTAAAATTAAATTGAATTGAGAGTATTCCCCGTCAAATGATGCAAAGATAAACATATTTAAAGAATATTACACAAAGAATTTTGAATCATTAACCATAAATATATATATATATATATATATATATATATATATATATATATATATATTCCTCCTTAACATATTATCCCCCTTTGGCAGTATCAAAAAGGAAAGAATTGAATAAGGAACTTTGCATAATGAGAAAATAGAATACTCCCAATATCTCCAAAAATATATTCATATTTCCCTTCTTTTTCTCTCAATGCCTTGGCATTGATCATGTATTGGAAATCTATAAGGGATTTTTTAATTTGTTTTTAGAGAATAGCTTTGATGGGTGGATTAAGAGCCCCAACATGCTTGGCTATTATGGTGATATGAGAAAAGAGTAGAATTGCACCTTTTTTGGTGGAGGAGAGATGGAGGAAATGATCAACAAGAAATCAAGCGGTTTGGATACTCTTTCCTTTCACAAGACCATAAAAGAAGAAAAGATCTCTTAGGTAGACTTTCTCATTACTATCTCCTTTAGCATTTATGATTAGGGTGACAATCCTATGGAGAACCCAAATGGAGAGTGTTTTGATATGTTTGGCAAAAGAGGATTTTGGATTGAATTTTGGTTCAATGGAAATTTTGATCCAAAAAGAATTGAGTTTAAGGGAAAAATTATTGATGGTGTAGGCTCCTTCAGTTTAAAGCCTAAAAATATTGGCAAGATCCTAGAGTGAAAGCTCATAGAGTTTGCTAAAGAAGCGAAAATCAATGGCATAATGGCCAGAGGTAGGATGAAACTTTTTATGTACAACTAGGGTGGTAAGAAATTCCCTAGTTAATTCATCATACCCCACATAATCAACAAACACAAACTTCCCCCACTTTAGATTTTTGAGAATGCTATCCTCAATACCGAAGATTTAAAACAAACAAGGCTTGGTATTTTGGTGGGTAGAATGGTTTTGTCTTGAATTCTAAGGAAATTTTGTTTCTCTTCTTGTGTAATTCCCCTCATGAGTTCAAGAGAAGAGGGTTGTTGAAAGGTTTAAACTTCTTTCCCTTTTTTAGATGGTCTTTTTGAAGCCATCGATGGAGAAGTGTTTGAAAAGAGGAAGAAAAGTTTTAAAATGAGAGGAGAGTTGGAGAGTACTAGAATTTGAAGTAGGAAAGAGTTTGGAGTATTAAAGAACGTGTAAAACTGAAATAGTGGGGTATTTATAGGTAAAAATAGGATTAAAATGGTTATAAAACAGCTATATTTACATTAAATTCAATTTTGCCTGTTGAAAAAGGTTATATTTCAAAAGCTGTCAAACTCTAAATCGTGACAGCGACTTCATAGTCATGATCGCGAATTTTGAAAATTTCAAAAGTCACGTTCACAATTTGCAGATCACAAGTAGGACTAAGGGTGCTAAAAGGTAACGAGTATAAATTTGAATTTCATGATCATAATTCACTTGTAACGACCACGAAATTTAAAAAATAAGAAATTTTTGAAAACATTTAAGGAAAGATATATGCAATGCAATTGTCATTATAAATCAAGATCAAAATAGATACAATTATATAATTTATAAACTATGATATATAAAAAATCATTGAAAATAAATTCAAGCAATTTGGATCAAATATACCAAAAATCAACCACAAAGCAGCCAATATGCAACCAAAAACTCAAGAACATTGCACAAAGTTAAAAGCTTTATTTTAATTGAATTAAGAGTCATCTCAATTCAAGATTAAATATTAAAATAAAATATGAATAAGGATGTCATAAAATGCATAAAATTTTGATGTATATGAAAAACTTTATGTAATTTTGAAAATCTAAGGTAATGAGCTCCCATCAAGCATACCAATTTTCCTTTTTATGAAATTTAATCTTTCTTCATTCAAGGGTTTTGTGAAAATATTAGCAAGTTGGTTAGTTGTATCAATAAATTCTAATACAACATCACCATTTTGCACATGATCTCTTAAAAAATGATGCCTAATGTCTATATGCTTACTCCTAGTATGTTGGATGAAATTTTTGGAAAGATTTATAGCACTTGTGTTATCACGTTTGATGGAAATGTGATCAATCACTTAACCGTAGTCCTTGAGTTGTTGTTTTATCCAAAGAATTTGAACAGCAACCTGCTGCTACATATTCCGCTTCAGTGGTGGACAAAGCAACCAAAACTTATTTCTTGTTAAACCATGAAACTAAACATTCACCAAGAAAATGGCAAGTTCTGAAAGTGCTTTTTCTATCAAGCAAACTACCGGCATAATCCATATCCGAAAAATCAATTATTGAAAAAGATGAGTTTTTAGGATATCATAGCCCTAAATGCAATGTGCCTTATAAATATTTTAAAATTCTTTTAACGGCATGCAAATGAGATTCCTTAGGACAAGATTGAAAATGTGCACACAAACAAACACTATACATTATATATGGTCTAGATACCGTATGGTAGAGAAGAGAACTAATCATACCTCTATATTTCTTCTCATCTATTGGCTTACCCTTTTCATATTTGTCAAGCTTAGTTGATGTGCACATTGGAGTTTAGCTACTTTTGCAACCATCCTTGCCAAACTTCTTAAGAAGCTCCTTTGTATACTTGGATTGGTTGATGAAGATACCATCTTTGCATTATTTGATTTATAGTCCTAGGAAGAACTTGAGCTCACCCATCATACTCATCTCAAATTCCCTAGTCATACACTTGGCAAATTCTTCACAAATATGTTCATTAATAGCACTAAATACACTATCATCAATATAAATTTGAACAATTAAAATGTCATTTTTGTGCTGTTTTACAAAAAGTGTTATATCAATCTTGCCCTTAACAAAATCATTTTTTAAAGAAATGTACTTAGCCTTTCATACCAAGCTCCAAGAGCTTATTTTAAACCATACAAGGCCTTGGTTAATTTAAAAACATGATTAGTAAGTTCATGATGTTCAAAACCAAGAGGTTGCTTAACATAAACTTCTTCCTGAATACATCCATTTAAGAAAGCACTTTTAACATCCATTTGAAAAAATTTTAAAATCCATATGACATGCATATGCAAGCAAAATTCTAATAGTCTCTAATCTTGCTACCGGAGTAAAAGTTCCATCATAATCAATGCCTTCCTCTTGGTTATATCCTTTGGTAGCCAATCTAGCCTTATTCCTAATAATGAAGCCTTGCTCATCTAACTTGTTTCCATAAACCCATTTACATCCAATAATGGGATGATTTTTGGGTTTAGGAATAAGTTCCCAAACTTTGTTTCTCTCAAATTGGTTGAGCTTCTCTTGCATAGCAATCACCCAATTCTCATCATTAAGATTCTCATCAATAGTCCTTGGCTCAATTTGAAAACAAATGCAAGATTATTATCTAAGGCTTTAAAGTGAGATCTAGCACATACACCTTAGATGGATCACCTATAATTTGCTCCTTGAGGTATTCTTAGGGTATCTCCACTCCTTAGGTAGTTCTTAAACATCTTCCTCTTGTGGATTTGATTGATCCTCATTATCTTCTTAGTTTTCCATTTGGTCTTCAACTTTCTTTCGAGTCTCATCTTTATCCAATCCAAGCTTTTCAAATTCAACTACAAGATCATTAAGAACACTACCTTTCCTGAGATCAAGTTTACTAGATTCATCAAATACAACATTCATAGATTCTTCAATTACCATAGTCTTTTTGTTAAAGACTCTATAGGCTTTATAGTGGTGGAACATCCTAGGAAAATGCCTTCATCTATTTTAGAAGCAAATTTTCCAAGATTATCCTTGGTATTTAATATATAGCACTTGAAACCAAATACTCTTAAATATGAAATTTTGGGCTTTCTTTCATTTCATAACTCATAAGAAGTTTTATTCAATATGGGTCTTTTAAAAACTCTATTTGAAATGTAACATGAAGTATTGACGACTACTGCCCAAAAATAAGTTGCTAAACCATATTCATTAAGCATGGTTCTAGCCATTTCAATCAAGGTTCTATTTTTCCTTTCTATAACACCCTTTTGTTGAGATGTTTTAGGAGAGGAAAAATTATGTGAAATTCCATGTTCAATGTAAAAATTTTCAAAAAGTTCATTTTCAAATTCTTTTCCATGATCACTTCTAATTTTGGAAATGAAATAGCCTTTCTCATTCTGAAGTCTTTTTGCAAAACTTTTAAATGCATCAAAAGCATCACTTTTATGAGTCAAGAAACTAACCCAAGTAAATCTAGAGTAGTCATCAACAAGCACATAGGCATACATTTTTCCACCTAAACTAGCAACTCTACTAGGTCCAAAAAAATCCATATGAATAAGTTGAAGGGGTCTAGAAGTACTTACAATATTTTTTTATTTGTAAGATGATTTGTGTTGATTTCCCATTTGACAAGGACTACATGTCTTGTCCTTTGAGAATTTGATCTTTGGAAGTCTTTCAACAAGCTCATCCTTACAAAGACTATGAAGAAGCTCCGTGCTTACATGTCAAGCCTTCTATGCCAAAGCTAAGATTCATTGCTAATAGACATGAAACATTTGACATCTTGGTTAGCCAAATCATCAAAATCAATTATATAGGTATTGCCTTCCCTTTCACCCTTAAACACTACATTGTCATTAGCTAAAGTGATGACAATGCATGCTTTAGAGTCAAAGATGACCTTATTTCCACATAATTGGCTTATACTTAACAAGTTGAATTTTAAATCATCAACTAAAAAAATATTTTCAATAAGAGAATGATTGTCCTTACTGATGGTACCAATACCTACTATCTTACCTTTGGCATTGTTACCAAATGTGATGTTTCCACCTCTCTTTTCTTTCAAATTTGTGAAGAGTTTTGAATTTCCAGTCATGTGTCTTGAACATCCATTATCTACATGCTATTTGTTTTCCTTGGTAGTGGATTTGAGACACACTTACAAGAAAAGATTACTCATCTTGTTTTAAGTACCCAAAAATATTTGGGTCCTTGGGGGTTAGCCTTGAAAGAATCCTCAAGCTAGAGTTGAGCCTTCCTTGTATAACAAATTAAATTTATATGACCATCTTTCATACAATAATGGCACTTGAGTTTAGACTTGAAGGTCATTTTGACATTTGCCATATTATTATGAAATTTTGGTCTCTTCACAATATTATGACATGAATGCATACATGAACAAGTATTATATTGTGCTTGTGGATGCCTTTAACCATACCTCTTTTGATACATAAATGCATGGTTAACCCTTTGAGGCTTAGCTCTTGAGTCTAGTATAACCTTTTGAGTCCTTTTGGGACTTGAAGGTTGAGTGTGTCTTTTCACTGCCTTGTTAATTACCTCAATGCTAGAGGTTTGAGGAGTTGTAGCCTTTATGAACATAGTGGGTGAGGATGTGGATGGAGATGAGCTATCAAAGCCAAAACCATGTCTCACAAGGGGTGGCCTTTGTGATACAATAAGAGTATTCAAGGCTTCTTTTTCTTTGTGAAATTTTGAGATTGAGTTTCTTAATTCTTCAACCTCAATTTTCAAAGCATTATTTTCTTTATATAGAGAATTAAAAGAGGAGGTTTTAGAAGTGATTTCCTCTAATGAGCTTTTTAAACTAACAGTGGAGATTTTTAAGCTTAAAACAAGTTTTTCTAATTCTTTAAAATTCTCCTGCAATTTAGAATGCTTTTCCTTAAAAAAAATTCATTTTTGATTTATACTTTTTGCATTTTAAATTCATAGCTTTAATTAGCTCATCCTTATCATGCATATCATCATCAATATCATCACAAAATTGAGAGCTAGAGCTTGCCTAATTTGATGAGTCCTCTAAAGCCATGAAACATAAGTTTGCAACATCCTCTTCCTCTTCATCACTTGAGGAAGCATTATCCCATGTTGCTTTGAAATCCTTCTTCTTCTTCTCCTTATCCTATTTCTTTTTCTTCTTAATGTTGGGACATTCTGTTTTTATATGACCTTATTGCCACATTCATAGAAAGTAATGTCATTCTTCTTTTCTTTGCTCGAATTAGAGTTGTAATTTGATGATGATCTCGTAAAGGGCTTCTTTTCTTTCTTTCTCCTTTTGATGATGTCTTTGACCTTTTTTGAGAGCATAACAAGTTCTTCATCATCATTATTTTCACTTTCCTCTGATTCAGTTTAGCTCTCACATTCCTTTTTGCTTTTGAAGGACGATTTGAGAGCTAAGGATTTGTTTTTCTCCTTCTTTTGATTCTCTTCTTTCTCTAACAATAGAGACATTTCTTCGGTAAGGAGTTTTCCAATGAGGATGAACCTTTCCAAGATCCTCATTAGCTTCTTCTATGCCAGCAATTCTAATTTTATAGTCTTTCCTTAGAAGAATTTTGAGAATCTTGTAGTTTATATCATTCAAGGTGTATATTTTGCCAAATTTCTTCATATTGGTCACAAGGGCTAAAGCCTATTTGTCATGTCAGTGATGCTTTCATTGGGTTTCGTCTTGAAGAGCTCATATTTAGTTGTGTACAACTGAATGTTCTTAGCCTTGACTTGCTAAGTTCCTTCATAGTAGTTTTTTAAGGATTTCCAAATGATAAACGCACTTGAACAATGTTGAACTCTACCACATTCTTCTCTTGAGAGTGCACTAAGAAGAATTGCCATGGCTATTTTATTTTTACCATTGGCTTTTCTTTGTGCCTTCACCCATTCTTCTCTAAGAACTAATTCTTCAACATCATCAACTATTTTTTATGGAGGTTTCCATTCTTTGCTTATGCAATCCCATACATCAATGAGATCATTATCAAGATATACCTCCATTCTATACTTCCAATGCGTATAATCAATATCATCGAAGTATGGCTTAAGGTGATGCATCCCTTCACTAGCCATTTTGATCTTTTCTCACATAATTAAGTTTGAAGAATGAGACAAAAGCTCTGATACCACTTGTTTGCCCTTATGCACCAAGAAGGGGGATTGAATTGGTAAGAAATTAAAAATTTAGATAGAGAGGAGATAGGGAAAGAGAATGAACATAATTGATTTTATAGTGGTTCGGGTATTAATGAACCTTACATCCACAACCCAATCTCAATTAGGTATTATACTACTAGTTGATACTTATAAGGAGTTTTAAACTCACTCCAAACTTACATTGTGTTTTAATGGCTCTCACACAACCCTATCAAGTGTTTCCCGTGGGCTCATACTCAAACCTATACAAGAGTTTTCTAATGGCTCACTCTCAACCCAATACTTGTGTTTTCAAGGCTAACACTTAACCTAACTTGAGCAATCAATGCTTTTACAACAATCAAATAATAACAATGAAAGATTAAGGTATGAGATTTGAAATTGTAAAGATTTGGCTCTCAATAGATGTTGTTATTATTGTTAGGATGTTTGAAGAAGGTATTTATATGATTTTCTTCTCCAATTTCCCATTAGAAATAGTATGAAGTTAATAATTTCATGACAGCTTTAAAATCTTGCTTCAAATTTGTATTTCGACCAAAGTCGCGGTCGCTACCCTCATTTCCCGGTCGTGAATAAATCTTAATGGTCACGATCTCTAGATTCCATAATGGCTAATGACACGCGTCTTTTATTTGTTGGCTCTTCTATATGTCCATTGTAGCATTTGAATTCAGTATGAAAGTCACGGTCACAAGGAGAGGTCGCGATTCACTCTGTATGAATTTGAATTAATTGCCTTCTAAAGATCTTGGTCACTATAACGTAGTCGCGGTCACTATTTAGTGGTCGTAGTCATGATTCTGGTATAATATTCACCACTTAGAAGCTATGCAACATACTTAGGGAGATCTCAATCCTTTTTTTTTTTAAATCCAATTAATTGAACAAGTTATAATCTGCAAAATAAACACTTAAATAAACATTAGATAGCTTTTAATTTGATTAACAAGATCAAAATAGAGATTGACTAAGTTTTAAAATAACTTAGGTCAATAATATCCACTCAGTGAGTAGAATGCTCACCCCTATTCACCTATTTTTTAGGATAGCCACTTCATATTTCTTCAATAAAGCCTTGCTATTCTTCCCTTGTAGAGGCTTCCATTTGTTAAGGTGGAGCTACTAAATTATGAAATTTAGGATTTTCTAGTATTTTCCATGATTACCTAGTTGATAGACTTATTCTATTAGTACTAAGAACAATAAAAAGTTATGGATTGTATAAATTATATTGTGATGATGATAGGTAATGACTTATGTCATGGTGAATTTAGTTCCCCACTTATGCTATGAATATCTATTTATCTATATGTGTTTATTAAATGGTTATGAATGTTGATAAGATGGTGTTTCCCTTGAAAGGGAATGTATGACAATCAAATGAGTTGTGTGCAGGTTAAATGTATCTATTGGTCATAACTGTCACGACGGGAACTTGAATCGTGACCGGCACTAGGCTAGCTACGGGTTTCGATGGCAATAGCCTACGCGTTTCCTAGTGCCGATCATGATTCAAGTCTTGGTTATGACAAAGTTGGTATTAGAGCTATAGGTTCATAATTTTATAGGTAAAATTTATCAGAATTACATATAAACTATAGGATGCCAATTATGAAAGAATAAGATTTCTATATGTCTTGCTAAGTTTCGTGCTTCCTAAATCTATATTAAATTCTTTACAATCATCTTATTTTAATTGTTATTGAAGTATGTCATCATGATAAACCAGTGATTTTCTTCCATACAGAAACATGGCAAATACTAGAAGGAGGAACACTACCATAGTGGTATATGAAGCTCCTAATGAATTTTCCTAACAAGTGCCCAATCCTCTTAGAATGGGTAAACTTAGGATGATTAGGAGTGCTCATGTGGAACTTTAAGATGAAAATCCTCCATCATAAGAACTTGGGATGACTGGGTTTAATATGGCCTCCTTTACACAAGGTATGGCCGATCTTTAGGGGACTATGAATACTTGGGCATAAATGATGTTACAGCAACAACATAATTCACATTCAGCTAAGAAACAATCATCTGGGGAAGTAGAAATGTATCATTTTACCAAATTGGGATCGCCCACATATGATGGTACAAGGGATGGTTATGATTACCTTGAGACAGTGAAGAAGATTACTGATTCCCTGTGAGTTCTAGATAGACGAGCCATTGAAATGGCTTGTTTCAATTTGAGGGGATATGCAGTCACCCAGTGGTATAATGATTATATTAAGAACTAGTTGGATCAACTCTCTTAGGGAGAATTCTTTGAGTTATTTACTAGATGGGCTGTGCCTGAAGCTATTTATTTAAGGAAGATGTGTTAGTTTGAGGGATTGAAGTAGGGAAACCAATCCATAGATGAATACACTAAGACCTCCTTAGATCTTAGTTGATATGCACTTGTATCGATACCCATTGAACAGATGAAGATAGATTGTTATGTGTCCAGTTTAGATAATGCTTATATATGCTTAATGGGTTCTTAAGGCACTTTCCAAAAAGTAGTTGACATGGCAAGACATATTGAACTAAAAGTATTTCTAGAGTTAGTTAAAGGGAAAAATAAGAAGAGTAAGAAGGAGGGACAGACTAGCGAAATCATCTTTAGGAATGTAGAGTTTATTTATGGGCCTTATGCAACGGGTTAGAATTTCCTGACAGAGGAGATAGACGAAGAGGATAGAAGAAAAATAATGGTAGGCATCGTGCAAGACATTCTAGGATTCAATGTGACTACAGTGGCAGTAATTAAAGTACAGGGTAAAGCGATTTAGGATCAAGGTCAATGAATAGTTTATGTAACCAATGCGAGGGTCATTACCATTTGGGCACTAATGAATGTTACGATCATGGGTGACCAGGCCACTTTACTAAGGATTGCACTCAGTTTTAAGGTCATCAATCATACAATTAAGGATCTATGCCTAGTGTTGGCTAACCTGTCCATTCCATTTCTCATATTTCTAAGGCAAATAGATCTTATGGTGGCCAACAGGGCCATACTTTTGGGAATAGAAGCACAGGTGGCAGGGGAGGTGGAAGAGGATCCGGTCAATCTTCTAATTATAGATAAGTAGGTAAAGGGCAAGCAAGAGTGTTCACTTTGACTCATCGGGAGGCCTAGGCTTCAAATCTAATAGATTTAGGTATTCTTTTTGTTTTGACTTTTGAGGCAAAATTACTTTTTAATCTAAGTGAAACACACTCTGGTTTGGCAATAAAGTTGGTTTTATAACCGGCCAAACTAGAATGTCCATTGTCTGTTGCTACGCCTTTGAGCAATGCTTTAGTAGTTGATTTGGCTTATCCTGCTTGCCCGATTATAGTAGAAGGCAGAGAACTATTAGCATACTTAATATTATTAGATGTTGTGGATATCAATATCATCTTGGGAATGGATTAGTTAGCCTCGCATTATGCCTATATAAATTGTCAAAATAAGGAAGCAGTATTTCAACGGCCAGGCGAGGTAGAATTTAGTTTTAAGGGGGACCTCCTTATTACCTCTCACAACTTAATTTCTAAAATTAGCACTAGGAAAATGCTAAGACATAGGTGTTAAGGCTATTTAGCTATGGTTAGAGATACTACAACTGAGGTGATTAGAATTGAAAATATGCATGTAATGAATAAATATGTTAATGTGTTTCTTAAGGAGTTACCGAGGTTACCCCTAGATTGAGAAATCAAATTCTGCATTGATGTGATACATGGTATTAACCCTATTGCTATGCCTCCTTATAGGATGGCACCTGCTAAACTAAAAGAACTATAGTAGTAGTTGCAAGAACTCTTAGACCAAGGCTTTATCCCACCTAGCACTTCACTTTAGGGTGCGCAAGTACTCTTTGTTAAGAAGAAGGATGGTTCCTTGAGACTATGCATTGATTACCGGCAACTTAATAAGGCAACCATTCATAATAAGTATCCTTTTCCCTGGATTAATGACTTGTTCGATCAATTTTAGGGTGCTAAGTATTTCTCTAAGATAGACTTGAGGACGAGTTATCACTAGTTAAAGATTAGAAAAGATGATTATCCTAAAACAACTTTTAAAACCAAATATGGACACTATGAATTTTTTGTTATATCATTCAGACTTATTAATGCACCTACCACTTTTATGGATTTGATGAATAGGGTGTTTAGGCCTTTCTTATACTATTTTGTCATAGTATTCTTTGATGATATTTTAGTCTACTTGAAAACAGAGGAAGAACATGCTTGGCATTTGAGAATGGTACTATAGACCTTGAGAAAGCATCAACTTTATTTTAAATTTTCCAAATGTGAATTTGGCTTAATAGTATGGCTTTCTTAGGCCATGTGATTTCCAAAGATGGCATTAAAGTAGACTGTAGAAGATTGAAGCCATGAGTAATTGGTTGAGACTGATCACTCGTAGCTTCTTTAGATTGCCAGGCTATTACCGCCACTTTGTATAAGACTTTTCTAACATTGCAGCCCCACTCACGAAGCTAATTAAAGAAAGCTTTCAGAAAGCTAATTGAAAAATGTCAAGTTCTAGTGGACAGATAAGTGCGAAGAAAGCTTTTAGAAATTGAAGGATTGCTTAAGCTCCACTCCTATTTTAGCCTTACCCTCGGGTACAGGGCGGCTTTATAGTGTATTGTAATGCTTCTAGAATGAGCCTTGGCTGTGTCTTGATGCAACATAGTAGGTTAATAGTTTATGCCTTTAGATAGTTGAAGAAACATGAGCAAAATTATCTTATGCATGATCTCAAGATGGCGATGGTGGTGTTTACATTGAAGATTTAGAGACATTACTTGTATGGTGAAATGTGTGAGATATACATAGATCACAGGAGCTTGAAATATATTTTTCAACAAGGAGATTTAAACTTAAGGTAAAGGCGCTGGATGGAACTAAAGAAGGACTATGACTGTAACATTCTTTATCATCTATGGAAAGTTAATGTTGTAGTAGATGCTTTGAGTAAGAAATCTTCAGGCAGTCTAGCCCATATTAGTGTAAAGAAAAGGCCTTTAGTGCAAGAATTGCATGGCTTGCTGAATTCTGGATTGCAAATGGAACTATTAAGAAATGATGTGTTACTAGCCCATTTTTAGGTTCGACCGATACTTGTGGACCATGTTAAGACAGCTTAAATGCAATATCCACGACTTGTGAAGATTTTGGAGGAAGTATAAGCAAGTAAAGCTTAAGAATTCTTAGTGGCTGAAGAATGGGTTCTTCATTATGGTTCCAAGCTATACATACCAAATGTAGATAACTTAATAAAAGAAATCATGAAGGAAGTACTTCATGTAGCATATAGTGTGCATCCTGGATCTACCAAAATGTACCATGATCTAAAGAGTACTTATTCGTAGAATAGTATAAAGAGAGACATAGCAAAATAAGTGTCTAGATGTTTGCTGTTTTAACAAGTTAAATTAGATCATCAGAAACTATCAGGTCTTCTTCAACCTTTATCTATTCCTGAATGGAAATGAGAGAGGATTACAATGGATTTTATTGTAGGTTTACCTCGAACTTCTTCAGGATATGACTCGATGGGTGGTAGTTGATAGATTGATGAAGTCCACTCACTTTATTCCTGACCTACTCAGTCACTAGGTTAGCAAGATTATATATGGAAAACATTGTGTGTTTGTATGGAGTTCTTATTTCTTTTGTGTCAAATAGAGGACCCTAGTTCACATATAGATTCTAGAGATCTTTACAAGAAGATTTAGGGACTCGATTGGATTTTAGTACAACATTTCACCCTCAAACTGATGGGCAATCTGAAAGGACTATCCAAACATTAGAAGATATGCTTCGTATGTGTTCCTTAGATTGATTAATTTTCCCTACAACAATAGCTATCATGCTAACATCGAGATGGCAACATATGAGGCATTATATAGTAGAAAATATAAGTCTCTTGTGTGTCGAGATGAGGTAGGGGAAGCTAAACTAGTAGGGCCCGATTTGGTACAAGTCACATTTGAAAAGATTCCTTTGATTAATAAGAGATTGAGAACATATTTCAATAGGCAAAAGAGTTATACCAATCTTAAGAGGCGAGAGGTAGAATTTGTGGTAGGAGATTTAGTGTTTTTGAAAGTTTCTCCCATGAGAGGCATGATAAGATTTGGGAAGAAAAGAAAATCGATGCCTCGTTATGTTGGTCCTTTTGAAATAATTGAAAAAGCAAGTGTAGTCTCTTATCGGCTACCCTTACCCGAGAATTTTTCTCATGTCCATTCTGTTTTCCACATTTCCATACTAAAAAAGTACATTTTTGACCCTTCTCATGTACTTCAGATGCTTGAAATTGAGGTCGATGAGGACTTATCCTACGTTAAACATCCTATTGCTATTATTGACACCCAAATCAAAAAGCTTCATTCCAAGGAAATTCCAATGGTTAAAATGCTATGGAGAAATCATGTTGTGGAAGAATGTACTTGGAAAATGGAGCAAGGAATGAGAGAATAGTATCCCTACCTTTGCACATCAAGTTAAGGTAAATTTTTAAATTCAAGGAAAAATTTTCTTAAGGGGGAATAATATAATATCTTGAAAACAAAAATACTTAACTAAGTTAAACAACCAAAATAAAACAATTAAAGGGAAAATCTATTATTATTTTGTTGTTATTATTACTATTAAAAAAAAAGAAGAAAAAAAAGAAACTAAAACCTAACTGAGTAGCTAATTGGGTAAGGAGGGAGCAGACCAATCAACTGCTCCACATAAGGAACAAGAGAGAAAAAGAGAGAGAGAGAGAGATAGAAAGAGAGAGAGAGCAGAAGAAAGGGAGAGGAAGGGGAGGTTGCCACCACCACTCACTGCCGTCCAACGTTCTTTAGCAAACATGCGCTCTATCGGCTTGAAGCCTGATTACCAGCTAGCTTGTATGGGTACCAATGGCGATGCGAATGGCTACCAGAGCAGCTCAAATGTGGCACCCAAATGTCTGCTAGTGAGAAAGCTTCCTTAGTAGTTTTCAACCTATTTCAATGTCCTTTTTCAGCAAGGTAGGTACTATTGAGCTCCTCTCTTCAAGGGCTTTCCATTGATCCCCATATGGCCCTCTAACATTCACTGGAATTGCAGACCGAAAAATACAAATTTCTACCATCCGGTGCGATTTTCAGTGAATCTATGGTGCTTGTGAGGAAACGAAGGTGATATCTGTCTTCCTCATTTCGACACAAATTTATTAGTATAAATTTCACCTCCAAATCTACCAGTCAAGCATTCCAGCGACCATTCGACAAACCAAAATTTAAAATTTAAAATGCTCAATTTTATAGTAAAATTATAAATTTTATGGTTAAATAAAAGTTAATAAGCATTGATTATAGGTATATGAATATAAATACAAATTTATGAAATTAAAGTTTAAATTATCATTATGTAAGATAAGTGCATAATAATTTAGTAATTTTATTAAATTGCCAATTATGTTATATAAATTTATATGAGATTATGATGATGATGTTGAGTCGATAAGGAGGAAGGAATGATTATGTTGTAGGCCCTAGATGGGCAATTGTGATATTGAATATATATTGAATTATATGTTTTCTTTTTAGGGGGTTAAGTCCATTTTTAAAGAAGGCTTCACCGAATTTTCAGCAAAATCCTTAAGAGTCTAGGATAAATTCTAGTTAAGGTTTTATGGATAAATTATTAATCATTATTGTTACTATTTTCTAGGTACTCTTAGCACTTCAGCAGTGGGTCCTTCAAATTAATAGAACTAAGCCTTTTGGTGTATTAGTCTATAAGTTGATATATTTCAATAACCTTGCATTTGATCATTTCATTCATGCATTATTGAATGTATATTATATAGTATATTTATCATTATTAGATTTAATTCAGGAGCATGATGTGTGTTCATGCCATGTTATATGTTGTGAATGTGATTTAACGTGTGTTATGGATGCAATGGAGAATGGAATAATGTGAATCCAACCCATACTAACTTAGGACCTTGCATAAATGAAATGATGATTATGATATAATATGATATGATATGTTATGAAACGATGATGATGATAATGTTATAATAGGGATAGCCTAGCTTGAACTGGTCTTGTCGTGGCCCCTGAACATGGATAAAAGAGTATGGGGATGCCTAGCTTGAGCTGGTCTTGCTGTGGCCCTGTATTGGATTATTAAGTGAGCCAAGGTTGAGGGGTCAGCTCCCTATTGCATTCTAGATGAAGGTTGGATTCCATGGACTGTTATCCATCATGTGTGCTTGTATACTATGTATGAATTATTTGTTGTGTTATGGCATTCCATGTGAATAACATGACATTGGTTATTGATTTATATCCACTCATTACGTAGAACACTCACCTTTGTTCAACTATTTTTCAAGATAAGCACTTTACATTTCTTTAGTAAAGCCCTGTTATTCTTCCCTCGTAAAGGCTTCCATTTGTTGAGGTGGAACTACTAAATTATGAAATTTAGGATTTTTTAGTATTTTTCGTAATTCCCTAGTTAACAAACTTATTTTATTAGTACTAAGAATGTTAAAAAGTTATCGATTGTATAAATTATATTATGATGATGATGGGTAATGACTTATGTCCTGGTGCATTTAGTTCCCCACTTATGCTATGAATATCTATTATCTATGTGTGTTAATTAAAGGGTTATGAATGTTGATAAGATGATATTTCCTTTGAAAGGGAATGTATGACAATCAAATGAGTAATGTGCAAGTTAAATGTATCTATTAGTCAATAAATCATTATGTTAGACTAGTTATGGGTTCTCGTGGCAATAGCCTACTCGTTCCCTAGCGCCAATCACAATTCAAGTTCCAGTCGTGACAGTTATGCTATTTGGATACTTAACTGTTATGTTGGTTTGGTTTGATGTAGTAAGATATTAATGGGCTCTTTTTTCTTTTGTTTTCTTGCTAATATGAAATGCTTTAATTTTGCTTTTATTACTTCATTTAATTTCTTTTAATTTTTGTTTGCATATTTGTATATCCTACTATTTCAGGATGGGGAAAAGAAGATTTGAAAACTCACAAACTAGAGATTATAATTTATATTGGAACCTAAAGATGCTTGTTTTGTAAACGGTATGTTACATTTAGTTGACATTGGAAAGGTCATCAATGGGGCATCTAAAAATGGTGCCTTCCAAGCATTAGAAAAGTACATACAGGGGAAAGATGCCAGGATACGGTAAAAAGGTTAATCCTCATCTCAAGTCAAGGCGCAAATTATTTAAAAAGCAATATCAAGCAATATGTGAAATGTGAGATGGATGTTTTGGGTTTGGACGGGATTCAAAATGAAATTGTGTTGTTGTTGATGAAAATGTTTTTGAAGAATGGCTTAAGGTAGGCCACATCTAATATTTTTCTCTATTGTCGATTCTTTTTTTTTTTTTTTTTTTTTTTTGACAATATACTAAAAATATTTTCATTACAGAGTCTCACCCCAATGCTAATGGACTTAGAAAGAAGCCATTTCCTTACATCAATGACCTTGCTTGAATATTTGGAAAAGAGTGAGCAACTGGAGTTGTGACTGAGTCCCCAGTAGATGCTTTGGAATAACTTGAAAGAGAATGAAGATGTTCAATCAAATTTCATGATGAGTGATTCACCAAATAACCATATTGCAAGTCAAGCTGTCCCTCTGGATTTATTCAAAATACAAGAGCTATTGCTAATTCTAAAGCAAACCAAAGTGCACGCCAGAATAGTCCATCCTTTTCTCAACAACCAAAATCCAAAAAGATACAAGAGGTTTCTGATGCTGAGCTTCTTGTGAAGACT
Source organism: Reutealis trisperma (assembly GCA_947687605.1). Lineage (NCBI taxonomy): Eukaryota > Viridiplantae > Streptophyta > Magnoliopsida > Malpighiales > Euphorbiaceae > Reutealis > Reutealis trisperma. Next base: position 343,904 of record CANTUT010000208.1, on the reverse strand, counting down.
TTTTCTACTGAAATATCCAAGTTAGAAAGTGTTCTAATGGGCGCTAGTGAGCTGATTTCAAGACCTGTTGATTGTTTTAAGCATGAACAAGATGCAGCTATGAGAAGAATGAGAGTATATAAAGAGTTGAGAAAAAATTCCAGACATCTCCGAAGTGCAAAGGCTGACTGTGGGAAGGAAGGTAATCAAATGACCCTTGAAAACTTCTTTTTTCTTCAGTTTAGATGATGATGCCAAAAAAACATATGTTTTGGCTCTTATGATCTACAAGCATAAACATGGATAGTTTTTTGCATCTCTTGGTGGTAGTTATGATTTTTGTATAGGTTGCTAATGAAGTGGCTTTTCTAGGCTTTTTGCCTATATAATTTGTGCTTTGTGAGACTAATTTGCTAAAGTTGTAAGTGTTTTTTGAGATGTTGTTTCTTTCATTTTGCAACTGATCCTCGAATTGTTTGGAGTTATATGCTGCTATTGTTTTAAGATATGCATCTGCTGCTTTCTTAGGTTTTCTGTGCTTTAATCAGCTGCTTCTTTATTTCTAGACTAATGCCAATGATATATACTACCATTAATTTTACGAGCAATTTATTCCCTACCAGGTGACAACATTCAGTAGGACTGTTCTTAGTTCAAGACTTCCAAAATACACTGCTCAACCGCAAAACTAAACAAATGGCATATTTTCTCCCATTAAAACGATAAAAACTCAAATAATACATGTATTGATAATTTATAGCATAAATATTAATTCGTGCACAATAAACCCAAAAATACATTAACAAATCAACGTTAACATGGACCACATGCTATGTACCTATTTGTATAACAAATTGCATAATTTTTTAAATTAATTTAGAAGTTATCATGGCTGAGAATAATTGAATTAATTCACTAAATCTGAATTTATAAGTGTAGGCTATAAATTGGTGGAACAAAAATTTAGATTTAAAAGTATATAGTCTAAACATGATAAATATATTTTTTGTTTATGCAAATTTGAATATTAAGTAATATAAATTTGACTTAATATAAATTAGGAGAAAAACATATTATCAATTTTAATTTATAAAATGATGACTATATTCTTTGATATAATTTTTTTTTTAATTTCAAAAAACTCGAAGAATTGTATTTGTTTGTAACGAATGATGAGGGTAGATTTTAGATTTATTTATAAAATTCATGAAATTATAATTATTCATCCATACATGAAACTTATGAATTTCAATATTAAATCTTAGAATTTTATTCTTATAAATAAACATGACAAGTATTAAAATTTTCTGGTCTCACATTCCATGGGTTTTGATTTCATAGATTTGTTTAAATTTATAAATTTAAAATCTATCATGTCAAATGAGACTAATGAATTTATATTATATATCAAACAGAAAAAAAATTTAAATCTTGCTTCGCTTATGAAGGTAAGATTCAAATTTATAACTAATTACATAGTCTCAGCATCAATAAGTTGATTTTATAACCAATTCAAATTCATTGGCAGTTGGCTTGTTGCTAGCCAAGGTCAACATTTTAGATTTTATATAAATATAAATTTGACATTGTGCACATAAAATTTTTAAAATTGGACATATGTATTATATACGAATACGTGTGTATGTGTGAATCTTGTACTATTCAAGCACGTGTAATTCGTTCAAACGGGGGTGTCAATGTTACGGCCAACTCCACTGCCTGCCAAAAATGGATTCTTCCTCGCAACTTCACACTTCTCACGCTTCAGCCTTCAGATGCCAATTTTCACTTGTTTTTTTTGCCAAATACATGCCAATTTTCTCTTCAAAATCAAAATTATCATTTTCCATTTCCTTTCTCTTTCTTTTTTAAAAATTGCCTCTGTACTGTATTAATAATTCTTTTATAGTCTATTTATATTTTATACAGTACATACAGCGATAGATAATCACTTAAAGAAAAAAGAGTCAATAAACAGAACCAACAACACCATTTCTTAATCAGTAGTGGCTATGGAGTCTTTACTTCTTGGATCCTTTCCTAAACCTGCATCTCTGATTTCTGGTACTATTTTCCAATTATTTTGAATATATGATTAGCTGCATTTGGAGTTCAGTTGTTTTTTTTTAAATGGAATTTGTAGTTGTGAGGAGCATCAATCAAACTATGTGTCTCTAATCCATTTGGTTAGGCTTATTTTTTGTTCATGGGTTGCTTGAATTTGGCTTTTTTATTCAGTATCAGGAGGAAATTGTCGGGGGAGTAACAATTTCAAAGTGGGCCATTCTCCAAGTAAGCTCTCGTCTAACTATTATCGTTGTTATTCTTTTCACATGGAAATCTATTTTATTTTATTTTTTGCGCTAAATAATTGCTGTTATTTTTTTTGAATTTTTGAATTATATATTTGGCTTTGCTTTAGATTTTTTAAGTCAAATTCATGGAAAGTTGAATTCTATTAATTAATGTTCAAAAAAAAAAAAAAAAAAACAGAGAGAGAGAATGATATTGACTTAGTATGCTAGATTTTTAATATTCAGGGCAAGGCAGGTTAAAGCTTTGATGGGAAGGGATAGAATTGTCGTCTCAATCTCTTTGGTTGAGTATATAATTATTGTCTTGGGGGTTATTGTCCATGGAGTCCTAATTAGCCTTGGACCAGAAATTATTTATTTAGTTAGAGTTAACGAGTTTTTTACAATGTAAAGTGGAAGTTAATACTATTATTTTAAATTTGTGGCTTGGTCTTTGTATGCAAAGAAAGTGTGCAAAAGTGGTAGAATTTGAGGGATGGATAGCAATATTGGATGTACTGGGTTGGGTTTGGAAGAGAGGATTTCTTGATTTATTTTATTATTTTGTTTAATAATAGATTTTTGAAGTGGGTGATTTGTCAAACCACCTCAAATTTAGTGTTTCCCCATTTGTATGATTTTTTCAGTTATTGCACAAGAGAAGTTGGAGATTGAGATGGTAATCTCAAGATTTAAGGTGGAATCTTTTATAGAAAAAAAAAAAAAAAATACTCGTGCAACTAGGACTTACTAAAGCATTGTATGGTAAAGCAGAGAAGCCAAGGACCGTGAAAAATGAGATTGAGTAGAATTTTGAATAAAAGCAATAAGTACAATCAAACTAGCTCTTGCTTTGAAATTAAACATAATTCAATGGTTCATGAGGCATTGTGGAAGAAATTAGACAAGATCTGTGCGCCATGGTCAATCACATTGTTTTTTATTAGAGAGAAAAATAATTTATATAATTAAGAATGGAGTAGGCTATAGATTTAGACGTGTAGTTGACAGGTGGTGATGTTAACACTGAAGAGGAAGACAAAGTGTTGGTGCTCTTAACCTCACTCTTACTTCCTAATAATAATTTGGAACTAAATTTGTGGAGGATGTGATGATAATTATTGCCGAGTAACAATTGTTATGGTGTTTTTGTGGGAAGTTTGAATCATTGCAAGAGTATTATGCATAAAATTAATTCTGGTTGAGGTAAGACTAGACTAATTGTTAGGCCAATTGTGGACTTGAAGGACAAATTAGGATCTGTTGGCAATAGGGCCTAACTAAAGCATTTGGGAGCCTAGAAAAGAAGAGAAAGGGAGGGAGAACAGAAGAGAGAGAGAGAGACAGAGAGAGAAGGCACGAGAAAGAAAGAGAAATCAAGAAAGGAGAGAGACAGAGAGGATTCTAGAATTTGTTCAATTTGTTATTTGCTTGAATTCTTATTCAGTAAAAACTCTCAAGCTTTATGGCTACATTTGTCATCTGGTACTAAATAGTGACAACCAACTCAACTAGCCAAATGAAATTCTTGATGAAATATAAATTTAGTAACCCCTCATTTGGAAACTCATATTTTGCAAGAGTTCAATTCAAATCAGTCCTATTTTATCAATTTTCATGTTTTGAAGGAGCTAGTTTATAGAATTCAATGTTTTTAATACAAAAAGAAATGATTTCAAAATAAATACAAATCATGTCATTTCACAAAAATTTAATTTAATTAAGACTTGATTTATAGTCAAACTATACAAATATATATCCTAACCTCCTAAAGTTTCAATATTAGTTATTGTTAAATAAATAATGGTAATTTAGAAAAAAAAATTGAATTCAGTATCTATATACACATTGTTTTGGAACAATTCTTGCATAAGAATTCAATTCAATTCTATTGATAGAATTGAATTGAATGCTTTCAAATGGAGCCTAATTGAACCTCAATCACTTGTTCATTACTACTAGTCACGAAAGAATGCTACCAATGTCATGGAAAGGGCCACTTTCAATATCAATAAAGGAAGATGAAACATGATTTAGAAGAGTTGTGGGAAGGCTACTATTACTGATGGTGTAATTGTTGTTAAAAGATGGTATGGAGCATGGACATTTGACTATCTCATTAACCATTAAGATGAAGATTCTTTGAAAAACTATGGGATTCTAGATTCTACTTGCTTCATCCATCTTTGTTCAAATAGACAATAGTTTGGCACATAAAACATGTGATCACATGGAGCATCTGTCACGTTAGCTAGTGATATAGAACTAGGCATTGAAGGAATTGGTAATGTGTGATAAAGCACGATGGCAACATGTTTACAAACGTTGTGCCAAAGAGGGTTCAAAAGCTTAAGCACTTGTTTGGAACATATGGGATGATGGAGAAGCTGAATGGGAAGTCTATTAGGTCTGATTAATGCAGGAATTCTGATTTATTAGGGCTGAGGGTATTTCTGTAATTTCCAGAATTGCTGGAACAGTAGGGTTTTTTATTATTGTTATTTTGCAGTCTTTATTTAGGAGTTTTAGTGGATTTAGTATGGGTTAAGTATTTCCTAGTTAGTATTAATTTGTTTTTCTAGTTGGAAAACTAGTGTAGGATTCCTAATCCAAACATGCTTTGGATTAGTTTCAACTCTATAAATACTTAGGCTTGTAACTATTATTAGACAATTTTCAGATTCAATAAAATAAATCCTGCATTATTGCTAAGAATTGTGTGACTCAATTCTACCCTAGGTGTGACTCCTAGACCTTCTAAGTGTGACTCTTAGAAGTTTTTTCCCCTTTTCCCCTTACTTATTCCCTGTCCAGATCTGTTTCCTATAAAATCAGCTCTAGAATTTTCAATTTTAACTCTTTAATTTCTGAAAAATTCAAAGTAGAACAGATTATCTAAATCTGTCCTACATCAATGTGAAAGTTAAAATGCTGAATGGTATAGTAAAAACTTTTTATAATGTGATGTATGTACCTAATCCTAGAAGGAGTTTAATAGTTAACTGTTTCTTCTTGATAAGTGGATTGTTCTTATGTTGCGCCTTGTTCATTACTAGATTTCTGATCTAAGCATTTTTACATTTATACTTTAATGTAATGTTGCTGCTCTACATGAGCACAACATTGTCATCTTGATTGCTGGGATAAACAGGTTGTATAGCAGCAGTTGGAATTTCAAGGCTCAGAGCATGGAACATCCTAGAAAGTTATTGTGTTTCGAAGCATCATTTTAGACATAGGTCAGAAAGACCTACCATTTACCGTAAAAATGATTCCAGTTTCTTGATTCGTGCCGCCTCTGAACAGCCTCTTGAATCTGAGCCAGAAGCTCACAATACTAAGAGTGCATCAAATGTTCTCAATGCATTAGATGCTTTCTACAGGTTTTCACGTCCTCACACTGTCATAGGCACAGTTAAGTTCATTTTTAATGATGTGACATTATAAAATTTAACCTTCATTTTTTTTTTTAACTAGCTTTCAAAAGCTTCTCATCTAATTTATTTTGAATGTTACTTCTTAGGTTTCTTTTTTGTTGAAAATTTAGAGAAAATAAAATCATAAAAAAAGGAGCCAATGCTCACATTACCTTTCTGTGAACAGGCATTGAGCATCATATCAGTTTCTCTCCTTGCAGTTGAGAAGCTCTCAGATCTTTCTCCGCTATTTTTGACGGGGGTTTTGGAGGTGATAATGAAAATAGCCTGGTCAATTTTGCTTGTTGACATCTCTGATGAATATGATTCTTATCATTTTATGTTTTTGTAATTCAGGCTGTGGCTGCTGCCCTCATGATGAACATATACATTGTTGGTTTAAATCAGTTAACTGACATTGAAATAGACAAGGTAGCTTTATCTTTTCAGGCTCAATTGCCTCATTTAGATTTCAATGGCTTTCAAATGATTCCTGAGACAGCAGGCATTATTGCTTTTGGGATCTTTTCTTTGGTGTCTTCAACTGTGAATCACATTATAGGCATTTTAATAAGCTGAATAGTCTAGATGCCTCCTTTATTTTTTCCCTTGAATTTTCTGTTCTGAAGTAGTAAGTTGATGGAAATGACTAAGAAGATGGGATCCTGCTGTTTGGTTGACTCTGTCGTGGCCAAATTTTGTTAAACAATAATAATGAGGGTCCCTCTCAGCTTTCTGTTGCTCAGGTAGCTGGAATAATGTCAAAATAATACATAAACAGATAGACTTATTTGGATTTAATGATGACTGCTACATGTTCCATTGCAGGTTAACAAGCCATATCTTCCATTAGCATCTGGAGAATATACCATGGGCACTGGTGTTATGATCGTTGCAACTTTCTCGATAATGGTATTTACATTTTGGTGTTCTTGTTTGGCAGCTTAGGATGCACTTATGGTCATGGCATACTATTCTAGTTTTCTCCATCATGCTAGGAGTTCACCAGTAAATGAGTGAATACCTTACAATAATAGTTAGTGGTTGCTTTCAAAATGGAAAAAAAGAATCATATGATATAGATCTGTTCTTTGTTTTATGGTATCCTTATTAGTTTCTTTCTTTCTTTGGATAATTATAAGGTATCATTATGAAGAATGTATGTATAAAATAAATGCATAATTACTTAATAATTAACAAATAGTCCTGAACATTTTCTCTCTCTTGTCTCTCTTATGAAGTGTAGTAGTGAAGATTTTTATGGACATGCGTGATTGAACATAATAATTAACAAATACTTACATGTATGGTTGTGAAGAACTTCAATAATTATTGTGATAACAGCTCCTCTCTCTCTCTCTGAATATATTCCATTCTGCTGGCATTCACATTAACGATCACACACCATCCAGTTAACAATTTAGTGGATATTTTTTATGGAATCTTAATGCTATCGTTACAGCAGTAATTGAAGTGCTTATGCCATATTGCAGAGATTAAAATAACTTTCCAAAACTGAAAACTAATCTAAAGTTCAAAATCTTTTGGTCATTAACCATCACAACTTAAAAAAGATGAAAAGAAAAGATAAAAGAAAAAGGAAAGGACAAAAGAAAATGCGCTACTCTAAAACTTATGCAATTGGTAGGAATTCTTTATGCGAAAGCTATAATATTGCGTTATTGTATCTGGATTGTGTGACTTCTTGTAAAAGAATACTAATATTTCTCTTCTTTACAGAGTTTTTGGCTTGGATGGGTTGTTGGTTCATGGCCCTTGTTTTGGGCTCTTTTTGTCAGTTTTGTTCTTGGAACGGCATATTCAATCAATGTAAGTTTTAACCAGTTCCACTAAGCATGAAAAACTGCACAAAACATCATGTAAAGGGTAATCAAAGTTAGAGAACAAGGAAATCTTGATTCTATTATTAGGTGCATAGAATATGTATATATACAGAAGTTTATATTGGGAAACTATACAAATTAAGAAATTCCTATAGTTAAGCCTCTAATGACGTATTTACAGATTCTATTTCTATACCATTCCCCTTCGAGTTGGAGCATAGATATTAATCATGCTCTGCTTGTTACAAATATAATTGACCCGGTGCCATTTAGTGCCTTCGTGAAAATATCTCTTAAAAGTTCTCCAGTTTTCACATGTCTTTTTGAAATCAAATGTTGCTATATCTTTTCACAAATGAAATGACAATCAATTTTAATATGCATAGTATGTTCATGAAACACAGGATTATAGGCAATATGAAGGGCAGCTTAGTTATCACACCATAACTTTGATGGTATTGAGGCTTTAAGATCAACTTCCATTAAGAGCTGATATATCCACATTATCTCATGCACAGACTGTGCCATAACTCTATATTCTGATACTGCACTGGATTGGAACAGGACATTTTGTTTCTTACTTTTCCATAAGATCAAATTTCCTTTAACAAAAACACAGTAGCCGGTGGTGGATCTTTGGTCAATCTTGGACCTTGCCCAATCTGCATTTGAGAAGCACTCAATTTGAGTATGATTTCTATATAGTATCTCTAGTCCAGGAGCTCCCTTTAAGTAACACAAGATTTGTTCTAAAACTATCCAATGTTGAACTGTCGAGGAAGACATGAATTAACTTACAATGCTAACAGAGTGTGCAATATCATAATGGGATGGGCTATTGTAAGATAATTGAATCTTCCAACCAATCTTCTATACTTCTTAGGATTTTCAAATAAGTTCCCATCTGTTGTAACTTGCAAATTAGGAAGCATTGGAGCGCCACATGGCTTAGCCCCCAACTTTCCAATCTTAGTCAATAAATCTAGCACATAATTTCCTTGGAGATAGGAAAATCCCTTTTTTGCTTCTTGTCACCTCAATTCCTAAGAAATATTTCAACACTCCTAAATCTTTCTTGTGAAACTGATTGTGAAGAAAAACCTTCAAAGTTGAGATTCCCACAGTATCACTTCCAGTGATGATAATATCATCCACATACACGAGGAGAATAATGCCAGATGTAGATTGCTTATTGACAACTGAGTGATCAAATTCACTCTTTTCCATCCTAGATTTCTCCACTGCCTGACTAAATTTTCCAAACCAAGCCTGACTAAATTTTCCAAACCAAGCCTGGGGACTGCTTCAAATCATACAGGGACTTTCAAAGATGACACACTTTCTCATACTTCCCCTGAGTAACATCCAGGAGGTGCTCCATATAAACTTCTTCCTGAAGATCACCATGTAAGAACACATTTAAAAATGTCCAATTAAGTAAAGGCCAATCATGAGTGGCTGCCATGGAAATGAACAAGCGAACAAAGGTCAATTTAGCAACAAGAGAAAAAGTTTTAAAATAATCAACACTATAAATTTGGGCATAGCCTTTAGCTATAAGGCTAGCTTTAAGTCGGGAAACGCAGCCATCAGAATTGAATTTGACTGCAAATACCCATTTACATCCAACCTTCTTCTTCCCTGCTAGTAAATCCACTAAATTCCAAGTATCATTAGTATCTAAAGCATTCATCTCCTTTATCAACATCACACCAAGTAGGATGAGACAGGGCTACATGAACAGTTTTGGGAATAGTCTCAGAATCACCTTTGCATTGGGCAATTGGAATATCAAGATCACTGGTCGCCAGATCTGATGCCGAATAAGAAACAGGTACCAAACATGGATCAAGAGGGTCTTGACGTCTGGAATAGACCTGACAGATAGGAGGTTAGGGCGGTGGCGGTGGCGGTGGCGGCGGGATGGATGATGATGGAGATGGTGAGAGTGAAGCAATAATAGTAGATTGACATGTGACATGATAAACCAATAGATCATCATCCTCCCCTGAGTAAAAGAAGTAGAAGAAGCCAAAAAAAAAAAAAAAAAAAAAAAAGGAGTATCTTCTTGAAAGGTAACATTTGTTGACACGAGATACTTATGAAGACTAGGGCAATAGCATCGAGAGTAAATGAGAGTAACCTAGAAAAATACATTAAAATTTTTTAGGTCTAATTAAGTCCTTGGGATGAACATCACGAATAAAACACATACTACCAAATATTTGAGGTTCAACAGGAAACAGGGGTTTAGTAGGAAAAAGGACACTGTAGGGAGTCTCACTTTGAAGAAACAATAAAGGCATGCAATTAATAAGAAAATAGGTTGTAGAGACTGCATCAGCCCAAAATTGCTTAGGAACATGCATTTGGAAAATAGTGCCTTGGGTGTTTCAAAAAAGATGTCTATTTTTCTTTCAGCCACACCGTTTTGAGATGGTGTGTCAACACAAGAGGATTGCAGAAGAATACCATTCTGAGTCATGTAAGTTTGAAAAAATCTAAAAAATATTCTTTAGCATTAACACTTCTCAATGTATGCACAGAAACATTAAACTATGTTTTTATTTTGGCACAAAAGACATTAAATGAGAAAATAACTCAAAACAATTCTTTATTAAATAAAGTCAAGTCACACGAGAAAAATAAATAAATGTAACAAAATACTTAAACCTAGTTTTCGACACTATAGGATAGGGACCCTAAACATTTGAATGAACTAACTCATAAGGAAAATTAGCTCTTTTATTGACTCGAGGCACTAATGGCAACTGATGATGTTTGGCAAACTAACATGACACAGTCTAAAGAAGACACATCATGAAATGGAGGTCATAATTTCTTCAGTAAAGAGAGAGTAGGATGGCCCAATCTACAATGAGCTTCAAAAGGAGTTAGAACACTTGAATAGACAATGGATCTCGACAAGTGTGTATTCAGAATGTAGTGTCCTTTACCAGTAATGTTCTTCGTCACAAGATCCTGAAAGAGATAGTAATCAGGAAAAAAAAATAAGACAATAATTCAAGGTACGAGTAATTTTACTTACAAACATTAAGTTGAATGAGAAGTTTGGTAGACTCAAAATAGAAGAAAGGGACAATAATAGAGTTAGATCAATAGTGCTATAACCAAGAACATGAGAATGAGAACCATCGGCTAAAGTAACACTGGACGAATATGTGTGTGACTCAGTAGATGATAAGAGACTAGGATTACCTTTAATATGAGATGTGCTACCTGAATCAATGACCCATTCAGAGGGAGAGGAGAGAAGACATGTATTTATTTTACCTGACTCAGCAATGGTAGTGACAGGGCTAGATGAATTCTTCAATGCTTCTTGGTACTGAGTGAATTTAACAAATTCATCTACAAAAACTGTAATGGTTTTGATCAGATAATGAGTTGGGTGGAGCAGTAGTAGCAGATACATTAGCCAAGGGAGACTTGTGAGGTTTATGTTGCAACTATTGACACATGCGTTTAGTATGGCCTAGCTTATGACAATAATAGCACACAACTACCCTACATCTAGACTTCAATTATCTTGACTGCCTATACTTCCTTCCCTGTGCATACTTTCAGAATATGACTGCTCATTTGCAGATGCATTATGATGGCTAACAAGAGCATTGGAAGCCTAAACAGATGGAGTAGCAAAGGTACTATTATTAGGTGGCAAACGCTTTTGGTGGCGCATGAATCTCACACATTAGGTTACTGGTGACGAGACTCTAGGGAATGACCGATAGACGGGTGGCGCTTGTTGTTGTGCTGGCGGTGAGCCGAGATGATCACTCTCAAGGGTGACCTACAGAGCTGCTCACTGGGCAATAGAAAGAAAGAAGAAAACAAGAAAAAAATTTCTAGAATACAAATTTGGTACTGTTCTGATACCATGTAATCAGAGTTAGAGAACAAGGAAATCTTGATTCTATTATTAGGTGCAGAGAATACACATATATACAGACTTTAGGAGTCTGTATTAGGAAACTATACAAATTAAGAAATTCCTATAGTTAAGTCTCTGATTACTTATTTACAGATTCTATTTCTATAATATTAAATATATGTAAATCAATCTTCATTTAAATCATCAACCTTTGCCTACAAACTCTTGTTAATTAAATATCTAGGAGAATTATGTTGGTTAGCCTTGGTAGGATACTTGAACTCCAGATAGCTGAATGTAACATGTAGCTTATCGGCATAGTTACTTGTGTTCCTTTTATCCTGGAATAAATTGCTGTGGTGCTTAATGCTCCATGCATGCTATTAGGTCCGTATTCCCATAATAATATTGTAAGATGTTAGGTACGACTCATCTTTGGGCGTAGGAATTGAAAAAAATCCTTTTGAAGCCAGGATGACATTCTGATACTGGAGGCATTTTTCAACCCCAAAGCAAGGGAAAATTTTCAATTTTGGACAAGTTTAGGGGATTTGAGCATGATTTTAAATAATGGCCATTACATTGCATAACAACCATTATATGATAGATACTTGGATGCTATAACCATTATGTGCTATATACAAGAAGCAGAAGTTGCATTGGTAATGGCCAAAACTGGCTATTATCATGCCACTAACAATATAGTAACAACCATTATCAATGTAAAAAGGTATTCTTTTTGCTGCATTTTCCAGCTTTTGTTCCTCGCAATTCCCAATTGTCCCACCACCATTTCTCTTTTTCTTTTTCTTTTCTTAGTTTGCTTTAACCTAAATCCCTAAAAACTCATGCTACAGGAAATTTTAGCTTGATTTTTCTTATCACCACCAAAAATATTTATAAGGAGGAAATAATGTCGAAGGGTTTATAATTAATCTTTTTCTTTTTCACACTTCCTTTGAAGTAGGTGAGTTATTTTTGGCTTCCTTTTTTTGCTTTTGCAAATTTGTTGTGAACATTTTGGTTGAAACTGTTAAACTTAACAGAAGAGAGAATTTTTGTGGTAAAAATCTGATGATCTTCCCTTTGTCTTTCATTCCTATAAATAGATGAATGTACAGAGTGATTATAGGCTAATTTGCCTCTAGCTTTAGCTGTACAATGCTGTAGAATCTAAAGGGTAATTACAGAAATATTACAAGCTGATTTATCTCTAATTACAGTTGTTAAATACATTAGTTACAACAAAGTCAAGGCTATCTATTTATGGTAACATAAACAATATTAATGAATCTTTTTGGCAATGGTAGAGTAAGATCTTTAATCTCCATTTGTCTAGTCAATCAAGTTGATCGATAATTGATGGATTTAAATCATGAATTCAAAGTCTTTATTTGATGTATTTATACTTATTAATTAGTTGTGTTTCTTAGTTTATTCAATTGCTTATTCAACTCCTTGGACATCCGTTTGCTTAATGCATTTTGTGATTATAAAATAAAAAATAAAAAAAAAAACCCTTCTGTGTGGCAAGCTATGACTGTTATATCATGGCCGTGCTAGCTCATCTCTGGTATTGTAACGGTGAACATGGCTGCAATTGTGATTGAACTCTTATGTATTTAATATTTAAGGGTTTGAATTACTTGTTGAAGTAGAAAGCTGTAACCTGAAGGGAGGCCTTGATACTAGAAATAGATGCAGCAAAAGTCATGATACGAAATTTGGTGGTAGTATTTTTTTTTTTTTTATCAAATCGAGAATGAAGCACCTCAATATAAAATATTTCAAAACTGTGAGTGGATGGTTTCAAAGAATGTGTTGTACCTTTGATGACTAGGTGAAATTGATATCACACTGGAAAAATGAAACCAGAAAGGGCAGAGGAAAAAATATAAACCTGGTGTCAAAATGGAAATTCTAGAGAGTGCTCCGCAGGATCCTTAGGCTTTGCACTAAATGTGTGATCTTTCCCAATGCAACGAAGATGTTGACGCTTACACCTTGGATTCTAATTAGTTAGTTATTTGAGGAGGAAACCCAATAGCTCATCACTTGATAACTTGTGAACTTAATTGTGACATGGACATTGAGTTTAGAAAATGGTGTTCTCTTCTATAAATTAGTAGCTTATGCAACCAAAGCACAGAAATTAAACTGGTATATGATATACCAAATGAAAAATATGGCATTTAAATCAACAACTATGCCTACCGAAATATTTCCTGTATAAGAATTATGAGGGCATTCTATCCAAGTGTTACATTTGTGGAGAGAAAGGATATACTTGTAGGCATTTTGCTAAGCAGAATATTATTGTAATTGGTAGTCCAATAGGAAATGATGAGAAAGTTGCTAGTGATGACGAGCAAATTGTTGTTCCTATTGAGTATTGATTTCTTGGAGTTTCATGAAAAGGAGGGACAAGGGGAAGAGAATGTGATATCTACTGTTCTTCTTGATAAAGCTATTCCAAGTTTGCTTCTCTGTTGATGTAGAACTCTTTTAGAGGAGGAGAATGATGCAATATACATCTCTTCCTGAAAGAGGATTCATTCACTTTTCTACGGAGAATGATGCAGTATTAAGTGGAAAGCTACAATGGATGGCTGATTTTTGTGGAAAAGCTTTTACTTCGTTTTCATAAATGAGAAGAGGAAGTTTGTACTCACAAAGAAGGGTAAGTCCTTTTCATAGAAATAAGTTTGGAATAAAAAGGCTCCTAAACTCTTTTCCTATCTTTCTTTAGGATTCTAATACATGGCGCCACACGGTAAATTGGATACAAGTTTCATTGCTTGTAAGCCATGTATGTTATAAAGAATTTATGTGAATGATTTTTCACGTAAATGTGGAAAACAATATTATTATTAATATTCATAATTTATCTATAAGAGTATAATTATTATTGTTGGAAAGTATAATATCACATGGGAAATATATAAGAATATAAAGAAGAATATATGTGAAGTAGATTGGATCTTAGCACAAGCCAATTGGTTTTATACAATGTGAGATTCCAACCCCACTTATATAGCCATTGATATCATTTAGCTCAACACTATCAAGGCCCATGGAGTTTTTATATGGTATCAGATCTGAAAATGCTTAATGGCTGAATGGTCATGGGCTCGTAATTGAAACCTGGAGTTTGGGCTAGCCAGAAGAGTTTAGACCCCGTTTGCTGACTTAGGGCTTCCAAGAGTAGATCTAGGAATGTTTGTGACGGGCCTCCAAGAGTAAACTCATCTTTGGCAAGTGGTAACTGGTCTAGGCCCATTTAGACTTAAGGGGGAGTGCTAGAAAATAGTCTCACATGGAAAAAAATATAAGTATATAAAGTGGAATATGTGGAGTAGATTGGATCTTAGCATAAGCCAATTGGTTTTCTGCAATGTGAGATTCTAACCCCACTTATATGGCTGTTGATATCATTTAGCCCAACACTCTCAAGGCCCATGGAGTTTCTATAATTATTAATATTCATAATTTATCTATAAGAGTATAATTACAACAATAGATACCTATCAGATATAGCTAAATAACTAACATTGTTGTTTGCAATAAGCCAAATACATTTACATTCTATCATCCCCCCTCATTCTATGCGTGTTGAGGCAAGACACAGAGATTGGCACGCAAATGCTTGTGCCTTTGGATTGATAATCCTTTGGTAAGGATATCAACCACTTGCTTTTCACTAGAGACAGCGCACTACAGGTAGACTTGCTGCAACCTTTTCTTGAACAAAATGAATATCAATCTCTATATGTTTTGACTGAGCATGATTCATAGGGTGTTGAGTGATGTAGATAGCTGAAACATTATCATAATAGACTATTGGTTTGTGAAGAGTAGGGACATGCAATTCACACAAAATACTTTGCAACCAACTGATCTCAGCAACAGCAGAAGCAATGGCACGGTATTCAACTTCAGCACTTGATTGGGATACTGTAGCTTGTTTCTTCGAGACCAAGAAACCAAGTTAGCACCAAAATACACACAATAATCAGTTGTAGAATGTCTAGTATCCAGACATCCTGCCGAAACTGTATCACGGTATATTGTTAAAGAGTCCGTGCTACGAGAATATAACTGTAATCCATAGTTCATTGTACCCCAAATATAATGTAGGATCCTTTTGACAGCTAGAAAATGATTTTCTGGTGGAGCTCTCATAAATTGACAAACTTTATTAATTGCATAAGAAATATCCGTTTGGGTGAATTTTAAATACTGCAGAGCACCAACAATGCTTCTATACTTTTGTGGATCAGATAAGAGTGGGCTGTCAAATGTGGGCAACATTTCTTTGGAGCTAACAGTGTAGACAAAGGTTTTGAATTAGCCATTTTGTTGTGTTCTAAAAGAGAATGGACATACTCGGATTGATCTAACCCCAAGA
Organism: Reutealis trisperma; assembly: GCA_947687605.1. NCBI lineage: Eukaryota > Viridiplantae > Streptophyta > Magnoliopsida > Malpighiales > Euphorbiaceae > Reutealis > Reutealis trisperma. The sequence continues at coordinate 328,068 of CANTUT010000208.1, read as the reverse complement.
AAATAATGTAAGGATCCCAAGTCAGTCATTGCGAATTCCCTTTTGAGCTAACAAGAATTGTAACGAGACGTGTGTGGAGGCTATTAGGACGATATCATCCACGTAAAGAAGTAAAATAGCCATACCATTTGAATGATTAAAGATGAACATGGATGTATCTGATTAACCAGCCCGAAAACCAATTGAAAGTGAGAAGGTTTGAAATTAATCAAACCATGCCTTCGGCACCTGCTTCAAACCATGAAGTAAACCTTATGTAATTTGCACACATAATCTTAGATGATCAGGGTGCCGAAATCCTTGAGGTTGCTGCACGTATATCTCTTCTATCAATAAGCCATTGAGAAAGGCATTTTTGACATCCAGTTGATGAATAGGCCACTGATGAGACATTGCAAGAGATAGAACAGTGCGGATCATTATCGGTTTTACAACTGGACTATATGTCTCATTGTAATCCACATCATGTCGTTGATTGTATTCTTGAGCAAGCAAACGAGCCTTGTACCATTCCAAGCTACCATTCGATTTGAGTTTTACCTAGAAGACCCATTTACTTCCCACAACATTTGAATTAGCTGGACGTGGAGCAAGAGTCCAAGTATTGTTTTGAAGTAGAGCATTATATTCAGTCGTCATTGCATCACGCCATTCCTTAGACTTCTATGCTTGTGTATAGGAGGTGGGTTTAGGTAATATTTGAGTTATAGGAGCAGGAGGTGATGGCAACATAACTAGTAAAGTCTTAGGCTTAGTCTTAGCAGTTTTTGTTCTGGTTATCATGGAGGAAGTTGGGTGATTTGGTCTGGTCGGTTTTGTGGTCGTTGGGTTTGGAGGAATATCAAGTGCTGGTTGTGTAGGAGAAGATGCATTGTTCAAATGAATGGAGGCTGCAGTTGTATCAGTGGCTTTACTGTACAAAGGATTCTCATGATGATGTCTTTTGTAAGTTTGGATTGGTGATAACGTGGATGAAGGTGAATGATTATCATGATCTCAAATGGAGGGAGAATGAGATAAAAGCTGATGGTTTTCATTATCATGAGATAATGGCTGGAAACTAGAAGTAGATACAAATGAGGAGTTGATACATGATGAGGTTAAGAGTTGGGTAAAGATAAGAGTTGATCTTTTAAATTAGATAAGGCTAAAGGTAAAGTAGATGGTGCACAAAGTAAAGGTGATTGAAACTAAGGAGGAGGAGAAGAGATGAAGATAGAGTTTCGGTCATATAAGGAATATGGAAAAATAGACTCCACAAATGTTACATGTCTAGAAATAATGATTTTATGAGTCAAAAGATCATAACAACGATACTTTTTGTAATTTAAAGGGTAACCTAAAAATATATATGGGTTGGTCTAGGGAGCTAGTTTGTGTTGGGCTTGGATATATGGGTAACACAAGCAACCAAAAACCTGAAGCGTTTGATGATCAAGCAATCGATTATATAGCAGTCTCAAATGGCGATTTGTGATGCAAGGTGGGTGTGGGTAATTGATTTAAGAGAAAAACAGAACACGACAAGGTTTCTACCCAAAATGCAGACAGAAGAGATGCTTGAAATAATAAAGAATGAACCATATTTACCAAGGATCTGTGCATTCATTCCGCTGCTTCATTTTGTTGTGGGGTATGCGGACAAGGCAATTGTAAATAAATACGTTTGGGAACTACAAAATCCAAATTTTTGACTTGTGTACTCACCACCACCATCACTTTGTAAACATTTAATATCTTGACCAAATTGAGTATGAATATATCGATAAAAATCAATAAAATTGTCATAAACTTGAGATTTTTGTTTTAATGGAAATAACCAAACAAAATGGGAAAAATCATCCAAAAAGAGACAATACTTATAACCAGAGAAAGAAGAAACAGGAGATGACCATACGTCTGAATGAACTAATTGAAAAGGAAATGAAGCTCGACCATGGATATTATTAAAGGGTAACCGGATAGCTTTGCCAAGCTTACAAGCATTATGATTCTTAAATGGAAATAAGAATACCTATCTAAACTAGAAATATTATGATTCTTAAGAAGCTTAGAAACAACACGAGGACTGGGATGGCCTAAATGGTAACTGAATAGCTTTGCCAAGCTTACAAGCATTATTATTCTTAAATGGAAATCAAATAACCTATCTAAACTAGAAATATTATGATTCTTAAGAAGCTTAGAAACAACAGGAGGACTGGGATGGCCTAAACGACGATGCCAAAGTTCTACCTTAAGGCTAGAAGTAGCAAAACAATGATGAGTACATGGACTAGAATGGAGAGGCAACAATGGCAGAAAGTAGTAAAAATAACCAAGATTATTCTAGTGCAAAATTGGCTTCTTGATATGCACATCCTTCAAAGAAAAACCAAACGGATAAAATTCGATAGAATTATCTTTTGTAAAATGCTTAACAAAAAAAAGATTAGATTTGACTTTAGAAACAACTAAAACATTACTTAGAACAAGACTTTTAGAGTGAGTAGAAATTTGAGAAACACCAGAAGAGGAAATAGAATGACAAGATCCATCACCAACATTACAGTATCACAACCTCAATATGTGGAGGAAGAAATTACATTACAAGGTGAAGATGTCATGTGGGACGTAGCCTTAGTATCTGGTAGTCATGAATTAAGAGGTGGTTCTTGAAGTTGCATAGCGTTGTAAGCCTTGGCTACATGTTCAATACCAGCAGAAGATGATGGATAAGAATGGGGAGTGGAGCGAGGTAAGAAAGGATAATCTCTAGTAGTATGATTAAAATCATTGCAAAATTGGACATTGGATAAACAAAGTAGGTGGAAGGAAAGGACGAGGACTAAGAATTCCAAGCATGGATGGTTGTGAACCATTTGAAGAATAGGGAAGGAAAGGACAAGGACTAAGAATTCCAAGCATATAATGGGAAGAATTATATCCTTGATGGTGATAACCATGATTATAGCGACCACAACCGCGGCCTCTACCACGATGATACTAACGTTGTTGTTACAATAAGCCAAATGCATTTACATTATATCATATTATAGGTGAGCTTGAGGTTGCAATGGCTAGAATTTTATATTAGATGTAAGGGCGTAAATGAGCTGAGTTTTCACTTGTTTAAGCTCTATTTGAACTTTTTTTAAGCTTGAGCTTGAGTTTTGAATCGATCTTGAAAAATGTGTTCAAGTTTGGCTCACTTAAAATTAGAGTCGAGCTCGAACTTAATTCGAGCTCTGTTTATTAATAAATTATAATCGAGCTAAATTCAAGTTCAACTTATTATGAAACTTGTTTATAATTTATTAAAATATTCAACTTTTTGAATATTTATTTCTAATAAAATAACTATAATGAAAATACTTAAAACTAATATAAAAATAAAACATCCAATTAGTGAAAAAATATAATCATAAAATTGAGCATTACATGTATTACAAAGATAATAATTAATAAAAAAATATATTTTATATAATATGGAAATATTATATTATATTAATCAGAAGTATATATATTTTAGTTAATTTGAATTAGTAAAAAATTTGTAGAAGTGTTAAAATATATTTTTTGGAGTGCCAAAATTATTAAGTTAATAATAAAAATAATAATAATAATAATAATAATAATAATAATAATAATAATAATAAAGCTATTTACGAGCCTATTAATTGAGTTGTTTGTGAGCTTATTCATGAGTTTATAATCGAGCTGTTCACCAGTTTAATCGAACCGAATTTCACTTTACTCAAGTTTGGCTCATTTATAAAGCGATCTGAACTTGAATGAGCTTTTATTGAGCCGAACACTGAGTTGCTCGTAAACGGCTCGGCTCATTTACACCTCTAATTAGACTTGCATGTCTACTACATATCTGTAGGACCAATCTTTCATTTCTAGACTAACTTGTCCAGTTCAATTGAACTCATCTCAACTATAATTTGAGAAGGAAACCTTTTTGTTGGCCAATAGATGTGACTAGTTTGACATTGTAATTGCAGATAGTGGTTTTTTACAATGAAGTCCTTTTGGGCCAATGGACAGTAGTTATTTATTTGCTTATCGTGGGCCTAAAGTTGATTTTGGAAGTAGTTCATATTTGAAGCTTTTTCCATAATCAATTTTGTCTTATAAAAATCAAATTGTAAATAGCTGTTTCTATTGGCTGAAAAGGACTCCTCACTTTGCTCCAAAAAGCTGCTATTTGCAATAGCAATAGTGAACTATCCTGTATTATGTGGAATAGGAAAGAGGGAGGCTCTAAACACCTCACATATTTAGTACAATTTTGCTCATGAATTGTGGACTTTGATTTAGAGTTTCAAAACATGGGGGGAACATGCAATGCTGGCTGGATTGCAATGGGATTTTGATAGACCACCGAATCTCATTAAGGTTGTGCGTGGTGCATGAAGTAGTGGTGTAGTTTGTTTATTGCATGTCTTATTAGTTGTTTCATGATAATTAGTCATATGTTAGTAGTTTGTTATTGGGTCATGAGTTGAGGTCCATTTTCCTTTGTTTTATGCTTAAAGTTAGTTGTTTACTGGCTTAAGTTTAGGTGAGTGCTTACTCTATATAATATTTTGTAATCTAGTTTGGATACAGATAAGTTAAATCCCCAAAGAACTCTACTGTGGTGGTTTATTTCAACCCTTAACTGGAACTTCTTTCATATTTGGGCTTGGATTCCCCAATTTGTTGCTATCAATTTCCTCCTTTTTCTTTATTTTGTGCATGTGGGGAATGGTATGATGAGGTTTTACATAGTTTGTTTTGTAACCTAATGATCTTTGTAACCTTTTGTCATTTCAGTTACCACTATTGAGATGGAAAAGATTTGCATTTGTTGCTGCAATGTGCATCCTAGCTGTTCGGGCCGTGATTGTTCAACTTGCGTTTTTTCTGCATATGCAGGTGATTCTAAGTCAAACTTTATAAGATTGATGTTGAGTGGTGGAGCCGTTAACATTTTTGTCATTATGTTACCTGACACTTTTAAGTGCTTGAATACTAATCTGCTGATAATTTCCAGACCCATGTGTACAGCAGACCTGCTGTCTTTTCCAGGCCTCTAATTTTTGCAACTTTATTCATGAGCTTCTTTTCAGTTGTTATAGCATTATTCAAGGTAAATGATAATTATTTATTTTATTTTTTTTAACATTTTCTGGGCATTTAAGAAGGAAGATTTTTCTTAGTTGCATGCATATTTTTTGCCTTTACCTGGAATTGCATTTTGTGTAGGATATACCTGATATTGAAGGGGATAAGATATTTGGTATCCAATCCTTTACAGTGTGCTTGGGCCAAGAGCGGGTTAGATCTTAACATATCAATGTAAATGCAAACTCTTATTAACCTTGAGATTTAGTAAATGATAACATCCTTCGGCTGTGCCTATTTTACCTTGATAGGTTTTCTGGATCTGCATTTCACTGCTTGAAATAGCTTATGGTGTTGCTATTTTAGTTGGAGCAGCATCTCCCTACACCTGGAGCAAGTGTATCACGGTAATCTGTTCTTTTCTTGTTTCTTAATCTGTTATTCACACTTTGTCCTGCATGGATTTTTTTTTTCTTGCATAAATCTTGTTGGTGATTTTCGAATTGTTGAAAAAAAAAAAAAAAAAGGAATTTTGTTCTTGAAGATAATTGTATTTTGACTGAGTTATTTATATGTTATTGATAGAAAATTTAATAGAAAATAAAGTCAGGTAGATATTAGAAAAACTGAAGTATAATTATGGGCCATGTAATTATGCTCCCCCCAAGACAAGGTTATGGGTCATATAATTATGCAGCAGCATAAATATAATACAGTTCTATTTTATTCTTAGTTAAATACTTGGATGTAATAATTTTCCCCGAGTTTGGATGAAATGCTTGCTATGAGTTTGGCTTAATTTCACTCATGGTGCCTGAACTTATTCCCTTTGTAGAAATGTTGAGAGCTTATATATTCATGGGAGTGCCAATCTCAAAAGCTAGTTATTGAGATCGGCAGTCCCATGACTATATAAGCTCTCAACATTTCTACATTGCTAGTTTGGTATGATTTATCTACTACTTGATTATCTCGTTAGCTTGGTTCAGTTTACCTACTACTTGATCTTACCGGTTGATTTGGTTTACTTACTACCTGATTATCTTGTTGGTTGATTCAGTTCTAGTTGTTTCAAGTAACAATTTTGAACACTACTTGTCACTTGTTAAGTCATTAATATAAAAATGGACTCTCCAACCTTAATAAGCTAAATTTAAAGGTTGGTTCTTCCAAATCTACATTAAAAATTTAACATGTTATTAGAGCTAATGGCTCAATAGGGACGAGTATGGAGATAGTGGTTAAGTCACATGGATTGCATCCTCTACGTGTAAGAGCAATATGGCTCCTAGCGAAGCCATTGCCAGTGAAGCGTAAGGCTTTTTACCATAATACTCGAGGTTTTCACTCAAGAGGTAGATTGTTATGATTTCAAGTGTGTGGAATTCCACATTGGATATAGATGGGATTAAAGAGTGACATATATATATATGAAGGACTCAAACTCAATGCTTTAAGATTTTGGGTTGAAATATGATGTCATGTTCATGAGTACGTCTCTCACCGAGGCCTATTTTGAAGATCTCCCAAATTAAATGGGCTCTCTAATTGCTATAAGTGGTATCAAAGCCAAAACCTTGACAATCAAGTGGTGTCCAGTTGACATTTGACAATCATATGGTGACCACTGTCCGGATTACCTAGGAATATAGTTCACAATTTTTCATTTCTTCTTTATTAATTCTTCTTTCAATCATGGTTTTTAATCCGATTTCCTTGAATTGAACTCGTGCTGATACTATCTTATAAATTTTGGAGCTTATATAGTTTTGGGAGTATTGACCTAATATGATATTGGAGAATCCAATTATATATAAGTTCATTTATCCTTTTATATTTAATCCATGTGGGATTTTATATTTTAACACCCTTATTTTTTATTGTCACTCAACTTCTTTTTGTATATTCAAAATCATTAAACCAATGATTTTATTGCAATAAGTCACTATTGCCTGAATCTGAAAAAGTCCTTCCAGGAATGCTGACATGGCAATCATATCAGCAATTTTTTGATGAAAATTTTGAAATAAAAGATCCACAATGGAAAACCACACTCTCTTCTCTCTCTTCTCTCTTAATCTTGTCTCTCCTCTCAATTTGAGAAAAGGTAATGTTTTAATTATCCAACAACAACCAATTACAAGGTTCTAAGCCGACACATTGGTTACCAATCCTGCAGAGGAGAAAATCAATAGAATTTATAAACAGACATCATATGCATCACCCTTTATGTCAGCTGCCTTTTCAAAGCTCCATCCCTGGTGGGTGGATCACAATCTTGTCTATGTCTGGTTTCTCCTTCTAGTTACTACCCCTCTCTCTACTTGCTCTTCTATTCCTAATTGCAAGGCCCTGTCCCTTAAAGATCTCAATCAAAAACTGCCATGTCTTCATCACCAGCAGATCTAATGGTATCAGGTTGACCTTGGCCAATTGAGCTGCATCAGAAGTGATTGGGAAAAGTGTTCAATAAATATGCTGATGCGGTCATGCCAGCATTCTGTTGATGGGTTGGATTGATCTTGGCAGGAGTGACTTCTATTGCAATGTTTTTGATAAGTTGCTGATTTTTAAGTTATAAATTAAATTTAAGAGACAGTTAAAAGATGTGATAGGCTCAAGGACTGTGGGTTAAATGAACCCCATAAGTTTCTAGGTTATAAGTAGCCTTCCATCTGGATTTTGAGATGTGACTTCTGTTGCAAGTCCAAGTTATCAATGGTGGCTTCCTTTACAAGGGTGCATATTTTGAAGTCTTTATGAAACCACTTAAGCCCTATTTGGTTTATTACAGATCCTCATGTTTTTGAAAACCATTTATTAACAAGGAGATTCAGTTTATATTTTATCATAACCTTGAGTGGGAGGCATGAAAAGATCTCATCCTGTGGAATAAATGATAGATGTTTGTATTAATGATTATAGGAACGAAGGAGTTTTTATATGTTCTAATTTCAAACTTGTATTGGATTGGTTTAGGTTTTGGGGCATGCCATCTTGGCTTCAATACTATGGAACCGTGCCAAATCTGTCAATCTCAAGAACAAAGCTGCAATAACTTCCTGTTACATGTTTATTTGGAAGGTAACTTCCTCTCGACTTGTTGAAGATAAATATTACAGGAAAAATATGTCAATTTAAATCAAATAAATTGACTGAATAAATGATCTGTTGATAGCATCTACTGCACTGCTATGCAAACGCCTTGGGCATCAAGTGGGCAACCATATTTACATCAATCATTTAGCCACTTCCATTATGGTTTTGTGAAATTCCAATTTTTATCCACAATTATATTAGTTTGTTTTTTCTTTTATTTTCTTGTTTGATAGGATTTTATTTTAAAAATTTTAGAAGTTACCAAGGTTTCATTTGTTTTGAGTAAAACATTTTCCTGGAAAGCATTTTCCTCATTTTCTGATGTTTGGTGCGCTCTTGAAATTTAGTCAACGCCCTGGTCAATGGAAAACTCATCAAGGAAAATGACTTTTTCTTTTCAAAGCATAAGTCATTTTTCAAATTTTTATAAACTTATTATAATAAAAAGAAAGTATATAAGTATACACTTATTAATTCATCAACAGTGACGGTCACCATAGACCACCACTGGCCACAGGTAACCACCACAATTATTATTTTTATGTATTTTTTCCCATATTTAACAATAAACTAAAAATATGAATTTTTTTCAAGTTTATACATGTTTACAATTTTATTTGAAACTTTTAATATTTTTATCTAACTTTTAATATTATAACCAAACAGCAAAAAGTTAGTTTTTTGGAAAAATATTTTGTAGAGACAAGTTTTTTTCCCTGAAATTAGGATTCTTTTGAAATATGTACATAGAATCATTTTGATTGTTTTCATAAAAAACTTTTTCTTTTGAAAAAAAAGCAATCTTGTTTTTTCAAAAGAAGATGATCAGTAAGAGCAGTACATATGAACCTGGTGAGTCTAGTCTGCTTATCTTAAACTATATTGTTCCTGTGGCTGTGAAAATATACTAATTTGCAAGTTATGTATGATGATTCTTTTCCTTGTGCAGCTTTTTTACACTGAATACTTGCTTATTCCACTTGTAAGATGAATATGCAAATGTGGAAAGTAAAAGAAACTGCAGTTTGCTGAATGGATTGTTTTACCGATACAATATTGCTCAATGAAAGGGCCTCCTATCTGAAAAAGTAGAAGGCAGGTTTGCCTTTGCAACTTCAATATGGTTTTGATTTCTTGCAACAAATTGTAATATTGGAAATCTAGTGTGGCTAGTTAGAAAAAGGCAAATTGATAATGGCAATATCGTATTGTAGCAATACATGTATCATCTGGCATTTGCATCATATTATTCTTGCATAGTTAAGCTAAACAGAACTAGTTTAGACGTTTGTTCACTGTCAGATTAATCGGAAATCAAATTGTATTAACAGTTTGATTTGATGTGGAATGGTTTCAACTTTGTTTAGTGCTTTTTTATTATTTTGTAAAATCCGAACCAAATTAGGAATATAGTCGAGTTGAGTCAATACAATGCTCAGTTTATGCTTGAAATTTCGTTTGAGCTCGATTGAGTTTTTATTTTAAATACTCAACTCATTTAGGTGTGGTTATCATTAAAAAAATTTACACCAATTTTTTTTTTTTTTACACCAATTTTTTTTTTTTTTTTATTAATGGTAATAGATTTGCAAATTATAAATTGTATTTAAAATGATAAATTTTCAATATTTGATTAGATTTGTGAATTATTTAAGTAGAGTATTATAATTCAGTTATATAACTTAGGTCAGTTTGTTACTTGAATTACTGAAATTTGAGTTCAACTCGATTAAAATCTAAGTTGGACATGAAGATCACAAAACTTAAAGCTTTGACATTGATGACAGAGGTAAATAGTGGAGTTTCTCGACGTAATTTTTGAAAAAGGGACAGATTCAAGGGTGATTTTTGCTGATATGGCTCATCAGATCTTATGTTCTTTTCAAGTCAATTCATTAGTGCTTCCAATTAAGCAGTCCACCTGGGCTAAAAGGAGCCATTGATGTGGCAAAAAGGGTTGTTTTGGGTTTATGTATTAGTTTATATTTAAGTAGACTTTCAGATGAAATTCGAGTGAATTTGTTGATTTCAGGTTGAATTTGTAGTCTTAGATTAAAATGGAATTATATTTTTTTATTAATTTTACAAAAATAAACTAAAAATGATTTATGTTTTAAATTAAATTAAATGGATCATATTTGAATTAAGTTCCAGAGATTATAGCATTGACTTGCATCAGATTTAAATTATTTTGAGTTTTACACAAATTCACATGAGTTGGAATGCCAGCATTTATTTTGACCCTTATCTTGATTCCTAACCGTATATGGGATGAAAATTGCAAAATCATTCCTACAGCCTCTGAATGTATTCTTAATAATGACCCCAATTTTCGTCGAAAATGGCTTCAGAATACACTCAAAAAAGAAAAAAAAAATCCCACTAACAAAAATAATTAGCATAAAAAAATTACCCTAAATAATGTAAATATGCAATCATATTGCATCCATATTACCAATCAACATAAAGGGATATGTATTTTATTGAAAAAGAACACAGGGAACCAGCATCATACTGAGAAAAGGTGGGCAATAGAACATTACACCATCCCAAATTTTCTTGAATTTGAATTGATCATTCTTAGAACTCATTTTGTTCGTGGAGGAGAATAGAATAGAATAGAATAACTATTTTATGAAATGAAATTATTTTTCATACAAGTCAAGGAGTTATTAAGGCAAAAATTTACCATGTCACTTGTCATATCTTATATTTTAAGAATGACTTAAAAACTGACTTCTTGTGGAGTCACGTCAATGAGTTTTAAATCTCTATTCTAAGGTTTTATATGGAACAATGTCATCAAATTTTTTAATATTATTATATTTTTGTAAGTTTCAGATAAAATTTTTAGAAAATAATTTTAATGTTAAGGTACAAATTAAATAAAAAATATAATTAGAAGCCGTGAATGAATCAAAGTTAAGAATAATTTTGTGCTATTTCATATTGCCATTTATATTGGGCCGATTTTAATTAATCTATTTTGGCCCAAAAAATTGTAGCCCTTGTCCTGTAAATTGGTCGGTGACTGACTAGTGCTAGCTTTATGGGGATTTTTACAATAATATGCAACCCTAAAAAAATATTTATCTAAATATATCACTTTTTTTTTTAAATTTACAAAAATATACCTTTTTTTAATTTTTTTAAATTTTAACCAACAAATTATTAGTCAAACTACCGGTTTTATTGGCACCAAATTAAAAATCAGAAGTTTAACTTCCGGTTTTTTTTTTTTTATTTTAAAAAATGTTAATTTTGAATGAAAATTGGAAAACTTCCGGTTTTCTTTTTTTATTTTAAAAAATGTTAATTTTGAATGGAAACCGGAAGTGTACTTCCTGTTTCTTTTTTCTTTTTTTTTTTAAATGTTAATTTTTTTTAAATGTTGAGTAATATATATATATATATATATATATATATATATATATATATATATATATATATATATATATATATATATATATATATATATATATATATATATATATATATATATTAGTTAATCAATTAAAAAAATATCAATTATGATATTATGTGGTATATGATAAATAATTAAATTTCTTTTAAATTAAGATTTATCTTAAAATATAATATTATCATAATTTTTATTTATTTATGTATTGTTTAATTTTATTTTTATATATATTATATTTATTTTTAAATTAAATATATTATTAAGTATATTATTAACTATAATTTTTAAATTAAAAAATTCTTTATTTTTTAAATTCTTTTAAAATTCTCAACTTAAAAAATTATATTTAGTAAAATTCTTAATATTATTATAAAAAATACAGAATTAATATTTGAAAATTATACTTATATACTTATTATTTATATGTTAAAAATAAACATAATATACATAAAAATAAAATTAAACAATGCATAAATAAATAAATAAATTTTAAAATTCATAATTTTAAAATTATATTTAATAATATAATTAATAATATATTTATTATTTTATATGTTAACAATAAATATAATATATATAAAAATAAAATTAAACAATGCATAAATAAATAAAAATTCTTAATTTGAAATTCATAATTTAAAAATTATGCTTACTAAAATTATTAACATTACTGTAAAAAAAATACAAAATTAATATTTAAAAATTATACTTTAGTAATATACTTAGTAATATATTTATTATTTATATGTTAAAATGGTAAGTAAATCTTTAAATGTTAAGAATTTAACATTTAAAGATTTACTTACCATTTTAAAAGAATTTTAAAAAATTGGCATTAAAAAAAAAAGGAAATTGGAAATTAAAATTTCCCGTTTCCATTAAGTCAAAAAATATTAAAAATTTTATAACGAAGTCGATAGTCAAATTATCAGTTTATTAGTCAATAAATTTAAAAAAAAAAAAAGGCATATCTTAGTAAATTTTTAAAAATATGGCATATTTAAGTAAATATTTTTTTAAAATAGCATATTATTGTAAAAATTCTAATTTTTAACTGCTAATTCTGTATTTTTTTTTATAATAATGTTAAGAATCTAATTCTGTTTTTTTTTTTTTATAATAATGTTAAGAATTTTACTAATTATAATTTTTAAATTATGAATTTTAAAAGAATTTTTATTTATTTATGCATTGTTTAATTTTTATTTTTTTGTATATTATATTTATTTTTAACATATAAATAATAAATATATAAGTATAATTTTCAAATATTAATTCTGTATTTTTTTATAATAATATTAATAATTTTACTAAATATAATTTTTTAAGTTAAGAATTTTAAAAGAATTTAAAAAATACAGAATTTTTTAATTTAAAAATTATAGTTAATAATATACTTAATAATATACTTAAAAATAAATATAATATATATAAAAATAAAATTAAACAATACACAAATAAATAAAAATTATGATAATATTATATTTCAAGATTAACCTTAATTTAAAAGAAATTTAATTATTTATCACATATTTAATTAAATCATAATTGATAATTTTTTAATTTAATTTTAATATAATTAATTAATTGACTAACTAAAAAGTATATATATATTATCCAACATTTAAAAAAAAATTAAAAAATTAACATTAAAAAAAAAAAGAAAAGGAAACCAGAAGCAATTCCGGTTTCCATAAAAATTAACATTTTTTAAAATAAAAAAGGAAACTGGAAGTTAAACCTCCAGTTTCCAAATTAGGTTTCTAGTAGTTTGACTGTTGGTTTGTTGATCAAAATTTCAAAAAATTTAAAAAGTGGCATATTTTTATAAATTTAAAAAAATATGGCATATTTAGGTAAACATTTTTTTAAAGTAGCATATTATTGTAAAAACCCCTGCTTTCTGTGGTTGTGACAGGATTCGTTCTCACGATCGGTGAATTGGAATTATTATGAAAATTTGAATTATAAGCTTAAAAAATAAATACCGTGTCAAATTTTAAATACTCTTTTGGTCCAAAAAAATTGTCTACTATTTCTTTTTAAAATATCTCAAAACACGTGTTCATTCTATCTATTTTATCCTTATCAATTAAAAAGTGTGTATTCTCAAAATTAATAGTAAACATAGTAATAAATAAGTATATGCAATGATATAAGTAAAAAAATATAATAAAATTTATGAGTTAACAAACAATTAATGATATTTTTCTTTAAATTAAGTGAGAAAAGAAAATTGGCAATTTTTTTGAATGAAAAAGTATTTATTTATTCATTTCTAATTATCTAAATAGATTTTATTTTAGTTAATTTTTTAAATAAAAAGAATATTTCATTAATAATTATTTATAAGTACGATTTATAGCAGAAAAATAAACTTAATAGCATCAAAAAATACATACAAATCTTATTATAAAAATGAGTTTGTCTTCTTAATTTTATGAATTTTGTTGACAGAACAATTGTATATAGCACATGGCACATCGGGAATAAACACATTTCATTCAATAGGCTATATTGAGCCACAAATCAACTCAATTGTCGTTTGACGAGCCATTAAATGAATCTGGTATTTTAAATATTAGACTTAAATTCTTCTTAACTCTCATGACAGAAGATAAATAAACTCTCATCAAGGAAGACAAAACCAAAAACTTATTAATTCTCATAAATGGGATAACAAAACTTATAAAGTAAATAAAAAACAAAATTAGATCTATGTCTAGAAAGATAGATTAACTGATATTTCTTATTGAAAATAAAAAATTAAACAAAAAAAAGAACCATCATTGATCAAATGAAAATCGACGATGACTCAAATAAAGAACTTTAGAAAAAATAAAGAAAAAATTGAGAGAGAAGCGGCTTTATATTTATAAATTTTAAACTCCAAATGGTTGAATTTTGTTTTTTTTTTTTTCAAACTAAATACATTATCACCATACCGGATTAATCCTTGAACTTCTAATTAAGGATGTGTACTTACTAGACAGAACCAAATTTCACATTATCAAATCTATTTGAATATATATATATATATATATATATATATATATATATATATATATATATATATATATATATATATATATATATGTCAATTTTTATTTCAAATATATACCTGTTTCAATTTCAACAATATATCAAATTCAAAATTCAAATCCCAGTTTTCTCCTTAACCTTGGGGCCAAAAAAAAAAAAAAAAGAGTTTACTAAATTATATAAATAATAAGAAGATTGGATAGTGACTAAGAAATTACTCTACTTAAAAGACTGACTAGTGACTCTGCAAGTTGTTTACAAAGTAACATCCTTGTCAGGGCAAATTATTTATTTATTATATAATTTGAAAGCTTGTTGTGTGATATCACTTATAAGATTGTAAATTTACATATTATTGTTATTATTATTATTATTAAGAGAAATTAATTATTATTTTAAGTGGAAATTAAGCCTAATTACATAACCTTTGGATTATTTGTTCTTTCCCAAAATGGATGGTTCATGCACTTTGGACCCCATGACTAATTGAAAAGGTGTCTAATCAAATGGCTTTGTCTCTAGGGCTCAAAATGTATGATTCTTCGTGTTATTTTTTCTAGACCGTGACTCTTCAGTTTTTAAGTTTTGTAATTGTATAATTAGAATAAACAAAATTCCTACCTAATTGCAAAATTTCACTGAAATTTAATAATTGTAAATTTGTTAGACATAAAATAAACTTGAATGATTTTATAAAATAAATTGAAGTTAATATGCATAAATTTAAGGCCAAATGATTGAGAAAAATCATAATCCCAAAGTTTATATTATAATTAACAAAATTGAAATGTTGAGTTAAAATTGACTTAAAAAATTATAATTTAAAGCAACTTTAGATCTTTTAGCAATTTCAACCAATGGTATATAGAAATTTATTAGTTGTTTAATTAATTATTAGTAAATTAAAATTCAAACAAAATAAATTTAATAATTAAAGAGATAAACTTTAATCCGATATTTAAAAATTAATTCGTAATATCATCCTACTATAAAATAATAAAATATTTTCTTATAATCTAATCTCAAATCGACAGTTAAAAAAAAAATTAAATCATTATTAATCAAACAACTACACTTTAAAGTAACAATCTACACGTTACATGAATGAGACATCAAATTCATAAAGAATGCAATATTCCTTGGAAGATGATGACTTATTGAAATGGTATGATTTTCATCAAGAGTACTCTTACTATTGGAAATAAACTCATGATCCTAGCCACAAAATCAGGAGTTGACTCACGAATAATATTAAGACTACATTGAAAATCGAAAGTATAAGCTTAAGGGGGGAAAAAAAAACTCTTATGAAACTTGACAAGTATAATATCGTCTAGTATTATTGAAAGAGAATCCTGTTGATAGGCATGACCTATAGATAAAGAAAATAGATTCAATAGTTCTCTAGAATAGAATCAATAAGAAATTTTCGACATTCAAATCAGCGAGTTGATTTAGTAGATGTAGAGATAAAAAATATAGTCATGAGAGAGATTGTGAATCTTTTTGTGAATTATTTATTTTTATCCTTCTTTACCTGTATATAGAGAAGAATAAAAATTTCTTATGTATACGTATCATCTGACTATTTGCAATAAATTTTAGCCCTTATAAGAGCTTAATGCTTATTATTATTATTATTATTATTATGGTAAGAGTAGAAAATTTAAATTTGAATCGATTACCCTGTCAACAAATACAATATTTTGTTAGACATATGAGTTGAATGAATATTCTTTGCTATTATAGCAAGAACGATTTCAACTACTCTACTCTAAAATTATGGCCACCAAGTAAGAAAAAAAGAGGAGACCTTTATGACAGAGACAGGCAACATGTCATATCCACTTGGTTAGTGGCTCTTATGCACTTTGCCAAAATTCTCCATATATATATATATATATATATATATATATATATATATATATATATATATATATATATATATATATATAGCTGATTCAAAGCATCCAACCAAAGGAAAAAGAAAATAAACAAAAAGAGTAGCCTTTTGACAATACTGCAAAGCAGTAAAGAATACATACATGATTATAAAGAATCTCCATGATGAGAAAAGACTAATAAAATGCGCCATCCAAAAAAAAAAAAAAAAAAGAATTAGTAGACAGAAATAAGTGGATTTAATCACTTATAGTCCTATGGCGATGCTTGATTTCTTTGGTGGCAATAATTTTTCCTGTGATCCTCTACTGTACTTCACTTTATCATCTTTTTATGGTTAATTTTCACTGATAATTTCTGAATGATTGATGAAGTAATATTATAGTTTTTAAATTTTAATTTATAACAATAAATTTTTTGAATTTTAATTTCAGTAACACCATAGTTTTTGAACTTTAATTTGTTACAGTAAATTTTCTGAACTTTAATTTCAATAACATTATGATATATAAACTTCAAGTTTAGTAATAGAAAATCTGCTTGCAGCATCTCTTATTAAATACATAAATGAAATGTTAATGTTCAATGTTACGTATAAAATCAAAAAGAAAAAAGGAAACAAAAACTAATTTATTAATGCACACGTGGAACGTGTAAGCAAACTTTGGTAATTAATTTTCAGCGGTGAAATTAATTCTCTCATTGAGCTAAACTTTTATGTCAAGCTAAATCATATTTCAAAACTCTCTTGAATCCTGCAACTAGTGAAATTTATTGATTTTTCAAGTTTAATGACCTAGCTTTTTTCTTTTTCCTTTTTTTATTTTTTTAATTTTATACATGGTATGCAATATCAGTATTCTATTAAAGTGTTTAATAGGAGACAATGTGAAAGGATTTTCTGTTATTGAAATTAAAGTTCATGGGATTTACTGTAATAAATTGAAATTCAGGAACTATTGTATTACTGAAATTGAAATTTAATGAATTTATTATTATAAATTAAAATTTAGGGACTATAATATTACTCGATTAATAATTTAGAGACTATCAGTGAAAATTAACTTTTTTTTATAGCCTTCGTTTATCAAGGTGTGATTTTTATAAAGCTGTGATTCAATAATTAAAATAAAATTATTACTTAAAGTAAATATTTTTATTTACATATAAAAAATTAGAGATTTAAAATTAAGATTTTTTTTTTTTAAATTCATGAGAGGCTCAATATGCTAGATCGATAGACTATATAACAGGAGATGATCTTCATTTTCTCATCATAAAAATGATACACGCTAATAACAAATTCGATAGCAACCCTATAGCTACCAAGCTTACTAACCCTAGCCACCATATTATGTCATTGGACTTGAACTTAAGATATTATGTCATTGGACTTGAGTAATGTATATCCTTCTAATTATTATCCACAAATTTAGTAATTTATATCTTGTGTTAAAAAATTTAACATATTATTTAGTATGGGATAAGTAAATGAATTAAAACTTCTTGGAGAGTAGAAAAATTTAGTTTGTTTGATAGTTAATATGAAAAAAAGTTTATAGAAAGTAAAAGGTTTACTTTTTGACTTTAAGAAAAATACATTTTTTTAGGAGATTAAGGAAATTGGATATTCTTAGTTGAGATAAATACAATTAACATATTTACTATCTATTAAGAGAGATTAGATAAATAGAGGCCATGTATTATTTTATTTTATATTATTAAAGTCAAACAAAAAAAATAGTTATTTGCAAACTAAATATATAATTATTTATACTTTATGAAAAATAATTTCTCAGAAAATCTATTCTTTGAAAAGTACACTTTTTAAAAAGCAGGTAATGTAATACCAAATAATACCTAAGATATTACTTAGACTTGAGTAATGAACTTAATATGCGGGGGTGCAATTAGGATTACGTAATGAAAGTTTGATCACTAAAAAAATAACTTTTTAAAAAATTTATTTCTTATAAAGTATATTTTTTGGAAAGTAGATTATGTACCAGATAATATTTGGGCTATTATTTGGACTTGAGTAACGAATTTAATGTATGAGGTGCAAGGGGGCCTTATTTGGACTGGAGTTACCTAGATGAGGGTTTAATTGATCCCTAAAAAGGAAGCTTTATCCTGTAAGAGAAAGAAATGACAATAAATTTTCATTGCAAGAATCAAGACAATGGAATGGGACACATGGATTTTCTTGGAATGTATCAAATGCAATTGCTTTAAAGTGGTGATGTGTGGTGAAAAGAAGATTAGAAGATGGTCCAGTATCAGCCTCAGGATCGGGTTGGTATAATAATAACATTTGCAAATACAACAGTCCATTTGCTAATAGTCCCTTTTTCCCCTTACTTGAACCCCACGTGCTTGTCCTCGAATAGACTATTCCATACCAAATTTTGGCACATTTTTCTAGGCATTCTTTATTTTAAGGTACTTTTGTTTATATATATTTTAAAACATAACATATGAAAGTGACAATGTTTTTTTAAAATGAATTTTCTACTTAAATTTGTACTTGAGACCTTAATTTTAGCTTAGTGACAATTCCATACTACTAAGATGAAGATCATATATTAGGCCAAAATAATAATAATAATAATAATAATAATAATAATATCTCATTGGTCTTATGAAAATGACTGAAACAAAGTTTTTTTTTTCTTTTTTTACTTTATTATACTCCCTATGATATATAATATTTATTATTTTAAAGATTTTTTTTTTCAATTTATATGTCATTTTAGAATTTAAAAAAAGTATTTATTATTTTTTTTAATTTTACCCTTCATTTATTCTCTACTAAATATTTTACATTAATTATTTGTATTTCTCTACATTAAAATCAATAAGGGATATTTTAATTTTTTTATTATAGAATTATGATAATTTAATAAATTTATTAATTTTTATACCGAAATTTTAAATGATAAATATTATGGAATGGAGAGAATATGAGATAATTTTTATATTTTTCAAATTAAATTCATTATCACGTCTCGGTATGAGTGATAGATTAAATATACTTCTCTCCTCAAAGGATTCTTAACATAAAAAGGAAAAAAAAATTGTTCAATTTAGTTCAAATTTATATTTTTATTAATTTAAAATTTACAAATTTTAATCATTTAATTTGTATAAGTAATATAAAAAAAATAGAATTCTACATAAAAATTTATGATTATTGAACATGTCAAATGAAAATTTGTAAATGGAATTTCACATATTTTATGAAATTTTGTTTATATCACGACCCAAATTCGAGGCACGTGACCGGCACTGGAGCACGAGAAAGCGTAAGGTTACCAGTGTCCACAGTCAGCCTGAACAGTAACTCCCAAAAGAAAAAGAAGGGATGTACCACATATAATATTAAAACATCTCAAATGAATTCCCTTGCTACTCCATCTGCCGACAGGTTATTCAATAATCATCATATCACAATAAAAGATTTCCATACAGTGCCATAACTATTTACAATAATAGTAATCAATATCACAAATATTGTCGGCAGAGAGTTTATCCACAATATAAGCCAATAACTTTAGTGATATAATAATCCAACCCCAATACTGTAATTGCAGAAATCTACCATAATATTACAATAATAACATATTACATGTACTCTGTTGAGGAAGGAGACAGAGACCAACGTGATAAAGGTACAACAAGAGGCTCAACCTGTAACCTGAAAAATAACAAGGAGACAGGGGTGAGCATTTCAACTCAGTGAATGATACTACTAATATACAATCCTGGTGAGCTAGATATTAACATGTATACGTGATATGCAATTATGTCACCCAACATCCAATCACAATAAAACATACAGGAATGGAATCCAGTCCATAGAAACCACACTAAAATCAAACTGAGGGAGCCGATCCTCGTATAATGGCTCTCTTAATCCAATAATCTGTCTCTTATATCCAATCCAAGGGGCCCGGCCGTCACTGGTCTGAACCACTCAGCCTTGACCCGACTGATAGCGGCCTTGGCAATGAGCAGGCCCGGCCAGCATCCACCAGTCAATAGCTCATCTTCTCAAACTCATCATAACCATATCATGTTCCAAAATTCTAGGTGGTCTCTGTATCATTCTGTTTCCATCCAACATACACAGAAAAGTATGCAGCACAATATCCAAGTAGCTAATACAAACAAACGACAAGTAAGCGTGCACATATATTCATTTCATGTTATAAAGACCAGGATCTGGTTTTGTTCACAAATATACTCAATGCAATGCATGATTTACAGGAAAGTATATTAGAAGTATCACTCACAGTACAGAGAAGCAGAACAAAATGTTCACGGACTGTGGCTGGGAGCGGCAGGAGGCACACCAGAGTGATCTATACAGTGAAATAAATAAGATTATCAGAGTATGAATATAATGACCAGAAAAATACTTAGTTCCCATCTAGATCGTCTGATCTTTCCCCAAAGGTTCAAATCTTTCTAACACACCTCCTAACTACTAAACAGAACATACTAATATGCCATAAGCTCGCATAAACTATGAAAAACGATGCTCACCATAAACTCACCAAAAAATGTGAACGTCGACCGATCGTCACAAACTTAATACCAGTGGAATCGCCTTAGCACGAAGAATCTAAAAATATAATCTGTTTCACCTGGTTCACCGGAATCCACGTCGGCAGTTCGGTCGATCACCGGAATTTGACTAATTTTCACATTATCCAAAATTAGTAATTTATATACCAAATTAAAGCTTAGAGGAAGAGGAGTCTGATGGTACCAAAATCACCTTGAACGGACGTCGGAACTGGCCGGAATTTAGCTTGAAAGTTTCTGCCGGCGGACGGTGCGGCGGCGCGTGCGGTGGCTGGAGACGGCGGATGGCGGCGATCTTCGGTGGACAGCTTGATCAACACCCCAGGAACCGTTGTAGCTGGCGCGTGTCAGACTCCGGCGAGCGGATGGTGGTCGGACAGCTGACAGAATCTCCTTCCCTCTCTCTCTCTCTCTCTCTCTCTCTCTCTTTCTGGCTTTGCTTCAGCCCGTTGCCCTCTCTCTCTCTCTATAATAATAATAATAATAATAATAATAATAATAATAATAATAATAATAATAATAATAATATAGTTTGCCAAAATATTTTATTAAAAACAATTTACTAAATTTAAATTCAACATCATAATAATAATAAATTGGAAGAAGTTACCATATTAAAATAAATATTTTCTGTCACTATCACAATATTCCAAAATTTATAACTTTAAAAAAAAAATCATGATATTACAATCTCCCCTCCTAAAAAGAAAAATTCATCCCCGAATTTGAAAATAATGATATGATATTGAAAATTTTGTATAAAATAGTAGGTCATATTTCATTAAATATACAATACACCCATAAGATGTTCAAAATACAATATTAAACATATCAAGTATATTCAAATAAATATGGGTATTTATCTCTCATCTCAGCCTCAACCTCCCAAGTACACTCCTCAGTCGTATGGTTACGCCACAAAACCTTAACCATAGGAATCTCTTTAGAACGAAGGCTTCGAACTTGAAAATCTAATACAGCTACAGGAATTTCTTCGTAAGATAGGTTTTCGCAAACTTGAATCTCTTGAGGCTGTAGAACGTGAGAAGGGTCAGGAATATACTTCCTCAACATAGAAACATGGAACACAGGATGAACATGAGAGAGGTCTGGTGGCAAGTCCAATCGATATGCAACAGCTCTAACTTGTTCGATAATCATATATGGACCAATATACCTTGGTGCTAGCTTCCCCTTTTTACCAAATCGCATTATTCCTCTCATGGGGGAAACTTTTAGAAAAACAAAATCACCTACTTCAAATGACACATCCTTTCGCCTGTGATCCGCATAGCTCTTCTGTCTACTAAAAGCAGTTCGCAATTGTTCTCGAATTATGGGGACTTTTTCTGAAGTTATTTGTATCAGCTCTGATCCCGATAGTTGTTTTTCTCCTACTTCTTCCCAGCATACAGGGGATCTACACTTCCTACCATACAGAGTTTCATATGGTGCCATACCAATACTAGCGTGATAGCTATTATTATAAGCAAACTCAATTAGTGGCAAGTGTGAGTCCCAATAACCTCCAAAATCAAGTATGCACATACGCAACATATCTTCCAATGTTTGAATCGTTCTCTCAGACTGACCATCTGTTTGAGGATGGAAAGCAATACTAAAATCCAATCTGGTACCCAAAGCATCTTGTAACGATTTCCAGAATCTCGAAGTAAACTGAGGTCCTTTGTCCGACACTATAGAGACTGGTACACCATGCAGACATACAATTTTCTCCACATATAATCTCGCATATTTAGCAACCGAATAGTTAACCTTCACAGGGAGAAAATGAGCTAATTTAGTTAATCTGTCCACAATCACCCAAATGGAATCATAGCCCGCTAAAGTCTTAGGTAGACCAGTTACAAAATCCATAGTTATTCTTTCCCATTTCCACTCAGGAATGGGAAGGGGTTGCAACAATCCAGAGGATTTTTGGTGTTCTAACTTTACCTGCTGATAGGAGAGGCACCTAGAAACAAACTCTGCAATATCCTTTTTCATACCATTCCACCAATAAACGCTTTTCAAATCACGATACATTTTGTTAGATCCTGGGTGAACATTATATGCTACAAGATGTGCCTCTTCCAGAATTTCTTTTCTCAAATTATCCATATCAGGGACGCACAAACGTGAACCAAATCGAAGCACTCCATTACCATCAATTGTGAAATCACTATTCTTCCCCTTATGCACTTCCTCAATAATGCTGCATAACTGTGGATCACGCCACTGGGCCACCTTAATTCTTTCTACTAAGACTGAGCGAACTGTAAAGTGTGCCATCAAGATCCCAGTACTATGTACTTCCAACTGCAATCCATCATCAAACAAGTCCATCAACTCTTGAACTATAGGTCTTTTATGAACAACAATGTGGGCTAAACTCCCAGAAGATTTTCTACTTAAAGCATCTGCTACAATATTTGCCTTGCCAGGATGATATAAAATGGTGCAATCATAATCCTTAAGAAGTTCCATCCACCTTCTCTGTCTCAAATTTAAATCCCTTTGATCAAAAATATACTTTAGACTCTTGTGATCTGTATAAATCTCACAAGTCTCCCCGTATAAATAATGTCTCCAAATCTTTAATGCAAAGATTACGGCTGCCAGTTCCAAATCATGAGTGGGATAATTCTGTTCATGCTTCTTTAACTGACGAGAAGCATAGGCAATTACCTTACCATGTTGCATTAAAACACATCCCAAACCAATTCTTGATGCATCACAGAAAATAGTAAAACCACCAGTACCCGAGGGTAATGTTAGAACTGGAGCTGAAGTAAGACAATCCTTAAGCCTCTGAAAACTTTCTTCACATGCTTCCGTCTAGTTGAACTTAACATTCTTTTTAGTGAGACGAGCTAAAGGAGCTGCTATCTTTGAAAAATCTTGAACAAAGCGACGGTAATACCCTGCCAAACCCAGAAAACTACAAACTTCAGTAACTGTAGTAGGTCGTGCCCAATTAGTGACTGCTTCCACCTTTTTGGGATCTACGGAAATACCATCTTTAGTGACTATATGCCCCAAAAAGGCCACACTGTCCAACCAAAACTCACATTTAGAAAACTTAGCATAAAGCTGATGATTCCTCAAGGTCTGGAGAACTATTCTTAAATGTTGGGCATGCTCTTCAGGTGTCCTTCAATATACCATGATATGATCAATAAACACAATAACGAAACGATCCAAAAAGGGTTTAAAAATCCTATTCATTAAATCCATAAATGCTGCTGGTGCATTAGTAAGTCTAAAAGACATTACTAAAAATTCATAATGCCCATAGCGAGTCCTAAATGCAGTCTTAGGAACATCTTCTTTTCTGATTTTCAATTGATGATAACCCGAACGGAGGTCAATCTTCGAAAAACATTGGGCACCATGAAGTTGATCAAACAAGTCATCAATTCGGGGAAGCAGATACTTATTCTTTATAGTCACCTTGTTCAGTTGTCGATAATCAATACAAAGGCGCAGTGACCCATCCTTCTTTTTCACAAATAACACAGAAGCACCCCAGGGTGAGGTACTAGGACGAATGAATCCCTTGTCTAATAAATCTTGCAATTGTTCTTTCAGTTCCTTCAATTTTGCAGGTGCCATTCTATAAGATGGCATGGATATAGGATTTGTCTCTGGTACTATATCAATACAGAATTCTATCTCTCGGTCTGGAGGCAAACCCGAAAGCTCGTCAGGAAAAACATCAGGAAATTCATTCACCACATACATATTCTCTAATTTCCCAACATCCTGAGAAATATCCCTCACAAAGGCTAAATAACCTTGACACCCACGACGCAAAAATTTTCTAGCACTAATTGCTGATATAAGATTGTAAGGGGCATTACACTTATCCCCACAAAAAGAAAAATCTATATCACCTGGTATACTAAAAATAACCTCTTTGTTACGACAATCAAGGGTAGCAAAATGAGTCAATAACCAATCCATTCCTAAAATTACATCAAAATCCATCACATCAAGTAGAATCAAATTAGCAGGGAGAACTCTACCCTCAACCCAAACTGGGCATGCCAGAAATATCGTGTCCACTAATAAGGTATCACTCATAGGGGTGGCAACTGACAACGGATACTCTAAACTAACAGGCATAACATTAAGTTTTACTGCAAAACTGGGGGAAACAAAAGAATGTGTAGCACCCGGATCTAGTAACACATGAGCCTCAGAAGAACAAACATAAAGAATACTTGCTACCACTGCATTAGAGGCCTGGGCATCCTGCTGAGTGAGGGTATAAACCCTAGCATAACCTAGTTGTTGTCCTCCACTCATCTGACTCGAGGCAAACCCTTGGCTCCGACCTCTACCTCTTGTTCCTGAGCCACGGCCCTGTTGGCCACCAAATCGTCCACTTGACGACGAAGGGTGCATGGGTTGAGTAACACTGGCAAAAGATCCTTGGGTAAACCCTCGAGAACCTCCTCTTTGTCCCTCAGGAGAAGGACACTCTCTAGCAAAATGACCTAGCTGGCCACAATTAAAACAAACACTTGAACCTGCAAAGCACGGTCCTTGGTGAATTCTTCCACATCTGACACATGTCGTGCTGCCAGAACCTAGTCCTGAACCGCTAAAACTGGAACCAGTACTACTACCACTAGTACTCCTACCACGCCTTAATCCTCCTCTGTGCCTGCCTCTTCCTCTCCGTCTAGAAGAGCCTTGAGAGTCTGACGAATAAGATCCCATAGAAAAGGTACCACTTGTACCGACAAATTCTGAAACATTCTGACCTTCCTTTTTCCCCATTCCTTTAGTCCTCTTTTTCTTTTCTTCTAAAGCTAACTCAATATCCCTAGCATCATCCACTAACTGGTTAAAAGGTCGGCCTTGATGACCTGTAATCAATGACTCAAAGCCTTCTCCTAAGGCTCTAACAAATCTAAACTTCTTGGTTTCTTCATCCGGTACAGCCGACGGCACGAATTTACATAATTCCAAAAACTTACTAGTAAAATCTACCACAGAAATTTGTTCATCCTTCCTCAAACCCTCTAACTCAAACATTTTACTATGCACAAACCCAGGAGGAACAAACCAAGCTAGAAACTCAACAGAAAAATCCTTTCAAGACATCTGCTGATATCGAGGCCGAACATAGTCCTTATACCAAGTTTGAGCTGGCCCCTCCAATCTCCTGCTAGCAAAATAAATAGATCGAGCATCTGAACACCCTATCTCCAAACAAATCTCCCGAATACTGTCTAAGAAATCATGAGCCTGCTCTTCGTGACCAGAAAAAGTTGGAGGATGGTGTTTAAGAAATCTTTCTAAAGAAACAGCAGATGTAGTAGCTGGGGGAGGTGGCTAGTTCACCCTAGCTATATCGGACATAATTCTTTGAAATCCAGCCAAAATAGTCTCAACTGCAGGGGTTTCCTCTATCTCTTGCCGGTGCCGCTCTCGGCGTTCCGGTCCTGGGCCTATTGGCCCTGTGGATCCCTCCCCCTCAGGAGTTTCCTGCTCTCTGCTAGCAGCTGCCTCAGCTCTTGCATCTGCATGCCTAGATCTGGTACTCATGATACTGAAAAGAAACCAACAATTATCAAGTAAAGAAAATAAATAATGCTCACTTCCAATCTTTTCATATAACCTACCAAACTCGCATACAGTTATACTACAGCAGGCAAATGCAGATAATAGAGACAATGAGGACACAAAAGACGTGTAAGGATCCTAAGTTCTGCAATTACAGTTCCCAAGAAAGTAAAATATGCTCTGATACCAACTTTGTCACGACCTAAATTCGAGGCACGTGACCGGCACTAGGGCACGAGAAAACGTAAGGCTACCAGTGTCCACAGTCAGCTTGAACAATAACTCCCAAAAGAAAAAGAAGGGATGTATCACATATAATATTAAAACATCTCAAATGAATTCCTTTGCTACTCCATCTGCCGACAGGTTATTCAATAATCATCATATCACAATAAAAGATTTCCATACAGTGCCATAACTATTTACAATAATAGTAATCAATATCACAAATATTGTTGGCAGAGAGTTTATTCACAATATAAGCCAATAGCTTTAGTGATATAATAATCCAACCCCAATACTGTAATTGCAGAAATCTACCATAATATTATAATAATAACATATTACATGTACTCTGTTGAGGAAGGAGACAGAGACCAACGTGATAAAGGTACAACAAGAGGCTCAACCTGTAACCTGAAAAATAACAAGGAGACAGGGGTGAGCATTTCAACTCAGTGAATGATACTACTAATATACAATCCTGGTGAGCTAGATATTAACATGTATACGTGATATGCAATTATGTCACCCAACATCCAATCATAATAAAACATACAGGGATGGAATCCAGTCCATAAAAACCACACTAAAATCAAACTGAGGGAGCCGATCCTCATATAATGGCTCTCTTAATCTAATAATCTATCTCTTATATCCAATCCAAGGGGCCTGGCCCTCACTGGTCTGAACCACACAGCCCTGACCCGACTGATAGCAGCCTTGGCGATGAGCAGGCCCGGCCAGCATCCACCAGTCAATAGCTCATCTTCTCAAATTCATCATAACCATATCATGTTCCAAAATCCTAGGTGGTCTCTGTATCATTCTGTTTCCATCCAACATATACAGAGAAGTATGCAACACAATATCCAAGTAGCCAATACAAACAAACAACAAGTAAGCGTGCACATATATTCATTTCATGTTATAAAGACCAGGATTTGGTTATGTTCACAAATATACTCAATGCAATGCATGATTTACAGAGAAGTATATTAGAAGTATCACTCACAGTACAGAGAAGCAGAATGAAATGTTCACGGACTGTGGCTGGGAGCGACCGGAGGCACACCAGAGCGATCTATACAGTGAAATAAATAAGATTATCAGAGTATGAATATAATGACTAGAAAAATACTTAGTTCCCATCTAGATCGTCTGATCTTTCCCCAAAGGCTCAAATCTTTCTAACACACCTCCTAACTACTAAACAGAACGTACTAATATGCTATAAGCTTGCATAAACTATGAAAAACGATGCTCACCGTAAACTCACCGAAAAATGTGAACGTCGACTGATCGTCACAAACTTACTACCAGCGGAATCGCCTTAGCATGAAGAATCTGAAAATATAATCTGTTTCACCTGGTTCACCGGAATCCACGTCGGCAGTTCGGTCGATCACCGGAATTCGACCAATTTTCACATTATCCAAAATTAGTAATTTATATACCAAATTAAAGCTTAAAGGAAGAGGAGTCCGATGGTATCAAAATCACCTTGAACGGACGTCGGAACTGGCCGGAATTTAGCTCGAAAGTTTCTGCCGGCGGACGGTGCGGCGGTTGGAGACGGCGGATGGCGGCGATCTTCGGTGGACAGCTTGATCAACACCCCAGGAACCGTTGTAGCTGGCGCGTGTCGGACTCCGGCGAGCGGACGGTGGTCGGACGGCTGACAAAATCTCCTTCCCTTTCTCTCTCTCTGTCTCTCTCTTTCTGGCTTTGCTTCAGCCTGCTGCCCTCTCTCTCTCTCTCTCTCTCTCTCTCTCTCTCTCTCTCTCTCTCTATATATATATATATATATATATATATATATATATATATATATATATATATATATATATATATATATATATATATATATATATATATATATATAACCAGTTATAATAATAATAATAATAATAATAATAATATAGTTTGCCAACATATTTTATTAAAAACAATTTACTAAATTTAAATTCAACATCATAATAATAATAAATTGGAAGAAGTTACCATATTAAAATAAATATTTTCTGTCACTATCACAATATTCCAAAATTTATAACTTAAAAAAAAAATTCATGATATTACAGTTTACATCAAATAGGTTCTTATTAAAAATGATTTGAATATTCTTATAGTGGAAATTTCACTAAAATGATAATTTTTACTTAAAAAAAAAGAATTATTTTCTGTTATATAAATCACACTAATAATATTACTATGTAATTTTATTACTAAAAAAAAAAAAAGAATTATTAGTGGAAATTTTGTTATATTACTAGATTCTTTCTATTAACTAAACGTATTGAGCAATTTATTTTAAATTACAAGCTTAGATTAAAACATTATCAAATGCAAAGAAAATTTAATTTCTGAAAAATTACTATGTAATTGTTGGAAAGTGATCCCAGATCAAATAAATGAAAAATAATTAAAAGATTTATAGATGAGTGATTGTTGGACTTAGCATAAATTAATTGGTTTTATTTAAATGGATTTCAACACTTGTCCACATATAACCTCATATAAATATAGGGGTAAATTGCATGTAAAGTTACTAAATTTTTTATTATTTTCTAATTTGATCACTATTCTAATTTGATCACTAACTTTTAATTTCTTTATATTTGATCACTAAGTTTTAATTTTTTTTTCACAGACTAGTCATAAAAGACAAATTCAATGAAGAACCTGAAGGTTAGTAACCAAATTAAGAAAAAATACAAAGTTTAGTAATAAAAAAAAAAACTTATTGATTAAATTGTAAAAAAATTTGAGAGTTAATGACCAAATTAGAAAAAAATATAAAATTTAGTGATCAAATTAAAGCCTCTGAAAAAAAAAATAAAAGCTTAAAAGTGTAAAAAATTGAAAGTTAATGACTAAATTAGAAAATAGTACAAAATTTAATGACTTTGCATGCAATTTAGCCTAAATATGGGTCTGTAGATTTTAACATGATATCAAGCTCTATGCCCAAATGAAGTAGATCCTGATACCAATATTTAAGCCCCCATAGACCCATATTCAAACTTCCACACTAAAGCTGAAATAGATATATTAGCCAGTCCATTTATAAGTAAGTATCAATCGATATGTTAGTATTGGGCCATGGGTCAACCTGGTTGGATTTGAGAAGGTTTGTCAGAAAGTGATCCCACATCAAAAAAATAGAAAATAATTAAGGGACTTATAAATGAGTATGTGTTAGATCTAAAAGAAACTAATTGATTTTGTATAAGTAGATTTCAATACTCGTTTACTTATAAGCCTACACACATACGAGTCCATGAGCTTTAATATGCTTTGGCACCAATTGATATGAACCGTAGGAGAACTTCAGTAAAATGATATTTTTGGTATTTCAACTTAGCAAAATTTATTAATTGAGTATTTGAACTTGTAAAAATTTCAATTAAGTGTTGTAACCTGTAAAAAAAATTTCAATCAAGTGTTGTTAGCAGGTTACCAACTGGTAATCTTATATAATTACAAAAAAATCTTTAAAAATTATAAAATGATCCAAAAATTTTAAAATTCTTGAAATTAAGCCATCCTTTTTTTTTTTTTTTTTTTTTTAATCTTTTTCTACTGAATCTATCACTTAAAATTTTTATATCTTCACAAATTTATTTAGTTTTTGTTCACAAATATTCAATATAAGATACAACAAAAAATAATTAAATTTATAATGAAGATAAAGACATTCAAATTTCTAATTTAGTTCACAAATTTAATTTTTTTTTTTGTTCACAAATATTTAATCTAAGATACAATAAAAAATAATTAAAAATAAAAAATAATTAAATTTATAATGAAGATGAAGATATTCAAAATTTTAACTTAGTTCACAAATTTAATTATTTTTTGTTCACAAACATTCAATCTAAGATACAATAAAAAAATAAATATGTTTATTTATTTAAAAATCATTCAAAATTTAATTATTTTTTGTTTTAAAAATTTTCAATCTAAGTTTCAAATTTCAAATAAATTTCTACTTATTGTATTTTTTTTTTCATGTAATTCATTTTAATTTGAGATTTCTTTGTTTATTAGAGATGGATATATTAATAAAAAAACAGTAATTGTGAAGAATTTAAAATAACAGATTCGGTGAAAAATAAAGAAGATGGTTTAGTTGTAAGAATCTTAAAATTTTTGGATCATTTTGTAATTTTTAAGGACTTTTTTGTAATTTATATAGGATTATCGGTTGGTAACCTGCTAATAACACTTTATTAGAATTTTTTTATAAGTTACAATACTTAATTAAAATTTTTACAAATTCAAACACTCATTTGATAAATTTTGTCAAGTTGAGATACTAAAAATTTCATTTTTCCAGAGAATTATACTAGAAACTAGTTTAAGGGGCTGGAGAGCCCAAATTCCATATAAATTCCACATTAAAATCCCATACTTTCAATGTGGTGTCCAAATCCCATACCATACAATATCCCACCATGCATCTCCACAGTCCCAGAATCCACATGGACTGGCTGTGCTTTAGGATTTTCCTAGCCTTGGGCGAACACCCCAATATTGGCGTCACCACCCATTCCACTTGATTGCAACCAAGAGAAATGAATTGATACGAATCTTAGGAGAATCACACCTTAAAAGCCACATCTCAAAAGCTTGCTCAAGGGGTAGGAAAGCCTAAAATAATTTCAATGTAATATCCAAGTCCCATACTTTTGCAACTAGTATCATAACATCCCACCATGCTCCAAAGTCTTGTGCCCACATGGTGCAATACCGACATCACCACTAATGTTAGTTCTGATACCATTAAAGTCTATGAGCCCGTATGTATATATGGATTTATAAGTAAGTATTAGAATATTTACACAAAATTAATTGGCTTGTACTAAATCTAATATCCACTCATTTATAATTCTTTAATTATTTTCTATTTATTTGATGTGGGATCATATTCCAACCTTAATCAAATACTTTTTTTTATTAAAATAAATTTAGAGATGAAAAATTCAATAAAGATATCAAAACTCATAAAATTGCTATCAAGTTTACTAAATAAAAACTTTCATGCCCTACCATTTGCTTCCTAACTAGGAGCTTTTTCATTCCAAAAATACTAAAAAAAAACAAAACAAAAGGTGAATAGACACAACAATCATTTCTCAAATGAAAAATTCATAAAAGGTACAAATGATTTTTGAAAATTTCGTCACCTTAGCCACACAAAACCTATTTGTCTTGTTTACCTAGTAGAAAAAACAGAAATCCCACCATCTTAATCTTTGGTCACTTTCTCCACATAGTGCATTCCATTATTTCCCAACATTGATTGATTTTAGGCCTATAAAGGCTCTTAATTCTTCCCCGATTGTCCACAATCATGGGCTATCTTAATATTCTTTTTGCACACGAGTCTGTTAAGAATGATTTCCAAGCCACATTTACTCTTGCATTGACATATTTTGTGGCCGTTACACGTCGTTGACTAATAGGATCCTGTTTTTGAACAATTTTAAGATAGAGGCATAGTGATAGAGAATCTCCGGTCATTATGTGTTACTAGAGCTATTGACTCAATAATAATTTTGTGATTTCGATGTACATTTCAAATTCCATTATTCTAGAACCATGAAAAAATTGATATCTAAGAGAAAAATATAATATTGATTTAGCAGTATGAAAAATTCATAAAATGTATATTTATCTTTAAAAAAATTAAATTAACAAGATTTGAATTTGGACAAATAAATTCATTGTTTGATTTCTATTATTCTCTTATTATGTTCATTCCTTTTCTAATGCTAATTAGAATGAGGATTTAACATTGACAAGATTTGAACTCATTACTCTGAAATCTACTAAATTGACATTCTTTCTGTGCATGTGTGTAAATAAAAAAGAAATACCAAGTACAAGTAAATGCATACATTAAGAGTCCCTGCAAAAAAAAAAAAAAAAAAAAAAGGGTTTGAATTGGACTCATTTCATTTGCAACCTCTAATAACTAGCAGTATATGTCAAGGGCTCCCCAAACCTATTTCAAATTTCAGCATGACATTATTTCAAGAATTTTAGATTCCATCACAATATTAATGTAAGCCCATGAATAATTGACTCTAATAACATTAATAAGCTCCATCACTAAAATTCAAGGTACCTGTGTATCTAAATCTAAAGTAGCTTTATGCTTATGTGTTGCATGATTTATTTATATTTTTATTTAATTATTAATTTGTTATAATATTATACTATATAATATAATTTTTTTTTATCAATTTTACTAATATGTTTAAAAAAATTAAGAAGTATTGAAAAGAAAATTTATATAAATATAAAAATAAATAAATATAACTAAACATCAAAATATTTAATTGAAAATTATTATTTTATTAATTCATTTTGTAATAATATTTTAATTTTCTTTTAATATAAGTACATATTTTACTATTAATATTTTAACACTCGTAAAAGTATAAAATCATAAAAATTATATATATATGTTAAAGAAAAATCAATAAAAAATAATTAGACGAAAATTTATGATAAAATATTTAAAAATTAACAAAAGAAAAACTAATCTCTTTATTATTAAGTTGAACATTTTATTTGAAAAATATAAAAAATATATTTATTCATTTGTCATATCCTCTTTTTATACATAAAAACATACACATATATGGGTAAAATCACACACACACACACACACACACATATATATATAATACCTAATTTAGGCTACAAATCTCATTAATTAATAATAGTTGTATTAACATTCTCAAAAAAAAAAAAAAAAAAAAAAAATTAATTGTGTTAATTGAAAAATAAAAATTTAAATTTTGTAGGTTACAACTCATAATTATATATGTTTTAATATATTTGCTAGTTATAATGATCATTAAAATTATTTATGAGTTACAACTTCTTTTTTATAATAATTACTCATAATTAACACAACTATATGATTATATATTGATTAATAAATAATAACATTATATATATATATATATATATATATATATATATATATATATATATATATATATATATATATATATATATATATATATATATATATATATATATATATATATGATTTCTGCCAAACCAACCCTAGTGCTTGCCAATGTGGCAAAACACTATATCCCGTTGAAAATCTTTGTTTCTCTATAGATAGCTTCTCCTTGCTTCTCCCTTTTTGATGTATGCATGTATGTATGTTCGCAATGATAAAAGAAAGGGAAATAGGAGGGGCCATAGCCCCTTATCCTTTAAAATATACTTTTTTGTTAGTATAACGACCATATATTGTATTTGACCTTTCTTATTTTAGAAGAAAATCTTCCTTAAATATATATAGAAATTGGCTTACTTATATATACCACCTTTATATAAATTACAGTATAAAAGAATTATCTCTTAAAAATTTTTTCTTTAATCTTTTTGTGCTTTTTTTACTTTCTTGTTTTGACTATTTGCTATACTTCTTGCAATTCGAATTGATAGTTTGATTAGCTTATATAGTTTAAAAAACCATGCTTGTGATTTTATGCATCATGTCCATTCAAATATATATATATTGTTGACATTATTTTTTGACAAGAGTCGATGTGCCAAAAAATGTCGTTGCCTTTTTTATTGAAATTAATGTTGAACGTGCCACAGACTTTTAAGGGCTTTACCTATACCTAAATTCTAATCAAACGATTGTGTAAGAGACAAAGGGACAATATTATCGTAAATAACTTGGAGTCACTGATGCAAATTTACCAATTTTCATGCAAGAAACTAAGGAAAATGTGAATTCGTAACTTTTTAGTTTGTATTACTGTATTGTTAAGTACATTGTATACAAGAATTCTATAATGTAAATTGTAAGTACTATAAAAGTAAAAGTCATGGCTTGAACAATTTGAAAATGTAAAGTAAAAGCTATAGAAGTTTAAAAAGTTGATTGACTGTTATTGTTTGATTGATTGATTGTTCATTTCCTCTATGGAGTCTTTTGGTATTTATAATATTGACAGGTAGTTGGCTCCTATAAGAAATTCGCGAAATAGCGATGGAATTTAGCGACGGACAGTATTCCATCCCTAATTTACAACAGATCAGTGAGAACCAGCGAGAGATTTTAAAAATAATAGAAATAATAAATTAAAAAATATAGCGATAGAATACCAACAGATTAGTGACACATTACCGACAAATTAGAAACTAAATAATTCTGTCGCTAAAAAATAGCACGAAATATTGGTGCCATTACTTAGAGATGGAATTGCGACAATTCAACGATAGAATCAGCGACGGATGATTCTGTAGTTATTTTTGTTATTGAACAAAATTTTTTTTTTTTATTTTACCGACGGATTGAATTTATAAGAGCGATGAAAATCCGTCGCTATTTTTTAAAATCTTTTTTTTATTGGACAGCCAATTAATTAGCTGGGATGACCAGTTGCGCGCCTCTC
Source organism: Reutealis trisperma (assembly GCA_947687605.1). Taxonomy (NCBI): domain Eukaryota; kingdom Viridiplantae; phylum Streptophyta; class Magnoliopsida; order Malpighiales; family Euphorbiaceae; genus Reutealis; species Reutealis trisperma. The sequence goes on along the minus strand of CANTUT010000208.1, from coordinate 292,680 downwards.
CATTTCTTTTTCCCGCATGTGAGTTTCTTTCTTCAGATTTGCCAAAAACAAAACACAAGTTTTCCCTTTAAATTTCATTAGTTTGATGAATATTTTGACAATGGGTTTGATTTAAGAGGGGTATTGCATTTTGGTGAAGTCGTGGGCATCTGCCAAAAACAAAACACAAGTCCATCACCGTTTCCCCTCTCTTTCTCTTACTTCTGGGTTGTATAGCTACTGGATTTTGGTGAAGTCCTGGGCATCTGCTGGTCCTCCACCATTTCCTCATCTCTCTTTCTCACTTTTGGTGGTTCGTGAGTCTCTGATTTGGTGCCAGATCTCTCTCTCTCTCACTCTAGTGGTTCATGCATCTCGGCTTTTGTCGCAGGTCCAAGTCTGTGACTTTTTGTTTCTCAGTATTTGTTTCAAATTTCTGTGATTTTATGTGAAAATTCATGTCAATAACATAAATTTGTAAGCTTTTGTTGGGATTTTGGTCCAATTATGTTATGGGTTTTGTGAGAATATGAATTTGTTTTGACTTTAATTTGGTTATTTTTTATCCGATTTTGGTTATTTGTTTTGATTTTTCTTTTGTTGGTTGATGGTTGAATTTGATTTTATGAAATAATAATGGGTTATTTTGTTCTTGAATTTGATTTGAGTAACTGGTTTTGTTCTTGTTGATAAAGGAATCAATTAAATCCTCCACCATTTCCCCATCTCTGTTTCTCGCTTCTGGTGGTTCACCTTGTCTCCGGTTCATCATAGGATCTCTCTCTCTCGCTTCTGGTGGTTCGTGAATCTCAGCTTCGTCGCAGGTCCAGTTCTGTGACTTATTTTTCTGATACAATTTGCTTATAATTTCTGTTCTGTTTTTAATAGCCTTAATTTTGATAGATTTAATATGCCTTATTCTATTTTTAATAGCTTAATTTGATAGATTAAATTTGCCTTATTATGTTAATCTTAGGATTGCAAGCCTTATTTTAGTGTTTGGCAAGAGAGCTATCAAAAGAAATAGAAAATGAAAAAGGGAATCTTAGATATAGAACTAAAGAAGAGAAGAGAGGAAGAGAATATGCAACAGAGACAGGAGAGAGTTATGAGAGATCTAAAGCAAACCAAATCAAATTTTTGTATTTGATAGATCAATAATTATCAGCAATTTTTATAGTTGTGCTCCATTTTTTCTCCTTGAAGCTAAAATTTTGAACTTCCATTAGGCTTTTGTTTGCCTGGTGTTCAGTTATCCATTGTTCACAAAATTGTTGCGCTTTTGCTCATTGCTTGTTTGCTGTAACAATTATATGAGAAAAAGCTTTATGCTTGTTTGTATTTTATGGACAATGACTGCATATTTATGTTCTTTTGCTTCTTGGGAGTTTATTTTCCAACATTAGCTATTTGAGTAATTATCTTCCCAATTAATGTTTGTTTATTGTTATTAATTTTGATGAGGTTATGTAATTATCAAAAGCTAGTTAAATCCCTTTTTAGTATTGTGTTCGCTCAACTACTCATTGGCAGCCATTTTTGCAGCGAAGCAATTTTCTGAGAAGTTTTATGGCTCACTTTTGTAATATTATAAATTAAGTTGTCTAGGATTTTCTGTGAACCCTGAAGTTCAAATTGTTGTTGTATTGGCTGATAGGATGTTTTGATGTGATATTAATCCATTGAGTTATACTAAAGGTTTTTTTTGGATAAGAAGTCTTAAATTCGAGTTTCAATTAGAGTCAAATATACTTAAAAAAAAAACTTAGTTTTTACATTTATATTTGTAATTCAATCATGAAAAAATTCTAGTCCAGCTCATTTTAATGAATGTCAATTTTTGTTTTTAGAATATCAATTTCTATTATAAATGCCCCTATGAATTCCCTGATTCGATGTTTTGCTAAATACGTAGGGAAGCAAAGGTATAGAATATTTGTAGCATGGTTGTTCCATTATTGAATTATCAGTTGATATTAATATTCTCCAAATATTATTAATTAACAAACACCTCTTTTAAAACAGAAAACAAATTTTCTAGGATCATCCATCACACATGCATTACTGATTTTTTGTATTTTATACTTCCTACACTATTATTTATATTTATGTTACTACAATTTTACCTTTAAATTATTTAAAAATGGCTTATATATATATATATATATATATATATATATATATATATATATATATATATATATATATATATATATATATATATACATATATATATATATATACATATATATATATATATACATATATATATATATATACATATATATATATATATATATATATATATATATATATATATATATATATATATATATATATATATATATATATAGACAACCACCCAAATTCATATATATGTTATAGTTATCATGTCATTACTAATTCACATACCTGAAATTATCAAGAATTTAAGAGTCCGAGTTTAAAACCACCTCCAAATATGCCCACAAAAATCCACTTTTATGATCACTAATAAGTAACCTATAATTGAAGATTAAAGGAGAAAATAAATCACAATCATTTTAGGTGAATTTAAATTTAATTAGAACTTTAAAATGCTGCTGAAAATTTTTAACTTCAAATTATTAAGAAAAAAAGAAAAAAGAAAAAGGTTAAGGGGAGTTTTGAGTTCTAGCCAAAGGGGTGATATTTGAAGGAAAATGTTTGACAAAATTTATATAGTATAATTTTTTTTATACTACATTTATATGGAAAATGTTTGACAAAATTAATATTAATATAATTAGTCTCATCCCCAATTATCTTTAATGTGGTGATATTGAAATTATTTTAAAAATTACAACACGAAACTATACCGATTGTTCCTCTCTTTTTAAGATATTGAATTTCAAAGAAAAAGTTCTTTCTCTTTTTCATCTTTTTAACTAGAAGGAATGATTCAACAAGTACAAATTTGATGAGCATTTCATGAGCGAGAAAAACTATACAACTATCAGAGAGTTATAGCCTTCTATGGAAATTTATATATACATATATACACACAGACACATCATCATCATCAATTAATTTTGATTTAGTGGTATTATCAGAACTGTGTGATTTAGAACTCAATATAGACACAAATACATGCACACATTTACTCGCTCATTTGATTTTATTTATGTATTTAATATTTAAAGTTAAAATAGAATTATATATTGTTCACTTCTATTATGAGTGAATTTTTAATTTTATTAATTTGGTGCCTTTGAACGTTATTGTTACTTGTGAATATTGAGTCCCAAAATGGGCTATGAGACATGTCTGATAGAATACAACAGATTTTATTGTGTTTTATGCAGTGGACCATCATATATATATGAGAGATGTTACCAAATTTTCTCTTGCATCTATGAAAATTAGATAGTTTAGTAAACCTCAGATAACCGTTTAGTGTCATTCTCACTGTGATAATGAGATGTCATTGAATTGTCCAATGTGGACAGTTTGAAAAATATCATCCTTTTCAATTAGGTAACATATTTAATCATAAAGTTGTCATTGAAATTTAAATAGTATGACCTATACATTCTTGGGTGCACAGTGAGGTAGGCATAAATATTTTATTTTTGCATGTTTCAATTAGTGCACTTTCAGAACTATAGTGACATGCTGTCAAAATTTTGACTGCTTTATGATTAAAATAATGTACCATTAATTGATTGCATAGGAATGGTTTTCTGAATGGTTAGGTTCTTACATTTTAAGAAAGGAGATATAAGGATTAATGAAAGATTTAGGTTAAGTGTGAGGATTTATGTTTAGAGCTATAAAAGTTTATGGTTATTACGTTTTGCTAGTGGATTGTAATAAGTTGATACTTCACGTTCTTAATATTCTATACCTACAGGAGTGCAAGATGACTTCAAATCGATAATGGATGTATGTTAGAACAATTGATGGGTATTTAAATCCTAATTTTGTGGAAGGTGTAGATCAGTTTATTGAGTTTGTCTATAGCCAACTTGGATATAAGTAAGGAATGCAGATTAAGTGTTCGTGCAAAAGGACTAAGTGTTAGAACCGCAGTTATGAAGATGTGGAAGTTGTGAAGCTACATCTTTTGCAACACGGATTTGTTTCAGATTACTATGTATGGAAGTTGCATGGTGAAGAAAATGTTGGGACATCTGATCAGATGAACTTTAATTTTGGTATAGGTGAATCAGTCTGTCAGCCAAATTCTTCAGATGCATTTAACAGATTAGTTATGGATACAGCTGGTCCAGACTTTAATTAGGATACTACAGAAGAAGCTCCTAATCCATCAACTCAAAATTTATACGATATGCTTAGAGCTGCTAATAAAGAGTTGTGGCTAGGATGTGAGAAACACTCAAAGTTATCTGTTGTGGCTCGGTTATTGAACATGAAGTCAGAACACCACTTATCTGAAAGGTGTTATGACAATATGTTATCATTTATCAAAGAGATCCTACCAGTAGATAACATGATGGTTGATAATTTCTATTGCACCAAGAAGTTAGTGAAAAGTCTAGGACTTCCAATGGAAAAAATTGACTGTTGTAGTAAAGGTTGCATGATATATTGGAAGAGTGATTCTGTTATGCTCAATTGCAAGTTCCGTGGTCAACCCAGATATAAGGCACCCAAACGGGGTTCTTATGCAAAACGAAAGAAAAATATTGCATACAAGAAGATGTATTACTTTCCTCTAACTCCTAGACTTTAGAGATTATATGCCTCATAATCCACACAAAGTACATGACATGGCATGCCAATCATGATGAGGAAGAAGGCATTATACGCCATTGTTCAAACAGTGAAGCATGGAAGCATTTCAATCAAACTCATTTATCTTTTGCATCTGAGAGTAGAAATGTAAGACTCGGACTATGCACATTTTGGATAATCAGGACAACAATACTCCTCGTGGCCAGTAATAGTCACCCTGTATAATCTGCCTCTGTGGTTATGTATGAAGGAGGAGTATATGTTCCTTACGGTGATTGTTCCAGGCCCGAATAACACTAAGGACAAGTTAGGTGTGTATTTACAACTTTTAATTGAAGAATTGAAGCAGTTGTGGGATGTTGGAGTTTGGACGTATGATGTGTCAAATAAGCAAAATTTCCAAATGAAAGCTACTTTGAGGTGGACAATAAGCGATTTTCCAGCATATTCGATGTTATCTGGCTGGAGTACTCATGGACGACTAGCTTATCCTTATTGTCACGATGAAACTGATGCATTCACCCTACCTAAAAGTGGAAAGCAGTCATGGTTTGAAAATCATCATAAGTTCTTACCACCAGATCACTCATTTCGACGTGATAAGACTCATTTTAAAAAGGGAACTACAGTTGACAAGTTAGCACCCCCATTACGGTATAGACAGCAGATCCTTGAGGAAATCGAGAAACTGACTTTGCAAAAGGTTACTGAAATTGATGCGAATGATCATAATGCTCGTATTTGTAAGAGTTGTGGTTGGAGGAAGAGAAGCATCTTTTGGGATTTACCTTATTGGAGTTCCCTTCTCATACATCACAATTTGGATGTGATGCATATTGAGAAAAATGTTTTCAAGAATGTGTTCAACACTGTAATGAATATAGATGGTAAGACTAAGGATAATGCTAAAGCTAGAGCTGATATAAAGCTATTGTGTAGGAGACCCGAGCTTGAACAAGATGAAGTAACTAAGTTATATCCAAAGGCATGCAACACATTGGACAAAGAGTCAAAAAAAGTCTTATGTGAATGGGTAAAGAGCCTTAGGTTTCTTGATGGATACGTGTCTAATATGGGTTGATGTGTTGACATGAGAAAATATAAATTGTTTGGGATGAAAAGTCATGATTGTCATGTATTCATACAGCGACTGTCACTAATTGCTTTTCATGCATTTCTGCCAAATAAGGTTTGGGAAGCTATTACAAAATTGAGTTTATTTTTCAAAGATCTTACTTTAACCGTGATTCATGTAGAAGACATGGTCAGATTAGAAGAAGAAATTTCAGTCATTCTATGCAAATTAGAGAAGATATTTCCTCCTGGTTTCTTTGACTCTATGGAACATCTTCCAGTTCATTTGCCTTATGAAGCAAAGATTGCAGGTCTAGTTCAATATAGATGGATGTATCCATTTGAACGGTATGAATATTTTAGGATATTCAACTTATTAATGTTCATAATCTATTCTAGTATTTTAACTTCTATTTATTTTATATATCTCTATAGTTTCCTTCGACACTTGAAAAACAATGTCAAGAATAAATCTAAGGTTGAAGGTTCTATATACAATGCAGATTTAGTGGAAGAAACTTCATCCTTTTGTTCCTTGTATTTTGAACCTAAAGTGCACACAAGGCATCGAAAAGTACCACGGAATGATGATGGAGGAGAAGTGGAAGGAGAAGAAATAGAAGGGAACATTGCAATCTTTACTCATCGGGGTCATCCATATGGAAAAGCAAAAATAAGGTGTTTGACATTGGAGGAGTATAATGCAGCTCGTACATACATTCTGTTGAATTGTGAAGATGTTTCTCCATTTATTGAGTAAGTTAATAGATAAAGCTGCTTCGATGTCATTCTTATCCCTTATTATCATATTGTAATTTTATATTTAATTATTTTATTTTCTTCTAAGGGTCTACATTAAGGAATTACGAACCTCTCGACCAACAATCACTGATATGGAGATAGATGATATATTAGAACATGAATTTGCTAGTTGGTTCGAATTATATGTGAGTGCTTCTTATTAATTGTTCATAGTTATAAATGATACTTATTACAACAATATTGGCTTATTAATTATAAAATTTTATATTTTATTTGGTAGGTAAACAATCCAACAAATGGCATCTCGAACCCTTTCATACAATCTTTAGCAATGGGTCCTTTATGGATTGTTACTTGTTATCCTGTGTATTTTATCAATGGATACAAATTTCACACTGAAGTGCATAGTGATAGACGAGTCACAAATAATGGTGGAGTATGTATTAAGGGACAATCAAGTGATTATTATGGTTGATTGATAGAGGTACTGCAATTAGAGTATCCAGCACTACCAATCAAGAGGACTGTATTGTTCAAATGTGATTGGTTTGATCCAAAGCCAAATGTAGGGATGAAAATACATAAAAATTATAACCTTGTTGATATCAATATGAAAAGAAGATTTAATAAATATGAACCATTTATCTTGGCAATGCAAGCAGTTCAAGTATATTATGTCCCATATCCTAGTTGTAAAGGTGTCGATATAGATTGGTGGGCTGTGTGCAAGATTAAAGCTAGACTAGTTGTTGAGGTAGCCAAATCTCAAATGAACACCCTTCCATTGCATGTTTCACCTTTCCAAGAGGATGTTGTGGATGCTAGGGAAGTGTCACTTGCGTTTATCGATGAGGATCAATCACTTAATGATCCACTTGGTTCTTGTAATGAATTAGACACTGAAGAGGTTGAAACAGAAGATGAAGCACAAGTAGACTCAAAAACAGAAGGAGAAGTAGAATTTAATGAAAAGTTGAATGATGTTGAAGATAGTGATTCGGATGCATAAGATTTTTAATAATTTGTTTATCTAATGACATGTTATAATTCTATTATTGTAATAATATAAAATATTTTGTTTTAACTCTATTATTGTGATAATATAAAATATTTTGTTTTACTTGTATACAATTATCTTACTTGTGTGTGAGTATTTAAATGTATAACAAGCAAAATACTCTTTTTTAATCATTTAATTTCATATGATTTCAAGTATGGATAGAGGTCATGGGAGAGGTAATTTCCCTATTAAGGGGCATGGCAGAGGTACTGCACCTAGCAGGGGACATGGTAGAGGTACTACAGATCTAAGTCCATTGCGTCCTCAGCTTCAGTCTTTGACTCTACCAGTACATCCCCCCTATTGATGCTCCTTTGAGTTTGTCAGCACTTCCTTTTGGTTCGACAGCACCTTCTTCTATTAGGCCTCCTCGACCACTTAATATTGATGCTCCTCCTAGTTATCCGGCAGCAGGCCCTTCATCATCATCATCTTATATTCCTAATCCTGACGAGACACCTGGTGAGGAGCATCAACTTCTGAGGCTGGTCATAGCTCTTCGCAAGGTGCTTCCGCTTATGCACCTATTGAGACTTATGAGAGAAGTCATGATGGAAAGATCATTGTCACTGTTTTAAACTCAAATGAGTTAAGTATAATTTCATTTATAATTTTTTAATACCAATTTCATAAATTTAATATTTTACTAATATTATATATTAATTATTTATAATTTATATATTATAGCTTGTTTCCATCTAGCGAGTGTGCAAAGATGATCACTAAGATCTTCAAGGAGAGGATATATCCAAAAGGCTATTCTTGGAAGGAAGTGCCAAAGGAAGTTGAGGATTATTACTGGAAAGAATTTAATGTAATTAATATAAACATTAAATATTTTAATTATAATTTGATTATTTTTTTGAATTTTACCTCTAATTTGATTATTTGGCTATAGAAATTTGATTATTTATTAGAAATTTACTTGTAATTTAATAATCAAAAGTGATGATTATTATGATAAATTTGTGTTATGGCGGAAGGGGTTATTACTTGGAGGCCTAGATTGGGCAATTTATATGATAATGTATTATGTTGATGATATTGAAGTGTTTGAGCAATAATTATATTATTTTTTAAACTATTAACAGGAGGATAAATCCAGTATATGGGGGAAGTTTTACCGAAATTTCTATAGATTTTTAACATTTGTATCTGTAATTATGCTGAATTTTGTGTTAATTGATCTAATTATCTTATATATATTTGTTTAAGTTAAACATTAGTAGATCACTGTATAAATTTCAGTTGTTAATACGAGAAATTTCATATATATAAGGGAGGTTTTTGTCAAAGTTTATATATACATATACCTTTAATTTGATTATTTGGCCAAATAAATTTAATTATTTGTTAGAAATTTACTTGTAATTTAATAATAAAAACTTATGATTATTATGATAGATTTCCATTATGGCAGAAGGGGTTATTACTTGGAGACTCGGGTTAGGCAATTTATATGATAATGTATTATGTTCATGATAATTGTTTTCTCAACTGTTAATAGGAGGATAATTGTAGTATATAGTGAAAGTTTTGCCAAAATTTCTATAAATTCTAGTTGTTAATATGAGAAATTTCATATATATTAGGGAGGTTTTTGTCAAAGTTATAAATTTTAATTCCATTTATTGATATGAGAAATTTCATATATATTAGGGAGGTTTTTGTCAAAGTTATAAATTTTAATTCGATTTATTAATATGAAAAATTTCATATATATAGAGAAGGTTTTTGTCAAAGTTTATATATATATATATATACATATATATATATATATATATATATATATATATATATATATATATATATATATATATATATATATATATATATATATATATATATATATATATATATATATATATATATATATATATAGTCAATTTTAACACTTTGTTGCAGAAAAATTTTGTTTGGGACAAGATTATAGATTCAAAGGTGAAAATTGCTTGGAAGAAGAGGTGTGCATTGCGATATTCTGACATGGTTAGTAATGTAAAGAGGTCTAGAAAAAAGCCCAAATTTCTTGAAGAGGATGTCTATAAGCAGTGATGTGAGGAATGGAAGAAAGATCATAGGATAACAAAGTCTGCTATGGCATCGAAGAATCATTGTTCTGAATCAGGGGGTGATGGTAGTGGGCCATCTTGCCATATGGGCGGTTCTATCTCCAATGAGGAGCATCGCCGTAGATTGGTTAGTATATATTCTAATTTACTATATAAGTACAAATTTTTTAAATGTCCCTATTTGTGAAAAATATAAAATTTAAATACTTTGTAATGTTTTAAAGGCTTCTACATTGGGATGAGATCCACTGTCGACAGAGATTTTCATCTGCACTCATACTAGGAAGGCTAATAGAAGTTTTGTTGATTCTCGCTCGAAGGCAGTTTATGTAAGTCTAAAATTTTATTTGTTAGTCTAATTCATTTGTGAAATATTTTTATATAAATAAATTTTTTTTAATGATGGAAATAATTCAAAATTCTCAAAACTTTATAATTTATTTTATTATAAAATTTCAGCTTCTAATTTTAAAAAATAATAAAAATTATGTGCAACCTTTTTATATAACTAAAATTTGTTAATTGAATTATTTAATAGGATGAGATTGTGAGATTGCATGGAGAGATGTCTCAGCCAACACCAGGATCTGATCAGCCAGCTGTTGCTGATGAGTCAGACTTATACTTGAGAGCTATTGGAGGGGAGAACAAGAAGAAGAGGATTTATGAAGTTAGTTCTTGTGCATCGTCATATTTTGGACATTCAGGTGGTAGCTCATCTTCTGCTACTTACCCACCATCTACCCCTCCTCCTGCTTCTTCCCAGCCAAGCAATGAATAGGATATGATTCGATTGATTTCAAGTCCAGGAGTTCAAGAAGTAATTCAACAGCAGTTACAAAGGATGGTATCGTAGAGAGAACGAGAGCTGACGGAATACCTTCATCGCTTGGACAGTTTTATGATTGCAAGAGGCTTGGATCTTGTTTCATCTGTCCATAATGATCCTGTGAGTAATGATAATACTGCTGCTGATGATGATAATACTACGGCTAATAATCATGCATCTGATGATCCATCTCATGCTTATAAGCAGCATGATTAGGAGGATGATTTAGGACTCTATTATTAGTATTTTCCTGTTTATATTGCTACTCTTTTATGATTTATTATTTATGGTTGCTACTTTTTTATGATGTATAACTTATGTTAATATTTTATTACTAATTGAATTTTTAATATTCATATTAATATTGTTAACATTACTAAAACATATTAGTATATAAATATAAATATAACTATAACATATATAAATATTTATAATAACATAATCATAAAAAAAAATTAAATGAAAAATATTTGCGATAGATTTTTGCGATGGATTTGCAACGAAATAAAATTTTGCGATGGATTTTTTCGACGGATTTGCGACGAAAAAATAAATGATAAAGTTTTAAATAAAAAATTACAACGGAATATAGGGATAATTGCGATGGAATAAATTAATTTTTAATTATAAATTATGATGGAATTTTGACAGAATATTTTATCGCAATAAAACGGTGACAGATTGCTTTATTTCAGTGATAGATTTTATTGAAATTTAATTCTAAACTCTAATAGATCAACTACGGATTAGCGACGGATTAGTGACGAAAATTTCGTCGTTGAATTTTGCAACAGAATTTAGCGAGAAAATTTTTATCGTAGATTACTGACGGAATCCTGTTTCCATTGCAAAAAAATCAGCAACTAGGGTTATAGCGACAAAATTTTCTCCTCGTAATTCCGTCGCTATACTAATTTAGTGACGGAATTTTGCTATTTAGCGATGGAAAATTCTGTCGCTAAATAGCGATTTTCTGGTATTGCAACTCTACTTCTCCACCAAGCATTAACTTCCTTTTCTTTTGCCTCAAGTTGTATTTAGCCCCCATGTTTTGCGGTGGTGGCAATATTTACTTCAAATCTAGTCCTAGCATTTCACACTTCACCTTTCCTTCTAGAAGTCTCTAGATTTAACTGAAAATTTGTCTTGTTCTCCTAAAGATCTGCTAGGTACTCTTTGTTATGGGCTCCAAATCCTCATTTTATTGGTCCAAATTAATTAATGATTATTTGGCCTAATAAATATCCATCCCGCTACAAATATAGTGTCAACAAATGCCCTCTGTAGATGCTAGGCTGGGTCGAAGCCTTGCATCTATTAAGTATTTAAGCTTTGGATTTTGGATTCTAAAGATCCATTCATTTCCATCATGAGGGCCCAAGTAAAATTCCATCTTTATGACTTGCAATTTCAACAAGAAGAAATAAAGTCCCAATGTGCTTCTTCAAATTCACAAGCTTATCAAGTCTCTAGCTTTTCAAATTCCCTTTCAAATCAAACTCCTACAAAGTCTCCTTGTTCAAATATCACAAACCCTTTTTCCATTTTCATTGTTAACCATTTCTCCATAATATCTTCCTACAATCTTCTCTATCCATATTCCTTCACTAATTTAAATTCTTAAGTTAATTCAAATTCATCATCCTAAATAACATCTTTATCTTCTCAAAATAATTTTTCCTCATCAAAATCTCTTATTTCCGCCAAACAATCCTCTTTCCCATTTAAACTCTTCTTCATCAAACCTATTTTCTGCACAAATACCAGTTTTTAAATTTTCATCACTCCAAAACACTCTTACATTTACTAACATTCCATCCTAAGTACACTCCCTTCTTATAAATATAGATAGATTTTTTTACCTTCTTCCCTTACTAATTTTGCTAAAAATTTCTTTTTTTTTCTTTGGCCAAACAACAGCTGCCATAAGAACATCACTGGCAAGTCTATAGCTACCATTCATCCTCGCTTGGCATCACCTTGTCTCCATCGCTCCGGAAGCCCAACTCAAATGCATCCTACTCTTCTGCCCAATCTGCTACTTTGTCTTTTTTTTTTTTTGTTCTCTTTTCATTTATCTTTTTTCTCTAGATCGTCAACCAGTTCCACCACCATTCGTTTCTTCATCGGTGTTCGCTTCCTCATCAGCGGCGAGATCTGGTCCTGCTATATTATGCTATCAATCCCCATCCCTAGGCCTAGGTGTGTGCTTGCTCTATTTCAATTTTCATTTTGCCTTTCTTTTTAATATATATATATATATATATATATATATATATATATATATATATATATATATATATATATATATATATATATATATATATATATATATATATATATATATATATATATATATATATATATATATATATATATATATATATATATATATATATATAAAGAAAACGAGCATTATTATTATATTTTTCTCTTAAGTAAAAGCTTACTATGGAAATAGACCTCAACTGGTAGATGATTCAAATAGCACAGCACCTGGATCTGGATCAACATAGGAGATTCTTCCAATATCTAAGCAACTTTCAACAATGAAGGCTTCTACCTCCCCTCCTCCAAACCAAACAAGGTAAGGTTTCTCGTTTTGGTTTGGTACTTTGATGGACTTTAGAAATAAATTAATTTGGGATGAACATAGGATTGGCCAACTTGCATCAGAGGCTTATTAATTCTCAAGCTAGGATAATTGTTTAAACTCACAATCACCCTTAAGATTGTAAAAAAGTCTCTTGGAATTCGCCCTTGGAATTTGTGTATAATTGATTTATGTGACCAATTTGTTAGGATTGCAATGGGAATTGAGTTTTTATGGAGGTTTGTAGATATAAGGGTGTGGGGATAGTTTTTCTAGTTTGGATAGAGACAAGTGTACCTTTGGAATGTCCATTTTTCATGGGAGACTTTGCCAAAATTTCTATAAAAATTCTATGCATCTCAAACATTGTAAGTGAGAATTTAACAACCTCGTTTTTGGCATTTTGGCAGCTTCATCATTTGCTTCAATAGCTACCATTACTCCTCCTATGGCCACTCCATTGGAAGAACATATGTAGGTAATCCTCCTTTGCTCTCATCCTAAAGACTTTGATTAATCTCTTCAACTCCTCACCTTTTGTCTCTTTTCTTTCCAGCCGGTGGAGTGTTAAGTTATTGGTCCTGTGGACTTTGCAAGAAAGAGAAGCTAGTTTTGGGAAGCTACAAGAAACCCATCAGTTAAGTCAAATCTTGGTCAAAGTACTCAAAGAATTAGGTGAAGTGGATACACCAATAGGCCCCTCATTATGAGCAACAATGGAAAAAATAAGGCATCTATCACTTCATTCATATGACCACTGTCTCCAGCCCCCATGTGCATAGACCTCCACTGTGCCGTTTTTCAATTTTGGTTGCCCCACTACAATTTCTTTATTTTATCGAGTGTGCTGATGTCTATCACTTTGAAAAATGTTCTAGCCTTTACTAGACTTCTTGTGACAAGGGATAAAGCACCATCTGTATTTAATGTGACTCACCTCTAGCTGCACATATTTCCACAGTACTATCCTTCTTATACTGCTCTCATAGACTATGTGATTGATCATCCCTTGGCTTCTAGAAATCATGATCATGTCCTTTTTATTTGGGAGTTGCCAAACCAGTTCATTTTCTATCATTCAGTCGGGAGACCTGCTACTTCTTATGGTTCTTTAGCGAGACTAGTAGCTAGTGGTAAGCAAATAGCCTTGAGCCTTTAGGTCAGAGTTGATAGCTATCCTCTAATTCCTCTCTTCTTATACCTCTAACAGCTATCTAATTAATTAATTAATCTTTTTAATAAATTAATTATCTCACCCTAACCAAATTAATTAATCTTTTTAATTAACTAAAACTATTTTTTTAACTAAAAATAATCACTTAATTAATTAATCTTTTTAATTAATTAATTAATTACTTTTTTCAAAATCAAATTAATTCTTCTTTTTTTCAAATCCGCCCTTTATCCAAATTAATTAATTAATCTTTTTAATTAATTAATTAATCTATCCATTTCTTCACATTAATTAGTTAATTAATCATTTTAATTAATTAATTAGCCCCTAATCAATCCAATCATCCAGTCTAAATTAAACAGAACTTCGGTTTGGTAAAACTTTCTGCCTACCAAAAGCCAAGATATCAACCTTTTTCTCATAAACCCAAATCAAATCAACTCCTAAACTCCTTCACTTAATTGTGGAGTGAACTAAATGAGTTTTGATCCCCATTCAATGGGTGTGTAGGCACGTTTGGAATTTAAATCCAAACCTCAAATCCAATCCCAAAATTAATTCCATTTTTCCTTTGTTTTCAATTATAATCAATTATCTATTTATTTTTAGAATTAAGGAGTAATTATGTAGCTTCCCTAAACTCATAAGGATTAGAGAGAACACTCTCCTTAATTTGTGGATGTTTGCTTTAATCATTTCATTAATTTTCTATGCACCGTGCATTTATACTATGCCATGTTCATATACTTAATTCTTTGCCACTTTATAAATGTCATTCATGAAATTAATTTTCCAAGTCAAATTAAATTTAAGAGCCAAATTTAGATAATTTAACTAAAAACCTAGTCTCTGAGTTCAACTTGGTTCGAAAACTAGCGATTTTTATTCTCAGGTAAATTAATTGCAAAATTAATGAATTGAAGTCAATTTGATTTTTTTTCCTTAATATTTTCCCAACTTAATAAAATTAAGGTGGCAACTCCTAAAATCATTTTCAAAGAAAATCAATCCGAACCCAAGAATTCCATCGTGAGTCTAAACCTAAATGAGTATCTCGATTCCTTATAGCGAATCATGCTAGTATTTGGACGAGGTCTCATAGCTGGAGACTTTACTGGGGACTGATTGCCACATTTTCTTTAAAATAAAAAAGAAAGCAATCAAGAGGATTACTAGTTGGTCAAGAAAAAATTTTCCAAAAACAATCCCCATTTGGCTCGTTAAGTTTAATTTGACTTTCATGCATTATTTTACATAATAAAGGCTCCTTTTCTAATATTAGCTTTAGGAAAACTTTTAGATGGTAAGTAGCATTGGCTTGACAACTCTCTTTGAGTATATTGGGAGATAGCGAAAGTATTCTACCCTGCGATGAATCCCCAATGATTTCGGCAGTATAACAAGCAATCAGTACTATTGGACCCACACGAGGCTCCTTACCTTACATGTGGTTAGGTACATCAATGCTCTAGTGGGACGAGGACCCTTAACTAATCCACACTTCACCTTTGTGCATATAGTTGCCCTAACTTTTGACCATAATTTTTATGCATCGTAATAATTGAGACCTTTGTGCATATTCATAAAACCTTTTTAGTATGCATCATAGCATAATCATGCATATATATAGACCAAGAACCTTGAGTCTAGGTTATGCCTTGAACCAAGCCAAGAGTCGACCTCCATTCAAACTTTAAACACTTTTGGCCAAAGACTTTTGCTTGGCACCTCACATCCTTTAAGCCTAAAACCTTTGCACCTCATCTCCCTCATGCACAAAAGCCTAAGACATTTGGCCTACCACCACCACCTTAAGCCCAAAACCTTTTGGCCTAAAGAACCTAAAATTCAAATACCAATACCCTTGCCTAAACACTCTAAGATACCAAATCTTCATTAAGCCTAAAACATTTTAGCCCCAACTTAAAGCCCAAAACCTTTAAGCTTCCAACCAAAATGATTATTCTTAAGCCCAAAACATTTAGCCTCCTAACTTGAGACCTAATCTTCAAAACCTAACACTTTTGGCCCAATGAACAATCATTACCTAAA
The DNA here is from genome assembly GCA_947687605.1 of Reutealis trisperma. Taxonomy (NCBI): domain Eukaryota; kingdom Viridiplantae; phylum Streptophyta; class Magnoliopsida; order Malpighiales; family Euphorbiaceae; genus Reutealis; species Reutealis trisperma. The sequence continues at coordinate 276,369 of CANTUT010000208.1, read as the reverse complement.
AAACCTTTAGCCTAAGACATGTGGCCTAAAACTCCTTAAAAAGCCATTTTCCTCAAAATTTGCATACCTGTGAACCCTTAATTTTACACCGCTTTATTCGACCGCAGCTTGACACCTGCTAAGTTTATTACGCTTCGCAGAGCCAACACGGCGGTCCCGCTAGCCGGTTAGAGGGCAGGGGTCAAGGGGGCAGCACCCCTGGAGTTAAAAATGGACTTGCATTCATTTTAGTAGGAGAATACTTAATTTTCAAATGCTAGTACTTTTTCTACCCTGACTGGACCTTCTATATCAGACAGTATTTTTTTTAAACTGATAGGATTTTCTCCCTAATTGACTGCTCAAATATTCTAAAATTAATTTCGAACCTATCGATACTGACCGATTAATTTTTTGAGCTCTATAACTCCTGAAAACTGATCCGAAAGTTCAAAAACCTTACCAAGTGAAAAAGTAAAAATCTAGCTAGCACGCCTACCAAGGCGTCGGTGATGCGTCGACCAACTAGTCGGCAGCGCCACTTAGAGGCCCAGTGGCGCTGCCTAGGCCTCTGGTGGCGCCGCCCAGACTGCCTGCCTGCAGTCCCTAGAATACATCCCAATTAAATTTTTTTGTCTTTTTCTAATTCTATGCTTTTGGTCTTTTCACTTTTCCACTTCCTAAACTACCCTCACTCACTTTTCCTATAAATACCCCCCTCGTCTTTCATTTCAGGACATCTTTTGAATTAGTATTGATGGTTATTTACTAATTCCTCTCTTCTTCTCCCTCCAACCACTCTCTAATTAATTAATTAATTAATCTTTTTAATTAATTAATTATCTCACCCCAACCAAGTTAATTAATCTTTTTAATTAACTAAAACTCTTTTTTTAAAATTAAAATTAATTAATTAATTAATCTTTTTAATTAATTAATTAATCACTTTTTTTCAAAGTCAAATTAATCATTTTTCTTAATCCACCTTTCATCCAAATTAATTAATTAATCCTTTTAATTAATTAATCACTTTTTTCTAAAATCAAATTAATCCTTTTTCTTAATACACTTTTCATCCAAATTAATTAATTAATCTTTTTAATTAATTAATCCTTCTATCCTTTTCATCATATTAATTAGTTAATTAATCTTTTTAATTAATTAATTAATCTCCCAATCAATCTAATCACCCGGTCTCGACAAAACGGAACTTCAATCTAGACCGCCGTATAGAGCTGGTGAGCGGGATCGCCATATGCGTAGCGCACTATTCTTAGTAGGTGTCAAGCTACAGCTGAATCATAAGGTGCAAATTTGAGGGTTCACACTTTGGCATAACTAAAATCTTATTAGAATCTTTTGAATCCACTCGCCATAAGCCGAGGCTCTTCCTCTACGAAAATCTTGTCAGAATCTAACGAGCTAACTCGCCATACGCCGAGGCTCTCTTTTCACTAAATTATCTTGTCCAAAATCATCTTTATCTCTAGCATTAAGGCTGGACAGATAGTCTTAATTAAGATTTACCCAGACCTTTTTTGTCCTTTAATATTAAGGCTGGACAGATAGCCTTGATTAATATTCACTTCAGACCTTCTTTATTTCCAACATTAAGGTCGGACAGATAGCCTTGATTGAAATCCACCAAACCTTCTTTGTCCTCCAACATTAAGGCCGGACGAATAACCTTGATTGAGATTCATCAAACCTTCTCTATCTCCAATATTAAGACCGGACAGATAGCCTTGATTGAGATTCGTCTTAAACATTCTTCATCTCCAGCATTAAGGCCAAACAAATAGTCTTGATACCTTTTTTTTTTATCTCCAATATTAAGGCCAGACAGATAGTCTTGATTGAAATTCACCAAATCTTCTTTGTCCTTCAACATTAAGGTCAAATAGATAGCCTTGACTGAAATTCACCAAATCTTCTCTATCTCCAACATTAAGGCCAGACAGATAGCCTTGATTGAGATTAGCCTCAAACATTCTTCATCTCTAGCATTAAGGCCAAACAGATAGCCTTAATTGAAATTCACCAAGAACATTCTCGCATCCAACATTCGGGCCGAACCGATAGCCATTGATAAAACTTCATTTATTCTAGAGGGTTTCCTCCTAAAGGACCTGACAAGAACACATAAGCCCAGAGTCTGACATGGCACCTTTTCCCAATGTTCACTATCATCAGAATTACTTTTTGTCTAAAGCCAATTCTAATGAGGGGGCAGCTATGAACCCTTAATTTTACACCTCATCATTCAGCCACATGTTACATTCCAACCTTAGAGATATGACGGTCTTAGAATATGGGGAGACATAAGGTCACCCACGCCCGTAGAACCCACTTACATATAAACAAATCATGCTTAGGATCTCACCAAACCTCTTACAATAACTCATTTAAAACATTTAGGTGAATACCTTAAATTGCAGAAGTCTAAAATAAATCATTACATATGAAATCCATGAGGAAAATAATATATATCAACAAGTATCAATCAACATTCCCAGAGCATCTAATGACAAGACTTCATAAAATAGTATTATTGATAACTTGGACAAGGAATTCCCTAAGCGAAGTAGAATGCTTGAGCCATCACCTTGCCTCCTCACATTTGCTCACGTGGAACCATACAAGGAAAAAGGGGGTGAGATAAATGATCTCAATGAGTAAACGATAAGGCACATACATATCACATATTCCTTTGGAAAGGAAACACATAACTTATACACATAGTTCGTGATTTATAATTCATGAATTAGGTTGAAATTTAGCAAGGGTTCAATTTGCCAAATTTGTAGAAATCACACTTATCACTTATAAAGAGTGAAGGCTATTGCTCTATCACTCGAACACTTAAAGGAGAGGTGGCTTTATACCAAATTCCAACTCCTATCACTTATAAGGCATGAAGCTAATCAGGCTCCATAGCTAGAACCGCCCTTTTCTAGCTAAGGTGGATACACTACCCCTATCCATCGGGTTAAGACCTTGTGCATAGGTCCGATGATTACCCGCATCGGCACGAGGATTCTGCATAAAGGGTTAAAGGTACCATAGCTAGAGCTAATGGTAATCACAATTAACAATATCACATAAGGCAATAATAACACATATCTCAATAACATTAGTGGCTTAACTTTTTAACAAAAGATACAATGATAGTGTAGTTCCAGAAAAATATAAGTTATGGTGATAATCATAAGAATTTCTCATTGGATAAACAAAATGGTTTTGGACCAAATGTCCTCTGGCAACCCAAGCTTGTCAAAGAAATCATATAATAATATTTAGAATAGAAAGAACTTGGGTTTCAAAGATCACAAAGGCTCACATAACATGATATCACTGTGAGGCCTTGCCCGAGCACCGGTCCGATCCGCCGAGGGATTGAAATGCTCTTCGGGAGAAACTCCACGATTGGAACTCGCTGTGAGTTCAGAAAATTTATTTTTGTAATTTGACAGTTGAAAAGTGAGTTGCCACTTTAATTTATTTATTTTAATTGGGAAAATTAAAGAAAACCCAACATGATTGACTCCAAAATTTGATTTATCCTAATGGAAAATACACCAATCCACGAGTACCAAGGAGGGCTCGAGGATTAGGTTTTGGTAATTACACAATTAAGAAAATGTTATTTTCTTTAATTTGGCTAAAAATGCAAAATAACTCTTGAAAAATGAATTTTTGTGTATGCATGAACAAGAATATAATAATGAATGAACAAATATATATACATATGTATGATGTGATGGAATGACAATAATAAATAAATAGGCAAGATAAACCCTACTTAATTGTTATAATATCAAAACAAATGAAATAAAGGGGATCTTTCCTCTAGCCCTTATGGGTACTAGGAAAAGCACACATTCCCCAAAATAAATTGAAAATAAAATCATAAATGAAAGATTAATGTAAATAATTAAAAAATAAAAAGGACTAAATATTGATAAAACGGTTTTTTGGAGTTGATGCCCTTTAGAATGGCAGCCTGTGTATCCTATCGAATAGGAATCAAACCCCATGCAGTTCTCCCTTCTTGCGAAGGAGGGGTTTTAAAAATGTGTTGTTTTGCTTATTAACTTAATTATGATTCTTAAATTAATAAGTTTTTAGATCTTTTAAATTTTAGACCTAAAGAAAATTCTAGATTTGAATTTAGAATTTTAAAATAGGAAAAGAATTATACCTTTGATTTTCTCGGCTTTCAAACGAATGGAACTAGTTTTGCCCTGGATCTCAACTCCACCTTGAATTCAAAGGAAACTTGGAATCTGGATCTAGAAGCAGCAAATGTGTGAGTATAAGAATGAAAATATGCTTTGAAATATGCCTCAATTGCTTTGAAAACTTCTTGAATTACTTTAGAATGCCTTGAAAGTCATTGGAAATCATGCCAAATGAGGCTGGAGGATGCTCCTATTTATAGAGCTGCTAGAGGAGGAGCCAACGGTATGAACGGCGGCGTCGGCGGCAGGGGCAGCACAGCCGACGCGCCGGTCGTCTGGCGTGCCGCTAGACCGCCGGCATCCCATTGATGCCGCGCACGGTGGCACTACCATGGCTCCAGAGGCACGAGATGCATACCGCCTCCTGGGCGGCACGAAAAATGTGCCTCCCAGAGCCACTCGCGCGGCTCAATTCGTTTCTATCTGTTTCGGGCCCATTTTAGCTCCGATTCGAGCTCTACTTGATTCTGTGGGTTCGTATATGAAAGATGGTCTACTAGAGGTGCATTTTTTAGGGTTCACAATCACATATTTGAAACATAAAAAAATGTTACTTGCACTTATAACATGAACATAGTGTTTACTCACACTTGTAGAATGAATACGATGTTTACTCACCTTAGGGTTCCTTTGTTGCTAGCAACGTAGTCCCTTTGCCCTTATAAAGCTCCTCAAACTCTAACATAATATTTGATTTACCACTTAGTATTTATTTACTCATAATGCTCCTATCCCATAACTACCCCATGCATATATAACATACACATACACTTAGAGTCCACACATAGGTGCACTCGTCACTTGCAAATAATACGTTGACTTTTAAAGTCTTGCATACTTAGGCCTTATAGGCTCTCTTGATGTCACATTATAATCATATTAATACCTTTTTAAGGTCATCACAATATTATTACCTCAATATCATTTCACTTTAACAATCATCTTAATACACTTTACACTCCTATACATGTCAACTTAACCATTAACCTTTCAAGTATCATGCTTAACTCTTATGATCCTTTTTATTCAATTGTCACTTCATCAACTCAAAACCATGTATTTATTTTTAAGTCATCATAACATCTAGTTCCATATTTCCCAATCACATTTGTATTCTAATCACAAAATGAGGTTAAGATACCTTAAGTATACCATAATGCATTTAGGCTTATCTAGGATCATACCTTCAACTAACATGCACTTTTATCATTTATTATACATACATACATGTCAATAATCATCAAAACACATCACATAACAGTTATAAACATTGGGACAAAAAGATTCATGTAGGCCAAATGCATCTCCAAGATAAAAAAAACTAAATTCTTCTTCTTTTCGCACTTTCCGTCTATTTCAGAAATATGTAAAAACATGGTTTGAACCAAGATTTTTCATGCAAACACAACAAAAATCATTTTAGAATTTAAACCCATATGAATCAGCCACTCTTGGTGTTGTTTATACATAAAAATTCAACTTTTGAATTATAGAGCACAAAACCATGAGTTTTCTTGTTTTTTTTGTATTTTTCAGTCATTTCAGAAATATGTAAATAGGTTGTTTAAACTATTATTTTTCATTCAATCATAGTAAATATCAGTTTAGAACACATCCATACATGATTCGGCAGCCATAGATGGGATTTATACAAAAAAATTCTAAGTTTAAAGGCTTAGATGAAAAATCATGAGTTTTCGTGTTTTTCGTTCATTTCAGCGATAAACAAGCACATGATTCAAATCATTATTTTTCATCTAAATAAAACAAATATCATATTAGAGTACTTCCTCATACAAATCGGTAGCCATATGTCCATTCAATAATAGAATTTTCCAACTTCCAAGTCTAACACAAAAACCTTGAACTCCTTTGTTTTTCGAAACTTTTCGGTCATCATAGAAATATGCAAAAATATTATATAATCCAATATTTTCCATCAAAACAAATCAAAAATCATTTTAGAACACAAATTTACACAAATCACCCCCCTTGTGATGTTTATGCATAAAAATTGTAATTTTAAGTTATATAATTCACCTTTGGAGAAATCTTGCGGAAAGAATCGTATTTTCGGTAGAAAATAGATTTTCTCTCCCAAAAACTCACTCAAACAGAATTAAATCTATAAAAATCAGTAATCAACCAGTTCAAAATAATTTTTTCATAATTTATTTCATAGAAATCAGTTTAGAAATCGAAAGAGAAGAAAAACTTATGATTACAGTTAAGAAATCGCAGAACGGAAAGGTATTTTCTTAATTTCCGTAGAGAGAAATATTTTGAGAGGATTTTTCTGCCAAGAGACAGAAAAATATGGGGATGGCTGCTAGAACTCTATTCTGGCTGAAATTTAGATTATATATTAGGGTTTGGGTGAAATTTTCACTAATATCCTTAATGAACTAGGTTAGGAGGATTTTTGTGTAGTGGGCTTTTGGGTATTTGGACTTTTATTTAAATTTTCGGGCTGAATAAAATTAAAACAAAAAGAATATATTTCTTATTATTTCTGTAACATTTCCCCCAAAAATATTTATTTTAAAATATTTTAAAAATACTCATAAAATTATTTTATGCTTAAAAATTGTCTTATGCATGAAAATTCATTTTATTTAAAATAAATTCTTTTATGCAAATGCACTTCATGCAAATCATTTATTTCATAATAGCAACTCATATTATGCATATTAAAATTAATTTAATATGCCACATACTCATCAATCATTTAGATCATAAAGTTTTACACAAGCACACACTTAACCTTAATAGTTTTAGATCAAGCAATTTATTATGAAAATTTCTAGGGTGGGTGTGGGTTGTTATACCATAGCTTGACACCTGCTAAGTTTAGTATGCTATGCAGAGCCAGCACGATGATCTTGCTAGTCGGTTAGCAGGCAGAGTTTAAGGGGGTAGCGCCCCTTGCGGGGGTGTTGGGGGCAGCGCCTCCGGAGCTAAAAATGGATTTGCATTCACTTTAGTAGGAGAATACTTAATTTTTCAAATGCTAGTACTTTTTCTATCCTGATTGGACTTTCTATATTAGACAATATTTTTTCAAAACTGACCAAATTTTCTTCCTAATTGACTGCTCAAATATTCTAAAATTAATTTTGAACCTATTGACATTGACCGATTAATTTTTTGAACTCTGTAACTCACAAAAACTGATTCGAAAGTTCAAAAACCTTAGCGAGCGAAAAAGTAAAAATCCAATCAGCACACCTAGCGAGGCGCCGACGGCGCCTGTCCTGGCCTAGGCGATGTCGTCGCCCCTACAGGCTGCGGCGCCACCCAAGCCTTCAGTGGTGCCGCTCAGACTGTCAGCCTGCAATTCCTAAAATACCCCCCAATTTGATTTTTCTGTCTTTTTCTAACTCTACCCTTTTAGTATTTTCACTTTTCCACTTTCTAAACTACCCTCACACACTTTTCCTATAAATACCCCTCTCATCTTTCATTCCAAGACATTTCTTGAATTAGTATTGATGGTTATCTACTAATTCCTCTCTTCTTCTCCCTCTAATCACTCTCTAATTAATTAATTAATTAATCTTTCTAATTAATTAATTATCTCACCCTAACCAGGTTAATTAATCTTTTTAATTAACTAAAACTCTTTTTTTAAAATTAAAATTAATTAATAAATCTTTTTAATTAATTAATTAATCACTTTTTTCCAGAATCAAATTAATTATTTTTCTTAATCCACCTTTCATCCAAATTAATTAATTAATCCTTTTAATTAATTAATCACTTTTTTCCAAAATCAAATTAATCCTTTTTCTTAATCCACTTTTCATCCAAATTAATTAATTAATCTTTTTAGTTAATTAATCCTTCTATCCTTTTCATCATGTTAATTAGTTAATTAATCTTTTTAATTAATTAATTAATCTCCTAATCAATCTAATCACCCGATCTCGATAAAACGGAACTTCGGTCTGGTAAAACCCTCAACCCACCAAAAGTCAAGGTATCAGCCTTTTCCTCTCAAACCCAAATCAAATCAATCAATCTGATCAACCCTTAAACCCCTCTACTTAATTGTGGAACAAATTATGTGGGTTTTGATCCCCATTCAATGGGGTACGTAGGCACATTTGGAATCTAAATCCAAACCTCAAATCCAAATCTCTATCAATCTCTATTTTCCTTTTTAATTTGTGGATATTTTATTTTAATTTTCACCTTGCACTCATGTCATATTCATGCATTTTATTTGTAATTATTAATGTCATTCATGAAATCAATTTTCAAGTCAAATTAAACTTAAGAGCCAAATTTATATTATTTAAAACAAAAAGCTTAGTTCCCAAACTCAACCTAGTCCGAGATTAGTGATTTTTATTCTTTAGTAAATTAATCACAAAATTAATAAATTGGAGTCAACTGGGTTTTTCCTTAATTTTTCCATTTAAAATAAATTAGGATGGCGACTCCCAAAATCATTTTCAAAATCAACTAAATCCGAACTCGAGAGTTCCATCGTGAGTCTAAACCCGAATGAGTATCCCGATTCCCTCTAGTAGACCGGGCCGGTGCTTGGGCGAGGCTTCATAGCTGGCGACTCCACTGGGGACTGGTTGCCACCTTTTTTCAATAAAAATGAAAATAAGAGGATTACTATTTGATTGAGGAAAAATTTTTTCAAAATAATCTCCATTTGGCTCATTAGGTATAATTTGACTTTCATGCATCACTTTGTATAATAAAGGCTCCTTGCCTAAACCTTAACTTTAAGAAAATTTTTAGATGGCAAGTAGTATTGGCTCGACAACTCTCTTTGAGTATGTTGGGAGATAGCAAAAGCATTCCACCCCGCGACGAATCCTCGATCATTTCGGTGGTGTGACAAGCAATCAGTACTGTTAGACCTACAAGAGGCTCCTTGCCTCACTTGTGGTTAGGTATATCGATGCTCTAGTGGGACGAGGACCCTTAAATCAAACCACCCTTCACCCTTATGCATGTAGTTGCCCTAGCGTTGATCCTAGGTTCCATGTACCGTAATAATTGATACTCTTGCATGTTCATGAAACCTTTTTCAGCATGCATCACACCATAATTATGCATACACAACATGAGAAGCTCAACAAGGTCAACCCTTAAACACCTCAAAGACCCAAATCAGTGGTCCGTTACTCGAAAACACCTCACACACTCACCTTGTCAACATGTAAACCCAGTAACCAACCCTATGGAAGGAATCCTTTTCCCGACACACCTTCACATTCATATCATTTTTCCTTCACAAATCTATTTTCTTACCCATTTTTTTTGTCTGTTTTCTGTTCCAAGGTACCAATGGCCAATACCTTCAACTTTGATCAAGATGCCATGAGTGCTTTCTTCACCAGCCTCCTCAAGAAACAAGAGGAAACTTTTCAAGCTGTACTCACCATCGCTCTTCAGACCCAAGCTGAAACTTTCACCAATGCTCTCAATGCCCATTCTGCCACCTTTACTGCTGCCCTTAACTCCCAACGCCAGTCCATCATCAATGAGGTTAAGGAAATGACCAATGCCATTGTCACTCCCTCTCCTGCTCATGTTAAGCCTGCATCTGCCCAAGCTGCGACTAGCCATGCCTCTACTTTTACTCCTCCCATTATCAATCTCACCGATAAAGGGAAAGCACCTGAGACTCCAACCTCTCTTACCATGGACTTAAACACAACCGCCCCTTCTCCCACTAGGAATCATTTTCAAAGTGGAGATTTCTTTAACTTTCTCGAAGCTAAGAAATTGATGGAGAAAGTTGAGGTCATGGAAAAAATGCTCAAAAACGTCAAAAAGCACGAGGACATGATAGATGTTGACTCTTTAGCTCTCTTCCTAAATGCACGAGTTCCACTAAAATTTAAAATGCCGGTCATGGATGAGTTTAATGGTACCATGTGTCCTAAAACTCATCTCAAGATGTATGTGGGTGTCATGAGACCTTTAGCTATGGACGACGAGCTCCTTGCACAGTTATTCCAACAGTCATTGACTGGAGCTGCTATTAAGTGGTTACTAGATCTCGACAAAAATCACAATAAGACTTGGGATGACATGTGTAATGCATTTGTCAAGCAATACCACTACAATATCAAGGTGGATGTCACTTGTTGAGATTTGGAAACCACTAAACAAGGGCCAAGAGAATCCTTCACTGCGTTCCTTACAAGGTGGAGGACAAAAGCGGCTCAAATGGTGAACTATCCATCTGAAGTAGAGCAAATTGACATCATCATCAAGAACCCTCCACCCACCAAAAGTCAAGCTATCCACCTATTTCTCTCAAACCCAAATCAAATCAATCAATCTGATCAACCCCTAAATCCCTCCACTTAATCGTGGAATGAACTACGTGAGTTTTGATCCCCATTTAATGGGGTATATAGGCACGTTTGTGAATCTAAATCCAAACCTCAAATCCAAATCTCTATCAATCTCTTTTTCTCTTTTTAATTTGTGGATATTATATTTTAATTTTTACCTTGCACTCATGTCATAGTCATGCATTTTATTTGTAATTATTAATGTCATTCATGAAATCAATTTTCAAGTCAAATTAAACTTAAGAGCCAAATTTAGATTATTTAAAATAAAAAACCTAGTCCCCGAACTCAACCTGGTTTGAGATTAGTGATTTTTATCCTTGAGTAAATTAATTACAAAATTAAAAACTTGGAGTCAACTGGGTTTTTCTTTAATTTTTCATTTAAAATAAATTAGGTTGGTGACTCCCAAAGTCATTTTCAAAATCAACCAAATCCAAACCTGAGGGTTCCATTGTGAGTCTAAACCCGAATGAGCATCTCGGTTCCCTCTAGCGGACTGGGCTAGTACTCAGGCAAGGCCTCACAATACCAATCCATCTTTCATCACTTTTTCATGCCTTTCTCATACATTTACCTTTTTATTTTTCCTTGAAGGTACCAATGGCCCACTTTTTTGATCGAGATATCATGAACATCCTTTTCACTAACCTTTTCAAAAAGTAAGAAGAGAATTTTCAAGCCATACTTACTTCCGTCCTTGATGCTTAAAAAGCCAATTTCAACCAAGCTTTAAACGTTCAACAAGCCAGCTTCAGTAATACTTTGATCCATCTCACTACTGGTTTCACCAATGCCATGAACCTTTAATGCCAACTCATCATCGATGAGGTGAGGGGAATAATGCACCAAGCTAAGTCTACTAATGCCACTCCTATTGTTGACCTGATCTATAACCTCACATCGCTAACCTCAAACACCAATGCCATCATAGCCCCCACCTTTGACCTGACCCATAACCTCACATCGCCAAACATCAACAGCAACCTAGCCTCTATAATGATGTCAATTCCCAGCACTAACCTATCCTTTTCTTCGAATAATTTTCAAAGTAATGTAAATCCTATCCCACCCACAATGGGAAAAAAAAAAAAAGGTGCAAGAAAAGTGACACCTACAATCCCTTCACCCCTGCTGAATGGGAGATTAAAGAGAAGGCTACTATCACTAGTCAGCATCTTATGAGATTGGAAAGAAGAGCCTTTTATGAATTCCTTAAGCACTATCTATAGAAAAGCTTTAGAAGCTCACCTTGTTAAGCCCTTAGAGCCAAGAGCACCTCCTAACCCCTTGCCTAAGAAATACAATACTCACAAGTATTGTGACTACCATCAAGAAGCAAGACATAAAAATGACACATGTAATGCTCTGAGACATAGAATTTAAGACATCATTGATAATGGAGACATCATTACCCCCAGACCAAAACCCAATCTTGCCACTAATTCTCTTCTAAACCACTTAACTCATCTAACCATCTCAAGCTTTACCCAGTGATAGCACTTTGTGGAGAGCATTGGCTTAGCTGATGTGCCCTTATTCGAGTCATATAATCAAGTCAAGTCCAAACAATCCTGAGTCTGAATCATCTAAGGTCCAAGTTTGAGTGTTTAAAATCTGTTGAATCTTTCCCTTAATTTGAGTCTATTGAGTCTTATGCTTATTTCTTTTCTTTTCAGTCCTTAGTTGTCCAGAGTCAGAGTCAGAGTTTGTCACGTGTTTCCTTCCTTTTAAGTATGTAATAGCTTTTTATTTAAATTTTTTCATATTACATCTTATGTTCTTTTTTGAATCTAATTTGAATTATAAATATCAAAAAAAAAAAAAAAAAGAAGAAGAAGAAGAAGAAGAAAAAGAAAATTAAAAAAAAAAAGAATTTTTTTTTTTGCATGCATTACACCATAAGATGGAATGACTCTTAGGACTTAGCTACCCTCAATCAGGAACGAGAATACCTTAACGGTTATAGATCACTTCACAAAGAGTATCAAAGAAGGGCCATGTCAAAATAGGGAAAAGCCCAATGAACAGATGCAAAGCAAGGTTGTCATGCCTAACTCTTTTTCCATACCGTAACAAGAGCTACATGGACCTAATTCTCCCTAAAAAAAAAAGAATGGAAGCAAGGTAAGGGATATGTAGGCAGCCCAACCTAAATGCAGTCCAAATCATAATGTAAATATCATTTAAGGCATCATGCCTTCATGTTCTCTGAACGACATCAATCGCATCTCCATTTATTTCCTCTGCCAAAAAAAAAAAAATGGTGTGTCATTCAAATTGGATTCTATTTTGAGTCATTTCAAAATCCATCTGTATCTATCTAGTAAATAATTTATCCTCATAAATAGTCAAACAATTTTATCCTTCTTAAAGGAATCCTTCTTTGTCACCCTTTTTCTTCCCTTAATCATTCGAAGGGTAAAGAAAGTTTTCAAATCGAATATCAAGTCATCACAAATAAAGTTGCCCTTACCCATCATCAGAGACATGTCATTTGAAGAAATTCTTATTCTTTCAAATAACCTTTGGTCAGTCCACCACCTCTTATTAAAGGAAAGATCTCTAAGTCATGTTTTCCTGTTAAAGTGCTTGAGTCACCAAAAGATCCAAATCAGAGGGTTCTCCCTCATTTCCTAAAAGTTCATCCCGACCTTTATGCCAATCCAATTGAACCTAAAAAAGCATTATCCTTAAAAGCCTTCTTGGCCTAGATAATGCATTCTTTCCTTTCTATGAAGCATTAAAAAAAAATGAAGAAGAAAAGGAACAACCATAAAGTAGAAGCCCTTAGCAGAAATCAAAACTCTCAAAAATTTGCATTGCCCAAGCCATGTGTTGGAAGCCCATAACTCACTTTGAATCCCAATTTTCTTGGCAAAATGAAAATCATGTACACTTTTTAAAAACCCTAACTTCAAAATCCTAAGCCATTGTAGAAAGCCTACCTCCCATTTCTAAAGCCCTAGCTCTTTGATGAAACCAAGCCATTCAAAGGGTCCCACTGTGAATAGAAATCAAGGCATACCCCCTTCATCTATTCAAAGAAAACCTAGTCTCCCAAAATCCAACCAAACTTATCTAAGCCATTTATCTTAATAACCAAAAACCTATCATACACAGACCAAAACTAGAGCCAAGATTAACCGAATCCCAATACCTACCAACCTATTTGTTCAAACCTCTTAACAAAACCAGAACCAAACTTTAAAAGAAGTCCAAAGCCTAAATTACTCGATTAAAGGCCTGAGCAATCCAGCCGAGCCAGAAGCATAAAAGGACAGCCACATGGAGTGAACCATAAGTCTTTGTCATCTATGCTAACTTATAAGCCCCCTTATTGCCATATGCTTCCAAAGTTAGACTAGGAGTAAACCATCGACACCTCATTTCTAGAACTAATTCTTCCTCTAAAGTTTTAGGAAAACTAAATAAACAAATTCCTTTCTAAACATGAAATAAGTCACCTGCCTACTAAATCTATTGCAAACTAATCCAGCTGCACTATTGCCATGCCAAGCCTTAACTCGTGTCAACATAGCTGAATTATTGCCCTCCAAGATAGGGCTCCTTCCTAAATCACTTTTCCAGATAGCTAGTCATTAGTTCAAGGCACAAAGCTAGCATAAACACCTTCCAATTCAAGGTTTAGATTATGTATCATTATGATCACTTAAAAAACATCACAGAATTGTCAAACCTTCCTAAGGAAGTCTTAGGAATTTATAAAAAAAATTAATCAAAATAATCATCTCGCAACCTACATGCCACTTTTAGGAGTCAGCATCACATGCAAATTGCATTCACAACAAGCATAGAGCAAACATATGAATCCACCCTCTTGCATCCATATATTCATCCATTACATGCATCATCACAAATCATCCATAGTGCGAAAGTTAAATAAAATGTCCATAAATCCCAAAGCATACATACATAAACATGTATCATATGTGCACTAATATCTATGCAACCATCTACAATCATGCAACCTCATATATACACCAAGCTAATGGCCTCTCCTTCTTTGCATCTGCCAAATGTCATTCCCCAAGCAATATCAAGCGGCATCAAGAAATTGAAGATGGTCACCTCCATCCAATAGATAGTCATATTCCATATGATTGACCACCTTATAAGCTCGCTGAGCATAATCCAAGATGATATGCTAAAAAAAATAAAAATCTTTTTTACTAAGGATCATTTCTGAAAGTAAAATAGTAGGTCCCATCAAAGGGCATTATCAACTTCATTTTTACCAATTGTTTCAAAATCTAAAAAAAGATATCTTATAAAGGGCACACCTTCCAAGTCATCCTCACCTTCAAAATCACTAAGTCATTTGCAAAGTTACCTTCATAGCTAAAGTAGCTAAATGACCCTTATCCCTCATCAATGGCGTGCCAGTCAAATGCTTACTGCATGAAGCCAAGCAAACCCCTCTCCACTTTCAAAGACCCATTAAGTCAAATGGTAATCCTATAAAATCGAACAAGCGAAGTGTGACTTCCCAAAGTCCCTTTAATCCCAATAAAGTCTCTTCAAGCCTTTCAAAAGGGCCAATTCTTCACCTTCAAAAACCCAAGTTTTCTCGGCACAACAAAGATCTTCTCAAAATCTCTCTAACCAAGATTGGGATCATCAACCAAATAGAGTTCCCGAGCTAAGACTGGGATCATCAACCAAACAGACTTCCTAAACCAAAGATTAAGATCATCAACCAAACAGACTTCCTAAACTAAGACTAGGGCCATCAGCATTACCGATAGAGATGCTAGGGGCATCTCTTTTATCTCGATCACTAAAATCCTCTCCAAAGACACTAGGGGCATCTTCTTTTATCAATCAATTCACCCGTAAATGTTTAGTTATGATCATCTAGACATCCCTATGGTTTTTTTATCCAACCTCTTTTAGCAAAATCATTTTCACTCATAAATATCTATTAACAAATACCTAGGCATCTTTGTGGTCCTTTTTGAATCAATCACATCCTCTACCTAAAAACATCTAAATTCTCACTCAGACGTCAAGCTAGTTCCCTTTTCCATCCCTTTTATCAAATATCAATCCAAATCCTTCACCTAGAAATGTCTAAATAGTGGTACCCCTCTGGTTCCTTTCTTTCATCTTTTCATTCGAATCAACTGAATCCATTAATCTACCAAAAAATATCTAGCCACCAGCTTAGATATCCCTTTGATTCATTTTCTAACTTTCATTTATTAGTTAATTACACCCATAAATGTCTAGAAACAGCCACCTAGACATCTATGTAGTTCCTTTTTCCATCTTTTCTAGCCAAATCCATCAATTTCACCCATAAATGTCTAGAAATGGTCACCTAGATATCCATGTGGTTCTTTTTTCTATCTCTTTTATCCAAATCCATTAATTCACACAAAAATATCTAGCCACCAATCTAGATATCCCTTTGGTCCATTTTCTCACTTCTATTTATCAGCCACGTTTTTCACCCATAAATATTTAGGAATGATTACTTAAACATCCATGTGGTTCTTTTTACCATCTTTATTTTTTAGCGATGTCTCCCACCTAAATATGTCCAAGCACCAATCTAGATATCACTTTGGTTCCTTATACCATCCCAACTCCTGGGTTCACAATCATCAGAATTGCCTTACAAAAAAATATAATTATGATAAGAGGACAGTTATGAATCCTTAATTTTGCACCTTCATCATCCAGTCACACCTTAGTACTTGCTAAGTTTAATATGCTGTATAGAGCTATTACGGTAGTCTTTCTAACCGGTTAGTGGGCGAAGGTGCAGGGGCAGTACCCCTAAAAGAAAATTTTTTTGCCTTCAAATACATTGCTACCAAACATCCAAATTCCTAATCCCCAAACCAACCAATCTCTAAAAAAAAAAAAAAAAAAAAAAGTGGAGTTGCACAAGCTTGATGTGGCTAGTGCAGATCTGCACAGACACTGGGGCGGATCTATACTAGGTTCTATGTAGATCCAGACCCATGGTCCCCCTTTCTATGCCAAAATATCCATTTTTCCCATTTCAACCCAAATTTTAACCCCTTTTTAGCACTATCATTTTGATCTTTTCACTTTTTCAGTTCCTAAACTACTCTCACTTACTTTTCTTATGAATACTCCCCTCCATTTCTCATTGCTCTTGACCCATTGAGTTAGAGTTGATAATTACCCTCTAATTCCTCTCTTCTTCTCTCTTCAATCGTGCTCTAATTAATTAATTAATCTTTTAATTAATTAATTATCTTGCCCTAACCAAGTTAATTAACTTTTTAATTAACTAAAACTCTTTTTTTAAACTAAAATTAATCACTCAATTAATTAAATAATCACCTTTTTCAAAATCAAATTAATCCTTCTTTTTTTTTCAAATCCACCCTTTATCCAAATTAATTAATTATTATTTTTAATTAATTAATTCATCCATCTATTTCATCACATTAATTAGTTATTTAATCATTTTAATTAATTAATCAGCCTCCTAATCAATCTAATCACCCGGTTCCAATAAAACAGAACTTCATTCTAGTAAAACTCTTCACCCACCAAAAGTCAAGGTATTAGCCTTTTTCTTTCAAACTCAAATAAAATCAATCAATCAAATTAAGTCCTAAACCCCTCATTTAATTATGGAAAGAACTATATAGGTTTTGATTCACATTCAATAGGGTACATAGGCACCTTTGGAATTTAAATTCAAACCTCAAATTCAATCCCAAAATTAATTCTATTTTCCCTTTGCTTTCAATTATAATCAATTATTTATTTATTTATTTATTTTGGAATTAAGAGGTGATTATATTATTCTCCTAAATCCGTAAGGACCAAAGGGAACACTCTCCTTAATTTGTGAATATTTGCTTTAATCATTTTATTAATTTTCTTTGCACTATGCATTCATACTATGCCATGTTCATACACTTAATTATTTGCCACCTTATAAATGTCATTCATGAAAATAATTTTCTAGGTCAAATTAAACTTAAGAGCCAAATTTAGATTATTTAACCAAAAACCTAGTCCCCGAGCTTAACTTAGCTTGAACCATTTCTCCTTCTTGCAAAATTTTCTTTTTAATTCTTTTATTATAAGTTTAGGAGACTTTCTTCTTATGTATCACTATATGAATTAAAGCTTGAATCATTGCTTCTTCCAATTCTTCTAGTTATGTCATCATAGCTTGGTGGTAATCATCCAACATATGACCATGCTATTTAGCCACTCTCAAGAAAGAAACTACCACCTCCATTGGAAGGATAGCTTCATGACCATAGGTAAGAGAAAATGGACTTATCCTTATTGAACTTCTTTTTGATGTCCCATAAGCTCATATAGTCTCTGATAATAATCTATGTCAGTATCTAGGACTGCCTTTAATCATTTTTTCTAGGATATTAATTAGCACTTTATTTGAACCATGAACTTGCCCATTTGTTTGAAGGTAGTGGGGCACTGAATTGCTTAGCTTGATGCTATAGTCTTCTACAAAGTCCTTCATCTCTTCACCTATGAACATGGTACCCTAGTCTGTGGTAATAGACTATGGGATACCGAATATGTTGATGATGAATTCTGTTATAAATTGTATGACATCACTTTATTCCACCTTTTTTATAGGTATAATCTCCACCCACTTGGTAAATTAGTCTATTGCCATGATGATGAAGTTGTGCCCTTTTGATGAAGCTGGATAAATTTTGCCAATCAAGTCAATAGCCTAACCTTTAAAAGGCTAAAGCTTAATCACATGATGTAACTTATCTATAGATTGTCTCTAGATCCTTCCATATGTTTGACATTGTTAGCATCCTTTTACATAGCTTATATAGTCTTTGAGGATGGTTGGCCAAAATAGCCATGCCTCATGATTAGTCATTTCATTTTAATTCCTGCTTAGTATGGTCTATAGATTCCCTCATGCACCTGCTTCATCACCTTTATAGCCTCTAAAAATCCTAAGCATATCAACAACAATCCATTGAAGCCCTTTCAATAAAGTTCATCATTTATAAATGTATTATTTTAAGCTTAAACTTTGAGTCTGTAAGGATCTTTTATGGACAAATTACTCAAGTAATTTTTAAAGAGCTGCCTCCAATCTTCAGAGTTGTTAACATCTATACTGAAGGTGCTAACTAGAATCCCATGCTTCAATATAGATGGATGGCTATGTTTCTTGATGAGGACTATCCTATGAGTAAGTTCTTTTATCATCTTCATACTAGAGACTATTTGAGCTAACTTATTAGCCTGCTAATTTGATTATGTTGGTATATGTAGGAATGACACATCTATGAAGTCCTCCAGTAGCTGAATTGCTATTGTATAATAGGGAGTTAGTACAAGGTTACTGCATTTATATTCTCTAGAAACCTGCCTCAACACTAACTATGAGTCTTCCATCACTAACACATCTTTAGCCCTTAGTTATCTCATAATTTCTAGCCTAATAATCAATACCTCCTACTTTGCTTAGTTATTGGTGCATTCAAAATCCAAGTTAAATGAGATGGTAGTCTTAGCACCTAAAGGGAATATGATGACTACCTTAGCTCCTACAGACTCTTTAGTCTTTAAGCCATCAAACTTCATCACTCAAGGGCTCTTCTCACCTTCATAGACTAGTACGTTTAACTCTTCTCCCTTTTCTATCTTTATATTTGGGTGGTCTGCTAAGAAGTCTACTAATGCTTGGCCTTTCACTAACTTTTAAGGGAAGTAAACTAAAGAAAATTCAACTAAGGCAAGTGACCACTTACCTATACGCCCAGTGATGAGGGGCTAGTTTAGCATGTACCTTAGTAAATTTGCTTATGAGACTACATACATTCTTGATCTAATCAAATAATGCTAAAGCTCGGTATATGTAAAGTATAAGGCTAAGCACATTTTCTCCACAAATGAGTATCGTACCTCTATTGGTGTTAGAAACCTATTGAGATAATAAATGGCTTATTCTTGACCTGTAGAATTATTCTATGCTAGGAGGCAACCAATGGAGTCTTCAGAGGTTGAAAGATACAATTTCAAAGGAACTCTTACTCTTGGAGGCATCAATTCTAGAGGATTACTGAGATACTCATTGATCTTTTCAAAAGCTTTTTGATGGTGATCTTCCTAAATAAAATCTTTTTTAGATTTCAGCTTAAGCAGCTCAAAAAAGACCTTGGACTTGCTAGCTAAATTAGAGATGAATCTCTCTTGAGGTAATTCACATGGGCCAAGAATCTTTGCAATTCTTTCTTATTTTTAGAAGGCTGAGACTCCATAATTGCCCTTGCCTTGTTTTTATCTATCTCAACTCCTCTTTGGTGTACTAGAAACTCCAAGAAGTTTTCAACCCAAACCCTAAAAGCGCACTTAAAGGGATTTAGCTTTAATTGGTGATCACTCATCAGTTGGATGCCCTTTCTTAGATGCTCCATATAGTATTTAGCTTTTTTTGGACTTCATAACTATATCATCCACGTAAACTTCCATAAACTTCTTAAGCATGTCATGGAAAATTGCATTTATGGCTCATTGATAGGTAGTATCTATATATTTTAGCCTAAAGGGCATAACCAGCGACTCAAAGGTATAGATAGAGCCAAGACACTTACAAGACACCTAAAAGCAGTCCTTGTTATGCCTTCTTGAGCTACAAATATATGGTTGTAGCTTGAAAAATCAGCTATAAAGGAAAGTAACTCATGTTTGGCTGCAACATCAATGAGCATATCAATAATTGGTATGACATAGATATCCTTGAGAGTTATTGCATTCAAATCTCTGAAGCCAACACAGACTTTAAGTTTCCCATTATTCTTCACCACAGGATTGACATTGGAAACCCCCTTAACATATCTGGTAAGTCCTATAGACCTAGCTTTGGGTAACTTCTCAATTTCTTCTTTTACTTTAAGGTTAACATCTTTTGACATCCTCCTAAAGGGCTAACCGTGAGGATGATAGGATGGCTTGATAAGCAACCAGTGCTCCACTAGCTTCCTCTTAATACGAGAATTTCATCATATACCTACGCAAAACAGTCTCTAAACTCTTGTAATAATTCAATTATTTTTCTTTTCAATGTAAGTTGGAATGGGCCACCAATGTAGGTTGGATTCTAAACTTTTCAGGAGTCTTTAGGTTGACTTTCACTGAAGGGTCTTAGATTTCAGTCATAGCAACATCCAGCTTGGGTGGAGCATTTTTCAACTTATGCAACTAGATCTCCTCTACTTCCTCAAACTATTCCCCTTTAAAGATTATTTTAGCACCTACATTCTCTAGCTAGTAGTCTGTCCAAAGCTTATTGCACTTGTGCTTTTAGTAATGCTATTTGATGTGTCGAAATGCACACTAACAAACTGCAAGTACACATGTTGTTATCAAGTAATAAAGTAGTGAGTATGAGTATCGTCTCCAAAAGGATAGTTTATAAGTACTAGCGCAAACTTAAACTATTGTCTAGTTGATCAAAATGAAGATTAATTAAATTAAGCTAAATTAACTAAGCTAACCTAAGAAAGCAAGTAAATGATATTGACAAAATAATCTAGGCAAAGCTAATCTAGATATGAATCCCTTTAGTTTCTCATCTATATCCAATAATGAATTGAGTTGAACCCCTACGAGATTAGTCTAAAACCTCTTTTAAGCGATCCAATCCCTAATTCCTAGGTAAATTGGAAGGAATCTCTTCTCATCCATGATCAAATAGGAACAGCATTAACATCAAGGAGTTAAAGCCCAAAGAGTCTTGTAGATTTATCTCTAGCATTTCAATCAACCCTCTATTTCTATGGGTGATCTGTCTATATCAAGGTATCTCTACTCATCCAATATAGAAACAATATCTAATCAACAAGATAGCAATTGCTAATTAGAATAATAAGATTTATTATGAAAAATAAAACAATCAAAGATGAATTGATTAAAGTTTAAATCCTTCAATCTATACAATCAAAATTAGGGTTCATTACAAATAGAATTAGTTCATACTAAAATTGAAGAATAAAGATGTAGAAAATAAAAGAGGAAGAAATCTCAAATAGATCTTGAAGATCTTCAAAATCTTCTCTTTAATCTTCCACATCCACTTAAATCTTGGTCTTTGATTCGATTAAATCTTTAATATCTCCAACCTTTAAGCTTCTCCCGTGACTTTAGGACTTAGCCAACCCTTGGATCTCCATTTTTTTGCTCTGTGGCGACCCTTCCTTGTTTTTACACAAAATTCCTTAATATATAGCTGCTGAACCTTTTGCCCACAGCCGTGGGTCACCCCGTGAGCACGGTATCAATTTCATATGTGGTATGGCACAAGCGTGGGTCTAGCTGTGGCTTACCCCATGGCAGGCTACTGGAACTCTTCAATTTTGCTTCTTAAGTCACGGCTAGACTCACGGGTGTGGCTCACCCTGTGGCAGGCTACTGCCTCTGAGTCCTTAGGCCATGCCTAACCCCACGGGTGTGGCTCTGGCTGTGGGATCGGAATGATCTTCAATACTTTGCCATTTTCTTCCATTTTTGCTCTTTGGCTTAGTAGTTTCTTGATAAATTGATCCATGGCTCCTAAAAATATAAAAGAACTTTGGAAAGACATTAACAAACAAATCACACTCAATTTAAGGATAAAATACATTAAAAACAAGGGATAAATTGTAGTTAATTAAATACTTATCAAATTCCCCCACACTCGAGTATTTGCTTGTCCTCAAGCAAATTAAATCTTAACAACAGTAAGAAATAAAACCCACACTCTCTAGTCAAAGAAATTCAAAAAGATTTACAATAACTTGAAATCAGCAAGGCTCAAACATGGTAGCCAAACTAAGAAATCTCTAAAGCAAATCTCGAGAACCTAAAAACCTAAATTATAAATTTATAAGTTTGAGCAAATAATTCCACAGAAATAAAAGTTCAAGCAAAGTAGATTATCCCTTAGGTGCCTGACTATTTACTTGACTTTTCATTGACTGTGCATTTCAATTCATGTTTCCTTTTTAGTTAACTAAGGAACCCAACTTGTTTGAATTATCATCCTAGCCTTTTTATGGAATGCAAACACTTGTGGTGCCGGCCCCTAGTTACTCAGCTAGAATCACACATTCAAATGGCTACCAGCACTATTTACATTCTCAACCCCTCTATTATTTAAAAGAATCAAGAATAGCAGAATATGGAAACAATTTCAAAGCTCCTTTGCATTTCTACTAAACTAGAATAAAATAGGCTCAAAAAGTGTAACTAAAGTTTTAAATTTCAGGCAAGAGAAAGATTTGCAAAAATTTAATTCCTTGATCATAATCACCACATTTAATCCACACTACAACAAGTCATTGTCATAGCAAAATTAAACCAATTTATCACTAGAGAGAGAGTTAATTTCAAATCAAACTATTGCTACAACTCAATTCACTCAATCTCAAGATTCAATAAAAGATAAGGCACAACAAAACACCTCTCCCCAATACTTAAGTAACACATTGTCCCTAATGTGTTATAAACAGTTAAAATTAAAAAGTAAAAGAGAGAATTAACTGCCTTGAATAATGTAGCACATGAATCTTGTGCGGTGTTCCTTCCAGTGACAGTTTTCCATGATCAATATTTCTACATAGAGAAAGATCGAACTACAAGCAAGATAAGATCCATTCAATGTTAAAAAAAAATAAAAACAAAATAAAACAGAAAGAAAATAAAAAGAAAAGAGAGATAATAAAAATAAAAATAGAAACCATCAATGGGTTGCCTCCCATTCAGTGCTTCTTTAATGTCGTATTAGTTGGACATTATTGTTATTCATCTTCCACCAAGGGAGTGGAGGTTTTCTTGTGCTGTCTTCCTCCATAAACCAAGATAAAGAAGAGTATGCAAAGGTTTTTATCTTTGCATAGCCTTCTTTCAACAACAAATATTTTTGGCTCCCCATTTAATACAAACTTAAACATTCCAATTTCAGAACCATCATTGAATAATATCACCCATGGACTAGACATTGGAATTTTAGCTTTGGCACTAAAGAGAGCATGTACGTTACCAATGGCAGCCACCTCTTACAGTTCCAAGATGCTCCACCCAAATTCATTAACCTTTAGCTTCAATTCCTCCATAAAACAAATGTCCCTTCGTAAAGAAAATTTAGAGACTACAAGTATTGGCCGCATACTTAATTCTCTAACAAATATGCACTTAGAAAAAGGTGGCAAGGGTGTAAGATCATTTATGGCTAGGTGTTCATTTGATGGAATTGGGGGTATAGGAAGGGTGGGTATTAGGGTTGTGAGTGGGTTATTTCCATTCTCTTCAAAAGGTGGGAGAGATGGAATGATAGGGGGGATGCAATTTGCATTACTCTTGAAATCCATAATTTCCCTTTCCATGTTCTCACACAATTCGCTGTCATCAAAGGAGAGTTCTCAACACTTGAATGCACTCCAACCATGTCATAACATGGATCAATTTAG
Source organism: Reutealis trisperma (assembly GCA_947687605.1). Classification (NCBI taxonomy): domain Eukaryota; kingdom Viridiplantae; phylum Streptophyta; class Magnoliopsida; order Malpighiales; family Euphorbiaceae; genus Reutealis; species Reutealis trisperma. Next base: position 252,357 of record CANTUT010000208.1, on the reverse strand, counting down.
GGTTGCTCACTTAACCAATCATCCTCATAAATTTCTTTGTGCAACATTCCTAAATTTGCCTCACCATTCTCATCTTCTTCATTTTCATCATCCCAAAATCAATTGATGGCAGTGGTCTTTTGTTGCTCTTCTGGAATGGCTTTAATATCATTACGTAAACTACCGTTAAATCCCTCACTTAGCAATTCCAAAATCTGCCTAACGAAATTTTCTAAATTGTGAAGAAAGGTCTATTGGTATTCCAAAGCTGTTTCGATGCTCTGAAATCTTTTCTCTATAACTTCCACTAATGTGACAAGCATCTCTCCAAACTTATGCTCCTCTTGTGCATGCTCATCATCCTCTAATGTAGTGTCTACTTCAAATTGAGTTGGGACGCCAGCTTCTGATGCATTGTTTCTTTTGTCCACTTCCATGACCCAATTCTTCATAGATTCAGTGAATCTTTCTAATGCAAACTCAAGGGATGACTTCTCTTTTGGTGCTTCTCATGCATATTCTTCCCAGAAATAAGTGTGATATATGTATCCATGATCGTGATACTAATTTCTCTAGTATCCCCATTCTGAATTTGGGTAAGAATTTCAGTCTGATGGTTCTAATCAGCCATGGAGAATTTTTTATTTTTTTATTTTTTGGAAACATAGACTTAAAACAAAACAAAAACGTAAAATAGAAAAAACAAATAAAATAGCTAAAAATAAAACAAATAAAACAAGTAAAGAAAAAACAAAAACAAATATGAAAATAAAAACTATATCAATAATCTCTATTAATATTGCTAATATTATAAAACTATCCCCGGCAACGGCGCCAAAAACTTGATGTGCCGAAACACACACTAACAAACTACAAGTTCACAGGTTGTTATCAAGTAATAAAGTAGTGAGTATAAGTATTGTCTCCACGAGGATAGTTTATAAATACTAGTGCAAACTTAAACTATTGTCTAGTTGATCAAAATGAAGATTAATTAAATTAAGCTAAATTAACTACACTAACCTAAGAAAGCAAGTAAATGATATTGATGAAATAGTCCAGGCAAAGGTAATCTAGATATGAATCTCTTTAGTTTCTCATGCATATCAAACAATGAATTAAGTTGGACCCCCACGAGATTAGTCTAGAATCTCTCTCAAACGATCTAGTCCCTAATTCCTAGGTAAATTGGAAGGAATCTCTTCTCATCTAAGATCAAATAGGAACAACATTAACATTAAGGAGTTAAAGCCCAAAGAGTCTTGTAGATTTATCTCTAGCATCCCAATCAACTCTCTATTTCCATGGGTGATCTATCTATATCAGGGTATCTCTACTCATCCAATATAGAAACAGTATCCAATCAACAAGCTAGCAATTGCTAATTAGAATAATAAGATTTATCATGAAAATAAAATAATCAAAGATGAATTGATTAAAGTTTAAATCCTTCAATCTATACAATTAAAACTAGGGTTCATTATAAATAGAATTAGTTCATACTAAAATTGAAGAATAAAGATGCAGAAAATAAAAGAGGAAGAAATCTCAAACAGATCTTAAAGATGTTCTTTGAAATCTTCTCTTTAATCTTCCACATCCACCTGGATCTTGGTCTTTGATTCGATTAAATCCTCAATATTTCTAACCTTTAAGCCTTTCCCATGACTCTAGGGCTTAGCCAACCCTTAGATCTCCATTTTTTGCTCTGTGGTGGCCCTCTCTTATTTCTGCACAAAATTCCTTTATATATAGCTATTGAACCTTCCTCCCATGACCAACGCCATGGCCATAGGTCACCCCATGAGCATGATGTCAATTTCATCTGAGGTATGGCACAGGTGTGGGTCAAGCCATGGCTTACCCATGGTAGGCTACTAGAACTCTTCAATTTTGCTTCTTAAGTCAAGGCCAAACTCACAAGTATGGCTTACCCCGTGGTAGGCTATTGCCTCTGATTCCTTATACCACGCCTAACCCCATGGGCATCATTCTAACCGTGGGACAGGAATGATCTTCAATACTTTGCCCATTTTCTTCCGTTTTTACTCCTTGGCTTAGTAGTTTCTTGATAAATTGATCCATGGCTCCTAAAAATATATAAAAAAAAAAACTCTAGAAAGACATTAACAAACAAATCACACTCAGTTTAAGGATAAAATACATTAAAAATGAGGGGTAAAATGTAGTTAATTAAACACTTATCACTATTATAGCTACTGCTTTCTCCTCTTGGGTGAAGTTAATCATCAACCTCCTCAATGATGGGCTGAGTGGTTGGCCTCCTATGATAAGGCATGATCATAGACTTTTAGAGGAGGTTCTTTACTTGCTTTTGGCAATCCTCTCTGCTTGCGATGGTAAGTGCTTTTGGCCCACCATATTTACTTTTGCCTTTATGTTGAATTAGACCAAAGCTTCCATCACAAAATCTTGCATCTGCTATATCTGTACAAGCTTTGAAAGGCTTTTCATCAACCCATTCTATTTCCATCTCATCCCCTTTCCAAAATAGGACTTATTAGTGAAGTGAGGATAACACACATTAATTAGTATTAATCCAGTCTCTTCCTAATAGAGCATGGTAGTTAGCAATGGAGTTTACCATAGGTCTTGCTTCCAACTTGGATCTCCATAGGTAAGACCTAGAGTTTTTATGACTTCTCCATTAAATGCTGAGATGAAAACATCTGTAGCTATGAGATCATCTTCATTTTTGCCAAGTTCTAAGGCCATCCTCAGTGGAATGATGTTAACAGTAGATCCATTATCTATCAAGACTCTAAAGGTTAGCCTCCTATTGAAATGAGCTTTGATGTATAATGGCTTGATGTGTTTTGTCATCCTTTCTACAAGCTTCTCAAAGATGACCCTTTTCAGAACTCTAAGTTTTGTGGCCTGGATGGTAACTCCATTGCACACAGTGTACTTTTCAAAGGTTACTCCTTGAGTGTTCAGTTCTTCTTGAGATTCTTCTTCAGACTTTTCATCTCCAAGACATTGAAATGAAGATGGCAAACATGGAATATCTTAAAGGTACACTAATTTGGCCCACTTTGATTTCTTGCATTTTCGTGTCTTTTATACTGCTACCCACAAACTCCATATCTGCATGTTCATTCTTCACAATCTAATCTTCTTTTTTATCTTACTTTTATGCTAAATCCCTTCACTTTTGCTACTACCCTCTTTTTTTGAAGCCAATTTTTTTGGTTCTAGTAAAAGGCTGTGAAAACCTTCTATGGCGAACAAGGTGCCATTGATTTTCCTTAACTTCCATAAGTAGTGGCATAAACTTGGGCTATCTTCTTTGAGTAGTAGTTGGTAGGCGAAAATTCTGAGGTAGACTCTTCCTCTTCATGTTGGACATAGCCTCTAGCTAGCCCCTTGGAGGATTCTAATACAAACTTTAATGAAGATTCCTAGGCAAAATCTTAGCAATCCTAAGACCCTTGAGCAAATTCTCAGTAATCCTCGGCCAACTCCTTTGGGTATTGAATTGCAAGTAATGCGTACCAAGTTGATTCTCATTCCTTCTATTGTAACCTGACCTAATACATGGCAGCCTCTTATATAGACTCTGCCTTAGACACTTGGTGAACCTAAGCTGTCTTCTTTGAGGATCTTTTTGGGATTGGAAAGACTGAGATGGACTCTCCTTTTCATGTTACACTCTATCATAGTCTCTAGTAGACTTTTATTTAGATTCTTAGGTCGACTTTAATACATATTCTTAGGAACCCATACATGCTTTATTTTCTCCCTTAATGCTTTTTGCTAGCTTTTCTTTTTCTTATTAAATAGGGTATAAAGATCTAATGCAATAACATTCACAGAGGTCATAAGAGGGAAGCGATCTTCATCAATTAGCATAGTCTTTTTCTTTTTCTTAGGGAACTTGAGTATCCTTTTATTAATCCTATCTTGGATTACATTTTTAAAAGACTAGCATGCATTAGTTGTATGCTTCTAGGAGTCATAATACTTACATTACTTTTTTCCCTTGACTTCTTCCTTTACAGGAATGTGGTGGCCCATAAGAAGAGTGATGAAGTCCTCTTTGAGGAGAAAGTCAAAGATTTCATCTGTTTTGCTCACATCAAATATGTACTGTATTGAGGAATTCTAATTCTTCTTCTTTTTCCAAGCATCCCCAGTCTTTAGTTGGGACTTTATTAAAAGTGGGCAGACTTGGGATCCATAATTAGTTAGGTCAACAATAGTAATCTCTTGGATACCCACCTCTTGAAAAGAAGTTCCCATAGCCTTCTTTTTCATTTTGTTATCTTCCCTTAGCAACACCTCATATTCTACTACTTTTATAGCCATCTTATAAAAGTCTCTGAATTCCATCCCCTAGAATTTCTTTCTGAGTTCAATGTCAAGTCCTTTTTGTGCCATGTTCATAAATTTGGTTTCCAATAAAAAGATTTTACATCTACTTCTCATTTTCTTGAAGCAAGCTGTGAAGAGATTAGCAGACTCTCTACTCCTTTAGGTCATCCTTGACAATTCAGCCACATGTACCTTGAGCTCGGCTCTAAAAATTGGGTATGAAACTTTCTCTCTATTTCTTGCCAGGAATAGATTGAATCCCTTAATAAATGCTTGGTTCGTTAAGGAATTTAGAAACAACTTTAGTTTATAAAAACCAAAACTTTCATGGTTTGCTAGCTTTCCACATTGAATTATGAATCTTGCACCATATTCTAATATGGATTGTCCATCTTCTCCAAAAAACCAAGTGAAGTCTGGGATCCAGTGCCACCCTGGATATGGATTCTCTCTATCAATAGCTGAGATATGACTTATGGAATTCTGACCTACTAAGTTGATGTAAGCCTAGACTATACAGTTCCTGTACAATGTCTCTAATTGCCTCCAAATTCACCTTAGATGTAGGAGGAGCAAAAAGAGCTGTAGGAAATTAAAAAGCCACCACACCAAGTATGTGAATTCCTATTCCCACCCTTTGATTACCTCTCGAGTCTGAGGCTTATGCATATGTTTTTTCATCCGTATTATATGTTATAGGATTAGTCCTTGGGGTTGTATGCCCTTGGAATTGTTATAGTACTTATTGTAAAGGTAATGGTTATGGTGATAGTTGAGCAAGCCTGCCATTGAAAAGATGGCCAACGTTGATTATAGTTTTGACAAACCTTGAGTCTCCTTATTTTGTTGTAGTGCAGGTTCATATTCCACTGGAGGTACACCATTAGACTCCACCAAATCCAAGGATTCTTCAAAAGTTTGTCGGATGGGCCGGTTGAGACTAAAAGCAGCCCTACCAAAGATACAATTTTGCCTAGATGCCATGATTTTTCCCGTAAGACACATGTTCTTGTCCATGGAATCTAGGCATTCATCAATGCCTTGAGAAGCATCAGGTGCTAGATTAGTTGTTTTCTCTAGAATATCACTAACCTGTAGGGGTCTGTGACTTTTCTCAATTTGCTCAATCATTTATGGTATGTACCCAGCAGCTGCTTCTTCTGCATCTTGATATACAGTCAGTTTAGTATTTTCTTTATTCTTATTGTTTTTTCTTGGCGCCATTGAGTGATGTGTCGCACAAAGCGTGCCAAAATATATTGCTGACATATTTTTTTGACAAGAGTGGATGTGCCAAAAAATGTTATTGCCCTTTTGATTAAAATTGATGCTGAGTGTGTCATAAACTCTTAGGAGTCTTATCCGTACCTAACTTCTAATCAAATGATTGTGTAAAAGACAAAGGGACAATAATCTCTCAAGGAACTTAGATTCATTGATGCAATTTCACCAATTATCACGTATGAAACTAAGGAAAATGTGAATTTGTAACTTTTTGGTTTGTATTACTTCACTTTTGAGTACATTAAATGCAAGGATTCTGTAATGTAAATTATGATACTATAAAAGTAAAAGAAAGCAATAGAGGCTTAGACAATTTGAAAATGTAAAGTAAAAGCTATAGAAACTTAAAAAGTTGATTGATTATTATTATTTAATTGATTGATTGTTTGTTTCCTTTGTGGAGTTTTCTTGTATTTATAATGTTGGCAGATAGTTCGCTCCTACATTCCAGCACTACTTCTCCACCAAGCATTAGCTTCCTTTTCTTTTGTCTCAAGTTGTATTTAGGCCCCATGTTCTATGGTGATGGCAATATTTAAGTCTAGTCCCAACACTTCGCACTTCACCTTTTCTTCTAGAAGTCTCTAGATTTAACTAAAAATTTATCTTATTCTCCCAAAGGTCTCTAGGCACTCTTTCTTATGGGCTCCAAATCCTCATTTTATGGTCCAAATTAATAAATGATTATTTGGCCTAGTAAGTACCTAGTATGCTACAAATATGGTGCCAACAAGTATATATTATAAAAAAAAAAAAAATGATTTACATATCTTCGTAGTTCATTCTGATTCTATTTTAACTTTATACTATTGAAACAATCAAATAAAATTAATAATAAAATAGCCCTGCCTAACTTTTGAATAGTTTTTACTTAAAAAATTTTTAACATTTTGATAATTACATATGTAATCAACTTTTAAGCTACCAAAATCTAATGAAACGACACTACAAAGTGATGAAAAAGATCGACTCTTCATTAATATAATGTATAGGCAGCACCAGCAGATGCCTTTTAATGTTAATAAAGAAGATTCTTTTCCCTCGAAATATATAAATTAATAAATGTTGCAAGATGAAATGTCACCCAAATTGAACTAAGCCAAAAAGGTTAGTGGAAATAATATCAGACAGCAAAAATAAGAACTATCGTTTTCCTTTCTAAGTAATAAACAAGTTTTTGCATATATTATGTTTTATTTATTTATTTATTTTTTTCAAATACAAATCATCTATGCTGAGACCTATGTTGTTAGAATCAAATCAAGTTGATCAGTCCAACCAATTTAACTAAAAATCGAACAAAAAATTAGTCCTGTATGATGACTCAGACTAGTTATGAGTGTTGAAAAAAAATTTATTTTTATGTATATTATAAGTGTTGAACCCATGACCTTTAGATAATGTTAGAGTTAAATATCATACATAAAAAAATAATAAAAAATATCAAAACTTAATATAATGTTGGGGTATCACCACCTAATATCTTAAATTTTTGGATTTGATTTGAGGTTTCTCATATAGTATCAGAGCCAACTATATGTCCCAATTTTTGCTTTTCTGTCACATCTCCAGTTGTATATTAGTAGGACTTGGCACATGTGCATCCGTTAATCTGAATCTACTTGACTTTTAGTTTGTTTATCGTATCACGTACTATTTAAGACCCTAAGATGCATTAATAGAATGTGTTAGAGTTAAAGATTTCATATAGAAAAATAATAAAGGATATCAATATTTAATATAAGATTTGGATCTCACTACCTAATAGCTTAAACTTTTATATTAGATTTGAGATTTCTCACAGATAAAAAATAACTCCAAATCATCAACCACTTGATTTAGATATTGTATTTTAGTCATTCTCTTCATAATTTAATTTTATAACTATGGAAATAAAAAATTAATAGTATTATTTATCTAATAAATATATATTATTAATTTAATTACTTTCGGTTCAATTCCAATTCAATCTCGGTTAAACTTTTTAATCTGTGATCATATATTCTTATTGTAAAATCAGGTCAGATTTAAAAATTATAGTTAAAACAAAAAAATTTATAAATAAAGAAAAATATGAAATTATAATTAAATCTCTAGAATCAAACCATAATCAATACAAAGAAGAATAAATTCTGTGATCAAAGTAGAGGAATAAATTCTATGAGCAATCAAGTTTGGGCTAAATTAAAATTTAGTTATCAAAGTCGTGCACTTAAAAGAAAATAGAAGCAAATACTTATATAAAACTAAAACGAAGTTGTTCCCTTCATTTTCATTTTTAGGAATGAGAAAATGTCTTTTTTTTTTTTTTTTTTTTTATTTTTTTTTTTTTTTATTTTTTTTATATAGGAGATGCTATTGATGTTGAGATTTATGTAACAGGTTATTGTATCATTTGATTTATTATTATTACCCCTTCATTCTAAAATATTTATCGATTTAAAGAATTTTTTTTTCAATTTATTTATCGTTTTACGTTGTCAAGAATATATTTAATATTTTTTTTAAATTTTACTCTCTATTTATTCTCTAACTAAATATTTACATTAATTTTTTTTTTCTCTACATCAAAATTAGTAAAGGGTATTTTAAGTCTTTTTATCTTAAAATTATAACATTTTAATAACTCTCTTTATCCATGTGCCAAATCTTAAAAGACAAGTATTTTGGAATGGAGGAGTATTATTTTAGTAGATTGGAGGCTTAAAGTTGAAAAACAAATAGGTACAATAATATATTTTGGTAAGGACTATATCTTGCACTATTAATGGAGCCATCAAGATGAAACTCAACTAGGCTATAACTATATACAGTAGGTCTCAAACATCTAATTAAATTCTCCAAATCCAAGTTGTCATTAGCCAACAGATTCAAAATATTACCAAAAGGCCCATGAGCGCATCATCACCAAGCGATTGCCTTGACAGTAAGTACCCTGCCTTGTTGTTAGACGATCTCACTCTGTGCCTTAAAAGAGTTCGCCCTAGAGCATCTTTTAATATTTCACATGCATGCACAAACAATTCTTGACACCTTCAGGAAATAGGATTTTTATCAAATCGACACTAAGGCTTTAGATCTGAGAATTGAAATTATAGAAAGTGTCATTCTCACTGTTTATCAACAATATGACATGACACAAGATCCTCAATTAGAATTGACCATGCCAACCATACTCACTACAATCCCCAAGTGGGAACTTATTATAAATACGTCTCATCCCCTCCTTCCATGTACAATGGGGAGGTAAGAAGTAGAGAGATATCTCATCCCCTCCTTCCTCAAGCTTGTCTTCCAAAGATATAGTTATTGACTTAAGTATCAAGGGTCTAGGTAGGGTGAAAGTTTAGTCCTCTAATGTTCTTTCCTGTTCTCTTCTATTGGGACCCATAGCCTAAAAATAAAATAATCTGCATCTAATCACTCAGGTCCAACACCTTCAACATAGTCCTGATGATGATTGGCCTCTGCGTATGGGATGCACTAGAACACCATTCCATCAAGAATGGCGCCATCTATGAAAATGATAGATCACAGGTTTATAAACTCAACTGAAACTAGTGAAATCGGTGAGAAGAACAAGAATACGTATAATTCTTGTAGGGATAAGGTCTCGGAAGAAGCTTAAGGAGAGGTAGAAAAGCCAGGACGCACTCTTCTCTCCTTAACCCTAAGAAGAATTTCTCATATAGAGTGCTTTTAAATAATTAAAATGTTGTAACAATTTTAAAATATATATTTCTATATATTGTACATTTGTCAAGCGTCCACAATAAAATAAACTATTAACTAAAAAATACATACTTTTTGTTACTTTTCTTCATACCCTGAATCAAATGATTTAAATTTTGGCTAAATTGAGCTACAGTTTTATTTATTTATTTATTATTATTATACCTATATAGTGACTCGAGTCATTTAGGAGACGATAACTGCCAACAGTAATTAATTTTATTAAAAATTAATTCATGATATCATTTCATTCCAATGAAAAATGAGAACTAATTGATTGATGCCTTGCATAGAGAGAGGGTCCATAATAGTTAGGATGTAATTGAGCTGAACCGAGTCAAGCTTGAGTTTTAACATGTTTAGACTTAGCTCAATATTTTTTTTTCGAACTCGAGTTTAGATCGAACTTAAAAAATAATGTTTAAATTTGACTCATTTAATTTCAATCCAAGCTCGAGACGTTGATAAATTATAATTGAGCTGAACTCAAACTCAAACTTGACCTATTTTAAAACTCATTTATAACTTATTAAAATACCCAACTTGCTACATATTTATTTCTAATAAGATAACTATAATAAAAATATTTAAAATTAACATAAAAGCAAAAATATCCAATGAGTAAAAAAAATTCAATCATAAAATTGAGTATTATATATATTACAAAGATATTAATTAATAAAAAATATATTTAAAGATTAGAATATTAGATTATGTAATAAGAAAATATTAAATTATATTAATCAGCTGGATTATATATATTTAAGTTAAATTAAATTACCAAAAAATTATAGGAATATTAAAATATATTTTTTAGAGTGCCAAAATTATTAAGATAATAATAATAATAATAATAATAATAATAATAATAAGCTATTCATGAGCTTATAATTGAGTTATTCGCGAGCACGTTCACAAGTTTATAATTGAACTGTTCATAAGTCTAATAGAACCGAGTTTAATTTTGTTTAAACTCGGCTCATTTATTCATTGAACATTAAAGTCAAGTTCAAATTTGACTTGTTTATAAAACAAACTGACTACAAACGAGTTTTTATCGAGCTAAATACTGAGCCACTTACTAACGATTTGACTTATTTACACTCCTAATAATAGTGGAAAGAGAAGAGAACACATGGCCATATATACGACCACGTAGTTGTCCAATCCTAAAGATATAGTTGTAAGGAGATGGTGATAGTGCCATACTGTCTTTACCAAGGAAGGTGTCCAAACACGACCAAGTGAATCTTTAGGTAAGGACATATATAGTTCTTCATTATTAGCATTAATCAATGTCACATGTTGTCATGTTATTTGCTTCATAAATTCCTACTCCTCTTGCGAAATGCTAGGAAATGTTGAGATTATTTGCTCTTTAACCTAATTATTACATCTTAATCATAATCACTAATTAATTAATATAGGAGAAAAAAAATTATGGTTCAAAATATAATTAAATTTTTGTGTAAAAAATATAATAGAATTAGATAATTAATTAGTATTGAAATATAGAATAACACTTTAAAGTTTCCACAATTATTGGTTAGTATCAATCAAATATAAACTAAACTAAGAGCAGTCAAAAGGTTGCATATGGCCATATGTTCTATTCTTTTGTGTGTATTTTTTTTTTTTTTCCTTCTGGACAATTAAATTTTATATTATTTTATATATGGTTTCTCCACTTGAACAGAAAGAGAAAGGAGAGATTGAAAAGTCAACCACTTTTTAAAAAAAAAAAAAATAGTTAAGGGGCAAATTGATATTGGCATTAGGAAATGGTAAGGAAAAAGGTTGAGCACTCTAATCTTTCTGAAAATGTAGTTTTAGACAGTGGAATGGAAAAAACTAGATAAATATAATATATTATATGCTTGGCTAAACAGCTACGTATCCAATTAATGTCGAAAGCGAGCGGAAATTGTGAGTTTTAAAATTTATTCTCATCTAAAACAGGCCAAGCGTTCATACTGCTGCGAAATAAGAATCTGACATAATCACATAATTAATAATAATAATAAAGAGAAATATGCACAAGAAGATGAACACAAGGACAAAATTGTACTCAGCAAAAATACAAAATTAAATCTCATAATCCCTTGTTAAAAAATGTGAATTCAGCCAAAAAGAAATCTAAATAATTAGGTCGAAGGGTTTAAACTTTAAACACAATAATATAAGCTTTTAAGTTATTTTTAATGTGGAATACCTCTAAAGGAAAACATCTTACTATATTCATAATCGATTTCAATCTTTTTGTTGACGCACGTATAATTATTAATTTGATGGATGTATGTATTAGGTGTAAGTGAAATTTATTTTAATTATAATAAGTGATAGAGTCAAAAAATATTTTTATGCAAAGTCAATATAATATATATAATTAAGCTAATTTTTATATATTTAAAATTTTTTTTACTAAAAATAAAAGAGTCTAATATAATATATAACTAAATTTTTCTAATTTTATTCTTAAAAATTTTTATATTTTAGCCCTTGCTCCATCGTTGACTACAATATATATAATGGTATTTCTAAAATGTTCTAAGGTATCTATTAAATAATATTATGGCTTATGATTTGGTTTTTAGAACTCATAGACTCGCATATTGCAATCATTATTCATTATTAACTTTTAATTTTTATATTATGAGGTAAATATTTAAATATTAAATTATCACTACTCTAAAAAAAAAAAAAAATCCAATTGTAACTCACTGTTAGTTGAATAAAATATATCAATTGATGTTTGTTATAAGTTTGTAAAATGAATATATTTATTATTTTATAATATAAGATATATATATATATATATATATATATATATATATATATATATATATATATATATATATATAATATTGTAATTAAAAGATTGATGAAAGTGTATAATATAATAATATTATTATAATGCTTTGAAAGTTTTATTTTACAATCAACGGTCGTCAGATAAAACGGCATAAACATCTCCTTTGAGTGCGGCTTTGTGACAGCAGAAAATTAAAAGGGTAAATCACCGCAAGCGTGCCTTTGACGTTAGTTCACCGATTTTGGGTTGTCTTTTATTTTCACTCCGCTTTAAATAATTATTATTTGATTGGAAATTTATAATTTTTTTTATTCATAAAAAAAATTCTTGAATTGGAAGACTCAGCTTACTCGTTAATTAAAATTAAAATAGTATTTGATAATCTAATGCAGCACTTAAAATTAAAATTTTTCAACACTTGATTATTTTAAATTCTTTGGTAACACTTGTTTTAAAAGTCTTAATTAAGTTTTTTTTTTTTCTCAATCAAGTCAAAAATATTTAAAATAATAAATTTTAATTTTAACTTATAATATATACTTAATATAATAAATAATTAAATTTTTTAAATGTTTTTACAATTTAAAAATTATTACTTATATCATTCAGCATTTAAAATCTAATATTTAATTTTTTTTTTTATTTTTACCAAATACTATGGAAATATTCTCTTTTGATGAGTTTAAGGGTGCACCTTATATTTCACCTATGCATTAGAAATTAATTTTTGAGTGCTAATTCCAAAATTTGAATCATAATCAATTAAAAAAATTTTTAAAAAAATTAAACTCTGATACCAATTAAACTAATTTTTGAATTAAGTTCCCCTTATATTCCTCTTATATTAGAAAATAAGTAACCAGCACTAAATAATATAATAAGGGGGCAGAGCCACAAGAAAAGCTTGGAGGGCAATTTTTTTTTTTTTTTTAAAAAAAGGTTTGCATATGTCAAATAAATTTCTTTATTATTTTCTAACTGATTAAAAATTTATATATTACATTTAATATTTCTTTATTATTATTTTTACTGATTAAAAATTTATATATTAGATTTAATTCTTCTACTTTAAAATTACTTCATACGTTTAAAAATTGATAGTTAATGCTTTTTAATTTTAGTCAATAAAAATAAAAAATTTGAATCATTTTCAATTAGGTTATATAAAAAAACGAATTTGATGTCAGTGCCATGAACCAACATGCTTAGTTGTCCTCAAGGAAAAAATAAATAAAAAGGGGTAGTTGTCTTTTCCTTTTATTCAATTTCTTTAGATTTTTGTCTGCTCTGTAGTATATAAAATCATATGTGCGTGTTTGATATTGAATTTAAAATATTTTTGATAAACTACTTTTAAATTTCATGGAATTTAGAAAATTATAATTTTAAAAAATATATGTTTTCTACCTTTTATTCAAATATTAATTTAACAAAAATAATTTAAAACACAATTTTAAAAACAAATAAGAACTCAACTCCGGACAGATATTTAAGAGATGTTTGATAAAACTGAAAATTAAGTGTTAAAAATTTAAATGCTTAATTTTAAGTGTTAAATAATTAAGTGTTAAATAATTTAAGTTGTATTATTTTTAAATTGTAATTAGAAACCTAATCATTTATACTACTATTCGATATAAATTTTAAGTTAAAAATTTTGACTTATCATTTTAAATGATTTTTAACTTAATTAATATTTATAATACATGCATTACCAAATAACTTAAAATAATTAAATGTCAAAAATTTTAATTTTAATTATTGAATCAAATTATTAAACACCATCTTAGTTTGGTTGGCTAATTAGTCTTTAAATCCTTAATTTAGATGTATTATTATTTGTGGCTATCACACATCTTATAAGCTATAGTTGACTTAACATGAAAATAATTATACGCCTCTTAACTTGCCATTCATTTTAAATTATTGTTGGTTCCTTCTATTAAAATTCTGAAACTTCTATTGTAACACTAAAGTGTTAGGTTATTACTAAAGTTCTTAATTGTTGTTGCACATTTTGATATAATCAAATCATAAGTACCCATGAAATATGAGTAACATATTTAGGTTCAATTTTTCTTCTTTTTCAATATTCAAAAAAAAAAAAAAAAAACAATTTCTCAATTATCGTCTCATAATATAAGAAATTAAAACTTTAAGAATTAATTAGTCAATTATGTAGATTAGCTCTCTACTTTATTGATTAGGATTTAATTTTTGAGATCAAAATATAAATAAAAGATTTTTTCTTCATACATAAATTTTCTAATTTTAGTGTGAATGGCTATCATAGATTGAAATAAAGAGATAAATTATGAAGAAATATAAAAATTAACTAGAAATAATATTTTATTTATAAATAAAGTAAAATTAATATAAGAGATTAAGTGTCACAACCCAATTTTACAGTTGTGATGGTCTTAGAGTATGGGTAAATATATGATCATCGAGTACCCCATAGAACCCATCCTTACTAATGATCCAATATGGTATAAATTATAACTAAACCATAATCCCAAGGATCACAACTTGCATAACATGAATACTTATCCTTGAGGGTTAGGTGTTTGTAGTTCAAAAGTGAGCGAATTAGATTTAAGTAAAGGGTTTCCTTAAAATAAAAGGGTTTCAAGCCAAAACACATTTGGTCTTCTAAGTATAAAAATAAAGAAAAGGACACAAATCCTTAGAATGTAGCGGAATTAAGAATTAAATTTGGGACAAAGAATAATCAGATGACTAATTTCATTACATTTTCCAGTAAGTAACCAAATTAGACATCATGTCTATCATTGGTCTTATAATAATCCTCTTAAGAGCGAACTGCGTGACTAAATTAGACATTATAAAACTCAAAATTTTGAGAGTAGGGGAAAAATAGTTAATAATTAAGAGCTTGTTGGATTTTCTTTAGATCACTTGATCCAGGTTAAAGCGTGTTCATTTTTCAAGTGTAAGCATTTGCAACCACATAAAAGAGATAGACCATGTCACTTTGGAAGCTAATTAGAAATAACCAACACAAAGAAGAGTAGATGGATAAAAGAGAGAAAAGAAGAAATAAGACAGTGATTTATCCTAATTTAGCCTTTTGCCTACATCTACTCCTCAAAGAAACACTTTAATATTTCTCTCCACTAAAATAACTCTATTAGCAGGCTAGAATTAAGCCTTTACAATAGCTCCTAATCACCTAAAAAACTACCAAGAAAATTATCTCTACTTTGTTGCCTACAAGTTTTTATAGTGTTTGCAAACTCCAACCATAAACTTAACTATGTTTTTTTGACATCTTACTAGTTTACAAGGTGCTACATGAACCTTTACAAGAATCATAATATGTGTTTGAAACTCACTGATTCAATAGATATCCTATATAGCATAAGAACTACCCAAAAAGGAAATTTTCATAAAATTAGTTCCAGAATTTTGATAAGATCATTTAGGCACAAGGATGAAGGTTTTGAAAATATTTTTTTTCTTAAGTTCACTCAAATAAGATCTTCTTCATCAAATGAGAACTAGTATGAGGCAGCCTATTTATAGGCAAAATTATTTTTGCTATTGGATAGACAATGGTTATTTTGATTTTAATGCGAGTCAACTTTCTGTTTATTTCTTTTGAAAGTCAACTAGATAGGAAGCACTTTTAATTAACAAGTCAGACAACTGTCTATCTCAACTGCTTTACTTTTTAGCATGCTTGTAAAAGCGACATCTTACTTGCTACTCTCTTTTTAATTCTTAAAAAAAATCAATTCTTTTTATCATTTGATCTTGTTTCCTAGGTTAACTTGGCTAAAACATATTTCTTTCATGATAGAAAAATTTGGAAGACTAAAAAAAAAAAATCTTAGTCACATAATGTGTCTAATGATATCAAAAAAAATTTTAAGTCGTTTAAATTTGAGTTTGATATAAAAAAATCTCAAATGTTAATTTTAATTTTTATAACCTCATTATTAGTTATGAAAACTTAATTTTTAGAAAATATATTCCTTTGGGACAAACTTTATCTATACTATTTAAAGACTAATTTACTCACTTAAAATCTATAACTCTTCCATTTTAGAGTTCCTTAGCTTTCTGGTGTAGTCTTCAGATTTATCTTCAAGGATCTTGACATCTTGTTTTGAACATTTGAAAGATTAGTCCACTAATTTGAATATCTAAATATACCAACTTCAAGTAAACCAATTCTTCTAACATGTAAGAATAATCCTAACACAGAACATGCAAGTATATAACCATATAGTCTTCTAAATGTGTTATCATCAAAATCAAGGAATTAGTCCATGGAGCTAATAATCCTCATTATGATGAATCTTTATTCAAGATTTCTATATTCATACTTAACATCATATATTTAAATAAACTTAATATATTACTATCAACACCATATTCAATGCTAGAACTCTTATTATTTACATGACTTATATACAATACTCAAGAGTATCTAGATTTAGTCATAATTGAATAAATATATATTTACTAAATCTAGACAATAAGATAAAAAAAAAAATTAAAAGAAGAAGAAGAAGAAGAGATTGATTTCCATTCAACCCATCTGACTTAAAAAAAATACAAAAAATTAATTGAAATTTGATTAGAATTGATTCTTTGTATTACCCTAATAATTATTTTATATTTACATGTTTTTATGCTGTACATGAAACTACTCTTTCAAAAGATCTATTAATAAGAAACAAAATATGTCAAATTAGGCCTAGGCCCAATAGAAGAAGGGCTAGCCTAGCTCAGGTTGGAAAGAAGTTCTCCACCCATTGTCTGTAGATTGAATCCAACATGAATTAATACAATGAACTGAATCAAAATCAAACTATAAATTAGAATTCTTGTTCAAATATTGCATGGATACATTATCTATCAATATCCTAAATATAAGCTTTCAAGGGGCATATTATCTTTTGGGCAAACTTACACTCATCCAACTTGGCAAGTATTCACTTTTATTCAATAAGATACAATTCCATTCATCATCCAATTAATTTTTATTTTATATTGATCAAATTGGTGTCGTCTGTGGAAAATGATTAATCGAATTGTATCTCTAAAACTCATCCATAGTTTTTGCAAGAATCTCTATTGTAGCAAAAAGTAGTCACGGCGACCTAGAAAATCTCCCCAAGGATCCTAGGAACAACCAAACTCATTCTGAGACTCACAACAAGGAAAAAACCTGCACCCCTATAGGTTGCACAAGACCTACTGACATAAATGTAGCATTACAATCATTATAAGAAAATCACAGTTTATCGACAAAATTTATCGATGAAAATAATTTCGTTGGTAAATTTATTAAATTATCAACAGAATATTGATGACAGATAAGAATTTTCTTTTTTTTTTTTTTTTGTTAATTACCGATAGATTACCAACGGTTAACTAACAAAAAAATTATCGACTGTCAGATTTCGTTTCTAAATAAGGTGCAAAAAATTAGCAATAATATATTGACAAATTTTTCAGTCGATAAATTTACAGACAAAAATTTCAGTCTGTAAATTGGAGAACAAAATGGTTTTTAATTTACCAACAAAATTTTTCACTGGTAACTTTGCTGATAAAAATTTTAGTCGGTAAATTAGAAAGTTAAATTTTCTTTACTTTAATTGCAAAAACTTCCTAATTTACCAACAAAAATTTTTCATCGGTAAATTTACCGATCAATATTTCAGTCAATAAACTACATAGCAAAATTTTCTTTGATTTAATTATAAAAAGTTTCCAATTTATAGATCAAATTTTTCGTTGGTAAATTTACCGATAAAAATTTTAATCAGTAAATTAAAAAACAAAACTTTCTTTGATTTAATTACAAAAACTTTCTAATTTACTGACAAAAAATTTTTATCGGTAAATTTACCAACCAATATTTCAATTGGTAAATTATAGATCAAAATTTTCTTTAATTTAATTACAAAAACTTTCCAATTTACAAACCAAATTTTTTATTGATAAATTTACCGATAAAAATTTTAGTTAGTAAATTGAAATGTAAAATTTTCTTTGATGTAATTACAAAAAATTTCTAATTTACCGATAAAAATTTTCTATCGGTAAATTTATCGACCAATATTTTATTGGTAAATTATAAAGGAAAATTTTCTTTAATTTATTAACAAAATATTATGTCAGTAAATGAAAATTTTGGAGAAAAATTTTTCTCCGAATTTTTCATTAATTTTTTTAAAAAAATTACCAACAAAAATTTAGTAGATAATCCGTTGGTAAATAAAATTTTTGAAGGGAAATTTGCTTTCAAATTTTCATTTTATTTTTTAAAGAAAAAATAAATTACCTACAGAAATTTAGTTAGTAATCCGTTGATAAATAAAAATTTTGGAGGGAAATTTCCCTCCAAATTTTCATTTGATAAATTTATCGATGGTATTTAGTCGATAAATTGCTTAAAAAAAGTATAAAATGACTTCTCCTCTCTTCCTCATAATTTTTTATACACTTTTTCTCTTCATTTCTTATATTTTTCTCAATTTCTTCTCTCCATTTCTCACAAATAAAATGTATTTTTCTTTCTTTCTCATTTAATTATTTCTTTATTTTTTTAATTATTTCTTTATTTTTTCATCACTTAATATTTCCATACTTTTTAAAACTCATGTATTCTTTCTTTCTTGTTCTCTTTTTTTTTTTTTTTTTTTATTTTTTTATTTTACTTCTTCAATTCCAAACCCTTCAACACAAAAAATCTATTAAATTTATTTCATTCTTCTTTATTTTTTTAGTTTTTATAATTTATAATTTATATTTTTTAAATTGTTTTATAACATAAAAAAAGTATTAACATGATTTAAAAAAAAATTAATTATTTCTTATCTTAAATTTAATTTTTTGATTAAATTTTTTAAATAAATTTAATAAGCTAAAAAATAAATTTGATAAATTATTTATCTTACTTTTTTTTTTCTCTTGTCATTTTCTCCCTTAATTTTAGGTTCATTTCATTTTTTTTTTTTTGTAGTTTTGAAATATAATTTTAATTTAATCATTTTTTATATTCTTTAAGCTTCCTCATTTATTTTATAACTTTTTATTTTTTAATTTTCATGTTCTTTCTAAAAATTTTAATTTTTGTAAATTATTATTTTAATTTTTTGAAAATATGTATTTTTTAAAAAATATTTTTTTAAAAAAATAGAATTTTACTAATGGATTACCGACAAAAATGTTTTATTTTTTTTAAAAATTAATTTATAAAATTACTAATAGATTACTGACAAAATACTACTTTCGAAAATATTTATTTAAATTTTACTGACAAATTACCGACCATTTTTTTGTTTTTTTAAAAAATAAGAATTTACCGACAGATTGCCAACTAAAAATTTAGTTGATAAATTGTCTCCCTATAACAGTATGATGATATAAATTATTTTACCGATAATATAAAAATAATTTGCCGACTGAAACTCCATTGGTAATTACTGAAGGTTTTGTATTTAGTCGGTAAATTATGTTATCAACAAGCTAAATACCAACTAATTTTTTTTTTGTTGGTAATTCATCGGTATACATATTACCAACCAAAAAAATACAATTTATTGATAAAATTTTTAATCGATAAATTGTATTTTTTTATAATGAACAACTTAACTCTGCCAATCTGGGAACAAGTAGTAATCAATTTGTATTCTTGAAATCAAAAGTTGCATTTGCATTACAAATGCTGTTAACAACATTACAGACCCCACAAGACACCCTAATACACAACACTCAAGTTGGCACAGAAATGGTGCTAGGAGGAGACTTAAATTGAAAGCTAGATTTTGAACAAGCATCCAGAGAGGATCTGGAGAGGGATTATCGAACTAAATGAAGTAGAGGAAGAAGGTTTGAAGTAGTCAGGTCCTAGTTCGAAGGGTCGTCTCGTGACAAAGAAGATACTCTTTTACTTAGAAGGACGCACCCTATTGGCCTATAATGAAGTACTCATACTAAAAATCAAAGTCGAAGCCTAAAGAGATAAGGAACTCAAGAGAGGGATGAGCGAGATCAGGGTAGTAAGAGAGATGGAAGATATAAGAAAAGATGCAGGAAATATGAGCAAAGTTCTTTTAAGTCGTCATCTCATAGCAAAAGTCGAGATGAGCAAGAGGTGGCCAGTCAAAGAAATATAGAAGATATAAGAGAAATGGTCAAAAAATTCCTGGACGAGCTCACTGGGGATACAAGAAGGAAGTTGGTGGATAAGAGCCTCAAGCTAGCATTAAAATCTCCTTTTACTAGCTCAATCCAGGAATATAAGATGTCTAGCAAGCTCATACCTCTAATGCTAAAAAAGTATAGCAGGGGGATAAATCCAAGAGTCCATATAATGGACTACAAACATGTAATTGAACTCCAAACATGGAGTAATGAGGTGCTATGGAGAGCTTTTTGAGGCTCATTAAAAGGAGTGGTAACTAGGTGGTTCGATAGTTTAAAAGAAGAAAGTATCTCTAATTTTGGCCAATTTGCTACCGTTTTCATATAAAGCTTTGCAGCTAGTATTCCTATAGAGAAATGAACTTAAAGCATGCAAGCTGTCATACAAAAACAGGGAGAGTCCCTTAAGGATTATGTAGCTCGCGTCAATAGAGAAGCTTTGAAGGTCACCCACTTGGATCAAGCTCGAGTAGTGAAAGCATGACAGAATGGCACCACTCACACTAATTATTTTAAAGGGCTATGTAGACATGTGCCTACTTCTCTGAAGGAGGCCATGGCAATTAATAAAAATACATCAGACAGGATGATACCTTTGTCTTCAAGAAGAAGAAAATAAGGGAGGCCCCACAAGGAGAGCCTAAAATAAAGAAGCAATATGAAGGAACCAAAAAGAATTTAGCAGGAGAAAAAATTAGTAAGGGATGAGCATCCTATGCTCCAGATATGTCAAAATTGACTCTCTTGAATATAAGCCTGGCTGAGGTTTGTTCATCTTTTAAAGACAAAAATATTTGGGTTTGTCCTTTACCCTTAATGAAACTAGCAGACCAAAGAAGCAAAAATTAGTTTTGTTTGTTTTACAATACCCATGGGCATAACACTAATGATTACTGGCAGCCAATGGAAGAAATAGAAAGATTAATCAAGCAAGGGTATTTGAGGAACTTTGTAAAACATAATGACGACAATCGAACAAGGGCAAATGGGGATAAAGAGAAGCAGGCAGTCAATGATGGATTAGCTAGGTAATTAATTGCTTAACAGGGGACCAAATTAAATACCAACCAGTGAAAACAAGGTTAGGGCCTTCCAAAAAAAAAGAAAAAAGAACAGAGTTTATTTTTTTATAATGGAGTAAAGAGCCAGCACATAGAGAAGATGGAAGTAGCCTACATTGTCTTCATTCAGACCCCCTGTAATACAAGTTGTTATAGCAAACTTCCTGATAAAAAGAATTTTGATTAATGATGGCAATTCGATCAATCTCTTAATAACTAAAGCATATACCAAGATGAGATTAAGGGAAAGCAAACTGCAAGACATAGGAACGCTAGTTTGAACACTTGATGGAACTAAATTATCTTCAGCAAGGATAGCTAGACTACCCATAACCATGGGAACAACACTTGAATGCATCACTATAATGGCAAACTTTGTGGTTGTTAGACTACCCCCTAGATTATAATATTTTGATTGGAATGTCTCTCCTCTACTATCTGGACGCAACAATAAAACATTTGAGGATTACAATCCCCAAACTTGAAGGGGGAGAAATACATATTTATGGGACACAAGAGCGAGAAGAATCCAAGAAAAAGAAAAAAAAAAGATGATTAACACACCCTAAATAGGAGAGGTAGCTGTGGTTGACATGATTGTGGAGATTCCTAAACAACGAACTAAACCTATTGAGAAATTAGAAAAAGTACATATAGAGGGAGATGAGTCAAGAAAATACTTACTGGTAAACTCCTCACTAGAAGAAAAATAGAAGGCCTAGGCTCGTCACTTTTTAGTGGTGAATCTATCTAGCTTTGCATGGTCTTCAACCAATATGAAGGGCATTAGCCAGAAATAATCACTGACAAACCTGATGTGACCCTGTATTTAAACTAGTCAAGCAAAAAAAGAGATGTTTTGTTTAGAAAGATAAGTAGCCATAGATAGCGAAGTGGACAAACTAATGGAAGTTAGGTTTAAAAGAGAAGTGTAATACCCAAAATAGCTAGCCAATGTGGTGCTGGTGAAGAAAACAAATGGAACATATAAAATGTGCATAGATTTCACCAACCTGAATAAGCCTGCCTAAAAGATTCTTTTCCCTTACCCATGATTGAAAAATTAGTGGACACAACTGTGGGCTACAAATACTTGTCTTCATTATATGCGAAAGAAAGGTATCACCATATCATGATGCACCCTTAAGATAAGGAGAAGACCTCATTCATAAATAAGAAAGGGATCTACTATTATATCTCCATGCCCTTTGGATTGAAAAATGCTGGAGCAATATACTAAAGGTTGGTGAATAAGATACTCAAAGACCAACTCGGCAGAAATTTAGAGGCATATGTAGATGATATGATCGTCAAAAGTCGAAACTTTGAAGACCATATAAAGGATTTAGCTAAAGTAATAGGGGTAATGAGAGTATGGCATAAAGCTAAACCCCAAAACTGCACCTTCTTCATTCAGGGAGGCTATTTTTAGGGTGCATGGTGAGTGAAAGAGAGATTGAACCCATTTTAGATAAAGTCAAGGTGATTGTGGATATGCCTACACCTTGCAACATAGAAAAAATACAAAGGCTCATAGGCATAATTGCTACTTCAAATAGTTTCCTGTCAAGGTCAACATAGAAATACTTCCCTGTTTTCAAAAAATTAAGGAAAACAACTATTTTTTAGTGGACTAAAGACTGTCAGTAGGCCTTCAACAAACTAAAAGTATATCTCAGCTTGGCATAAGTTCTAAGTTGTCCTTTACTAGAGGAAAAAGTATTGATTTACCTATCAGCCTTGCTTCAAGCAGTAAGCTCAGTTTTGATCAGAGAAGAAGGCACAATATAGAGACCGATCTACTATTTCAAGAAAGTGTTATATGACACCAAACTGAATTATTTACCCATTAAGAAGATAGCTTACACCCTGGGCTTATCCGCAAAAAAATTCAATCTTTATTTGTAGGCTTACCGAGGAGTAGTGTTAATTGACCAGCCTTTACAAAAGACATTGCACAAGCCCAAGACATTAGGTTGGATGCTATGCTAGTCAACAAAATTAGGGTAGTATGGACTCTAATACAGACCTAGATCGACCGTAGAGGCACAGGCTCTTGCTAATCTCATATCAGAGTGCTCATTTAACTCCAAAGAGCAGACAAGCAAAATAAAATAACGGCAAAAATAAAGGCAGGGAGTCAGATTAGCAATGAAGGGCTAAGAAAGGAATTGTTTGTTGATGGAGCCAGTAGCAAAGAAGGTAGTGGGATTGGCATTATTCTGAAAAATGGTCAAGAATTCTCATTGGAATTTGCCATTAGGTTAGGATTCAAAACTACCAACAATAAAGTAAAATATGAGGCTATAATCCCAGGGCTATTATTAGCATATTGCCTTCATCTACAATCTTTTAAGGTCTTTAGCCATTCGCAGCTCATCATTGGACAAATATAGGTAGAATTTGAGGCTAAGGAAGCGACTATGATCAATTACTTACAGCAGACAAAGTCCATAATACAAAAAATGAAGGATAGAGTGTTGGAGCTGTAATTTTGCAAAATCCCAAAGGAATGGATCAATCATGCTGATAGCCTTTTAAAGCTAGCTGCTACCCATCTAGTTGAATTACCTAGAAAAATCTTTGTAGGATACTTGGCATATCCTAATACCTCAGAGGGAGAGGAAGTAATGGACATTGATGAAGACCCCTCATGGTTAAACCATATAAAAGTATATTTGGAGTAGGATGAGTTGCTTATTGATCTTAAAGAAGTGAAAAAAGTGAAGCAACGAAGTGCCCATTTCTCCATTCAACATGGGGTGTTATATAAAAAAGCTTCCGCTCTTCCTTCGCTAACGTGCCTAAGGCCAAGTGAAACATATATCCTTCAAGAGATACATGAAGGATGCTGTGGAGTGCTTATTAGAGAAAAAATTTTAGTTGCTAAGATTATTAGGTAAGGATACTATTGGCCTCTCATTAAAGAAGACGCTATTGCTTTTATGTCAGAAATTTGCCCATGGAAAACATGTAGCAGCAATAGAGAAAATGTCAATCACTAGCCCTTAGCTATTTGTAAAGCAGAGGATAGATATAGTGGGCTGTTTCCTCATGGCCTTAGGGCAAATGAAATTTTTACCTATAGCAGTAGAGTACATTATAAAGTGGGTTGAAACCAAACTTCTAGCAATCATAACCATAAGCAAATTCATTAATTTCCTATGAAGAAATATTGTTTGCTGGTTTAGTGTACCCTATCAACTCATCAATGATAATAAAAAGCAGTTCGACGACGTTAAAGTTAAGGCCTTCTGCCAAGGACTTAATATAAAATAACGCTTCTTATCAGTAACTCATCCATAAACAAACAAACAAGCTGAGGTGACAAATCAAATAATTCTCCAAAGCTTAAAATGAAGATTGGACTCACATGATTAAAGTTGGATTGACAAGCTCCATTATGTCCTTTAGGCATATCGAACCACTCCAAGATAACCCACTGGAGAAATTCTCTTTAGTTTGACATATGGCATAAAAGTAGTTATCTAACTCGACATTGGCCTACCCAGTGGAAGGGTTAATTTTGTCGATGATGAGGTGAATGACTGTGCAAGAAGAGTGGACCTAGATCTCCTTGAAGAACTTCAAGAAAAGGCAACTATTAGAATGGCTATATTTAAACATCAGGCAAGCAATTACTTCAACAAGAAAGTAATAGCCCGAGTATTCAATGAAGGAGACCTAATTATGAGGTACCTCAAAGCTATAGGCAAAAGAGAAGGAGGGCAAGCTTGCATCGAACTGGGAAAGAACATTCAAAATATAGAAAGTTATTGGGTTAGCTACTTACAAACTTATAACCACACAAGGAGTAAAAGTTCCTCATATTTGGAATGTCTAACACCTAAAATTGTACTATCAATAAGGAAATAAACAACCTTTTTTTTTTTTTTGAAATTACATTAATGGTCCCTTTTCCAACAGAAAAAATAATATGTATTCTCTATTGAGAGAATGATTCTTGGAGATCGCTTTCTATTGAGGGAATAATGAGCCCAACCAATTGATTTGAGAGATCGCTCTCTGTTGAGAAAGCAAAGAGCCTAACCAAAAGATCTAAGAGATCGCTCTCTGTTAAGAAAGCAAAGAGCCTAACCAAACAATCTGGAAGATCAATCTCTGTTAAAGGCACAAAGATCTCAACTAAATGATATGAAAGATCGCTTTATGTTGAGAGAGGAAAGAATCGAGAAAGAAGTAAAAGCACAAGTCTTTTTGAAGGAAATCTAAAAAGAGTTTTTGACAAGAAGAAAAGTCACACAAATCTTCAAAGAAGATAAACTTCAGCAAAGTATTAAAAGATTTCAAAGAACTTAATTCTAACAAGATGATTTCTTAGAATTACTTCTGCCTCAGCAAACTTAAATAGACACATACTTTCTTATAGTAAGGATTAAAGGGGAAAAAAAAAGAGAGAGACAAGATTGAAAAAAAATATATAATTTTATTATAATTACTAAAAATATTTACAATTATTCCTAAAATTTTACAACATAAAAAAAATAAAAAAAAAAAAAAAGATTATGAAGTTGGGGGAGTCTGGTATAGTGGAAGAGTACTTTGAGGAGGACGAACCAAAATGGAGGAGGCTAGAGACAAAGTCAAACTAGGGATGAATACTTGCTTAGGCACATGGGAGAGCACCTTTGGAAATTTGGCAGCATAAGCATCAATGGCTAGATTATAAAAGTGGATAGCTCAAGCCTTAAAGTCTATTGCAAATTGACGCTTATACTCAGAGAAACTTAAATAGTCTTTTAGAATGTTAGCCTTCTCCTCCTCTGCCTTCTTGCAAAGGTATTTAGAACTTTGGAGGTTGCTTTGGAGCTCCTCAACTTGTTTTTTAGTCACATAGAATTTCCTTATTAGTATTGGATAGACCTGAGCTTGCTCTTAGAGATCAACTAGTTCGGCCTTCATTTTCTCAATTTTAGTTCACAACACCACTACTAGCTTTTAGAGATCTTAGAGGTCAATTTGTTTTGTCTTTACCTCAAACTCTAAGTTAGCCACTTAGGAGTTGAAATTGGTAGTGTGCTCCAACTCTCCAGATTTTTTAGTTAGAAGGCCTTTGAGGCGATCTCTCTCCATTGCCAGCTTAGAAACATTTACTTGTTTTTTCTTTTCCACCTCTAGAGCAACTTGCAAGGAGGTGGCCTCATTGTTCAATCCCTCAATGACCTTTTGGGAAGAAGATTGAAGATCAAAGAGGCCAACTTGTTGCTTCATTATTACGTTACATCTCAATTGGAAGAGAAGGTTTACTGCACCACCAAATGATATCATGTGAACTCATTCAACTTCTCTCCCAAGGCTGCACTAACCTTGGATAGCTGAAAAAGGAACAAAGATTAAAAGTTAATCATAATAAAAAAAAAAAAAAGAAAAAGAAAAGGAAAAAAAGATGCAGTTAGAATGATTTACCTCCTTCAAGGTAGCATCTATGTCTGATAATAATTGTTCAAGGAAAATGGGCTTGATTAGTAAAGGAACCTCAAAGCTCGATAGCATAGACAGAGTCAGAAGTTTAGAGTATATCACCTCAACCTATTGAGCAACAACCTCAATCTTTACCACTTCGACCGAAGTAGCAACATTATCATCTGGACAAGTTGAATCCTCTATGTCTACATATGCTTGAGGAACAATAGAGTCAGGATTATTAGTCACTAGAACATCCTCATTTTCTTTGTCTTGTTATGGCACCATCTCCTCAATTTTGGCTTCAATATTTATTAGAAAAGGCAATTTGTCATGTAAATTTTAATCCACCAAAAGGTCTAGATCGAAGATAAGGAACAACAAAAGATAGAACAAAGAAGCTAGCTTATTCCATTTGCTCCATCAAGTCTTCCATTGATATTTGTTAGATAGGAAGCACAAGTGAAGCCAGACTAGTAGCCTCTAAAAATTGTGAAAATTTAGAGAAGAGTTAGAGACAACAAAGCAAATTAAAAGGAGGAAAATAAAAGTACTAAGTAAGAAAATCATACCTGTTTGGAGTCCAAAAGATTATTCAATAGGCAAAGGTGAATCCCTCTCTTAGAAGGAATAGATAGTGTCATGAGCTATCTCATGAGCAAACATCCCCTTACGGACCCATTCAGCTATCATTTCAAAAAGTTGACTGTTAATAAGAAAATTTCTGGATGAGTTAGAGACATTCTATTTAGAAGAGGAGGAAGAATCACTTATAGCTTGTTGGATGAGTTGAGTCACTGTTAGCTCATCATCCCTATCATTGGACTCTAGTACATTGATTATAGGGCCTACTAATAGTTACCAATAGGTGCAGACCTAGTACTTGTGCCCTTAGTCATAGTTTTTGCTTTTGATTTTGAACCCTCGACAGTAGCTAAGGATTTTTTAGTTCTTTTCTTCTTTTTTAGTCTTTCTTTTTCTAGGATTACTTTTGTCTTCTCCCCAATAGAGGAATTAGCTCCCTAGTCTACTGTTGTGGCAGCCTTTAACTCCCCAATCCACTCCACTAATAAAGGAAGAAAGGCAACCTTATTATGAGGAAATGAAGTAAGGCCTCTCACAAGCTCGTGAATCTTCTTGTATGAGTTCTTGTTGGTAATATACATTGCAAAGTAAAGGAAATTTTCAAGTAAGTATGAATAAAGTAAAAAATGAGGAAACTTCAAGTAAAAAAAGGTAGAGAGTTGAAAACTCACCCCCTAATCTCTTTAATCACAAGGCCTATAGTCTTATCTCTGGCATCCTTAATTTGAGAAGCATACTCGAGCTTACCCATGTCATTAGAGCAGTTGTCCTTGATCAAAGTGAGCATACCAATGATTTCCTTAGGAAGTAAGTTTGTAGGAATAACAAGGAGTCCATTTATAGCAGGAACTTATAGCAAACCTGTGAAATGAAAGCCCTTTCCACCTTGAAAGTTCTCTTTTATCACTATAGTTATGAACTTGGTATGCCAGTTATTCACTTTTTTGGTTTGCTATTAAAAAGGCATCTCCCAGGTTTCACTCTAATGCACCACACCCACCGGTCACTTGAGCGAGTGAATATGAAGAAGCATTGCAACATCCAAGCTGTAGGTCAGATGCTAGGTCTTGAGTTAGGAGAAAGCATCATAGGATTGATGTAAAAGTAATTGAAGCACTGATCAAGAATAAAGACCAGGGAAATCTTAGGCCCATCTCAATTGGATGATAAAAAAAGATCATGTGGTCATTGTGAACCCTTAATTTTACAACCTCCCAATAAGCTGAGTATGACACCTGCTAAGATTAGTGTGCTATGCAGAGCTTAGAAGCACTTAGGCTTGATAAGTAGACCTTTAGAAGCCGAAATTGCCACAATAGGAAAATTCGAAAACTAAGCCTCAAGAACCAAAACCTATCCCTTTGATCTCTGAACCACCTTTAGATCATTAGTATTGGATAACAAGCACAATGTAATTAAAATCATGCAAATTAGATCAAAAACGAATGAGAACATGCCAAAAAAAATGGTACAGTAACCTGAGGGCCGGTCGTGACAACTTATAACTAGCTACCACAAGCATCCCTGCAGTCACTAATAGGTTATCGTAAGTGGCTTTGTGGTTGTTGCAGTGGGCCCTTCAACTGCTGTAAAGCATTTTTTACAGAATCCACATCATAAATTATGTATTTTCAACCCCATACCCCTTTATAAACACCATATGCCTCCTAATAGCTTCCACACACTGCCATATGCTTTAATTCTCCCTCTAAAGCTCCCCAAACCCTATTTCTAAGACTCCCAATATGCTAAATCCTATTCTTAAGCCTTCCAATCTCTTAAAACCCTATTCTTAAGACTCCCAATCACCTAAACCCTATTCCTAAGCTTCTTAATAACTTAAAACCTTATTCATAAGCCTTCTAAGCTCCTAAAATCCTATTTCTAGGCCTCCTAATCAAACAAGCATGTGATTCAAGTCCTTCCTTTCAAGGGGAGTCCATACTATTCAAGCAAGGGCTGCGATTCAAGTCCTTCCTTTCAAGAAGTGTTCATACTATTTGAGAGTTCTTTTTCCAAAAAGAGAGCTCGTGCTGTTCCCAAGTTAAGGTGGAACTTAGATATAATGTCAAGCTATTCCCTACATTTCTCGTCATTGAAAACCAAAGGTAAAATCCTTTCCTTTCCCTTTTTAATTTTAGTTTTAATATTAGAATTCTCTCTCTTCTACCTTTCTTTAAGATTTAAACCTAAAAAGATCTACTTTTTATTAATTAAAACCTAATCTAATTAACAAATCTCTAAGCCTTTAAAATCAATCAAAACATGATAACAAAGGCTATTACTTAAAAATCCCTCCTTTGTAAGAAGGAAGAAATGCATAGGGTTTGATTCTCATTCAAAGGAATATATAGGCATGCCATCTTTAAGGTATCAACTCTACTAAAATTAACAACTCCTCTCTATCACCTTTTTCCAATAGGTTAGGGATAAAATCATTTTTCTTAAATAAAAATCAAAACTTTAGTTTTCTTTTTTATTATTCTTTATTTTCTTTATTGTATTTGTTTAGATTGTTATTTTTTCCTATTCTAGTTGTTTAGATTAGATTTTGAGAATGTGTGCTCTCCCTAGAACCCATAAGGGTTGTAGGAAAGATCCCTTATGTTTATCATTTTGATTTGTAATAGTTTTAAGTATATTCCTTTTTATTTCACTTTATTATTACTTAATATATGCTATGCATTGTACGGATAATATATATTTCATACATCATGTTATATCATTCATGCATACATAAAAACTTTTTTTTTACACAAAAGTTACTTTATGTTTAAGCCAAACCAATTTCATGAATTGTTTTAACCAAGCCACCCTTACCTTTTTAATGTAATGAATCTAGATCCTGACTTTAGATTATATGTACCATAATCAAAACTTTGCACCTTTGTATCCTCATGAAATGTTTTTCTCATGCATCCATGTGAGGCCTCGCTCAAGCACCAATCTGATCCAAAAAGCTCATTTGGGAAAGAACTCACAAGGAAGCCCTCGAGCTTATTTTTGATAGGTTTGAAAATTATTTCTTGGAGTCGCCACCTTAATTTATTTTTATTTGGAAAAATATAAGGAAAAAACCCGTTTGACTCTAATTATTACCCAAAGAAAAAAGATCACTAGCCTTAAAACCGAAGAGGATTCGGGGACTAGGTTTTCGATTTATTTTAATAAAATAAGTTTGGCCAATGAATATAAAAGCAACTAAAATGTATTTCATGAACAATTAAAATGCATGAACAATTTATAATATGCATGATCATTCAATCCATAAAGTTTATACACAATTAGAATTCGAAATAAAAGAGAGTTAATATTACAATGAAAGTAAAGGAAAGTCACACATTCCCCAAACTAAACCTTGTATCAAAGTAAAGGAAAGCAAAATAAAAGTGAGTAAAAAAGGTGATAGGGGGGAGAGTTGGTAAGTTTTAATTGGATTCAATACCTAAACTAAGCATGCCTATGTATCCCTTTAACTGGAAATCAGAACCCACGCAGTTCTCCCTTCTTACGAAGGGGTTAGTTTAGCCTAGCCATTTTATTACGTTATGATTGATTGATTAAAAGAGAGTTGAGCTAATTAATTAATTTAATTGATTACTAAGTTGATTAGCTAGTAACTTAGATGAATCAATTTAATAAACTAACTAAGAGAGACGAGGAAATTTAAACAAAAGAAAATTAAAGGAAAAGAAGTTTACCTCATACGGCAGACGAAGATTGGACTCAGACACTGGCTTAGGATGGCGAAAGACGGCAGATGAAGATTGGACTCAGACAGTAGGTGGCGGTTGGCTTAGGATGGCGAATGAAGGCTAGCCTCGGACAATGGGTAATGGCTACCTTTGGATGGTAGGTAATGGCTACTTTTGGATGGTAGGCGGCAGATAGCCTAGGATGGCGAGTGGCAGCTAGCCTCAGAAGGCAGGCAGCGGCTAGCCTTGGGCGGCGAACACGACCCTTAGGTAAGAGACCTACCTTGAATAGGTGGGAGAAAAGTCTTAAACTAGTCGGGTAGGAATTAAGGAGAAACCCCCTAACTTGCTTTGTGAAGCGAGGAACAAATGTAAAGCGGTTTGCTTGAAATTATTGCTTTTCAAGCTCAAGAAGTTGGTTTCTTAAAGTGTGGAGAGGTCCTCTATATATAGAGGGAGAGTTGAAGCATAGAAACTATTCATATTCGATGTGGGATTGCAAAAAATTGGATTTTTGCCGGATTTGCTACAACCCTTTGAGGCAACAGGCCTATTCTAGCCCATTTTGCTGTTTTTGCTAGTTCTTGCTCATTTCTCATCCGTTTTTCATGATTCTAGTTGCGTTGTACTTGTTACTCAGTCCCAGATGATTTGAAAGGTTCAAATGTCAAAAAGAAATGTTTTAATTTTCCCATTTTGAGAGTTTTTG
This sequence comes from Reutealis trisperma, assembly GCA_947687605.1. Lineage (NCBI taxonomy): Eukaryota > Viridiplantae > Streptophyta > Magnoliopsida > Malpighiales > Euphorbiaceae > Reutealis > Reutealis trisperma. The sequence continues at coordinate 220,554 of CANTUT010000208.1, read as the reverse complement.
ACTTTTGAAAGTATGTTTACTAAGTCTAAGTGATTCTAAAGCTCGAACGCATGCTAGAGAGTACAAAATTAAGGGTTCACAATCCATACTATACAATAATAAGTGCATTCATTTCAAATCCAAGTCAAACCTTAAAGAAGGGTCAAACACCTTTACCTCTATCTAAATATCTTCACTCTAAACCCTAAATATTCTCATCTCTATCCCAATCACCTTTGCCCCTACAAACCTTAAACCATCACCCTAAACCTTTGACCTAAACACCATTACTCCATTACCTTAGCCCTTAACCTAAACACCATTGCCTTAACCTCTAGCTTTAAACACCGTTACTTTAACTTTGCCTAAAATATGCTTGCCCTAGCCTACCCTAAACATCAGCTGCCTAAACCTCATAAACCATAAGTCTGTAACCCCAAACATTTTCCCTTTCATCCAAAGAGCCTTTATCCTTGAACATTTCCTTAAATATGGACTGCCTTCAAACTTTAAGCCTTAAACTATAAACCCATAACCCTAAAACCCTACTCCTTATCCAAAAAACCAAACCAGCACCCTTAAACCAAAACCAGTAAAGCTAATCTATTATCCTTAAAGCCCAACATCCTTGGCCCATTACTTTCAAAATCAACTTGTTATCCTTAGAGAGGCAAATGCCTATAGTCTATACTCAAATCATTAAAAACAAAGATAGTACTCTAAGCTCAATACCTTTGGCCTAACACACTACCCTAAGCCCAACACACTTCCTTAAGCTTAAGACCTTGAACTATTCTACTTTAGGTGACCTTTAAGGCCTAAATATAGTTAGCCCACAACACCAAAAGGGGATCCTTTTCCCTTAAATTTGCATTCTTGCTTGTTTCACCAACACTTACCTTGTTCTTTGATTTGGTTTTCTTTTAAGGTACCAATGGCTAACCCAATTGACATGGTTTTTGCTTACCACGCTCATGACTAACTTCTTTAAGAAGTAAGAAGAAAAATTTCAAGCTATTCTAGATGCACAATGAGCTCAACTTAAAGAACAAAGGCAATCTATCATTGAAAAAGTTTGGGCCATGATTCATTAAGCTAGCCTCAACCCAACAAACCTAAACCTAACTTTGGATCAGGCCACCCCAAATTTGAATTGGGCTAATTCAATCCAAGCACATGCCCACACCACCTCAATGACAAGCACCTTCACCCACCTTATCCCTTCCTCTCCCCCTAATTCTTTTCAAGGTAAAGAAGCTTTCTCCCATTTAGAAGCTAAGATGTTTATGGAGAAACTCAAAGTGATGGAAAAAACCATTAAATCTTTAAAGCACCACAATGACCTGATAAAGTGGACAGGTTAGCCTTATTTCCTAATGCCAAGCTTCTATCCAAATTCAAAATGCCCAAAAATAGACATGTTTGATGGAACCACATGCCCTAAAACCCATCTGAAGATATATTTGGGGGTAATGAAACCTTTTAGACTTAATGATGAGCTCCTTGGTCAACTGTTCCAACAATCACTAATTAGAGTGGTATGAGATGATTCTTTTCACTAGACAAGAGCCAGAAAAGAATATGGGATGAAATCTGTCATACTTTGTCAAGCAATATCATTATAACATCAAAATAAATGTCACTACGCGTGATTTAGAAACTACCAAGCAACTTCTAGATGAGTCCTTCTCCATATTCCTTACAAGGTGGAGTGCTAAAGCTATTCAAATGGTAAACAAACCAATCGAGTAAGAACAAGTGGACATCCTTATCAAGAATCTATTCTCGACCTACCATGCTCATTTGCTAACCCAATGCCTACCCACCTTCAGAACTTTTCTTTGCAACTTCATCAAGGGTTGAAGAATGCACCCAAACTAAATCATTTCAACTAGAATTCCCAACTACCAACCCAAACAACAATGAAGAACCTGAACCTAACTCAAAGCCACCTTACCTGAACCCCAAATAACATGACATGGAGGAGTTTAAGCCTAGCTAATCTAACCTATCTGAGATTGAATTCCAACTCTGAGTTTAAGTCTATGTCCAAATCTCAAAGTCTAAGTCTAAATTTGAGTTTGAGAATGTTATCTTATTTTCTTTTTGGTGTATTTTTTTTTCAACCATGTTAGTCTCTTTTCATTATCTTATAATAATTTTTTTATAATAAAATATCTATATTTTTTCATTATTTGTACATTAATTTTTTTTATCTTCCTTAGTTAGTCCAACATGGATGAGCCTTCCAAAATGACTTCCAAACTCGATAGGACACTCCAAAATGACTTTCCACTAAAGGCAAAAACCTAACCAAGCCTTTCAATCTAAATTTAAGCAAGCCTTCCAAATCTAAAACCAAGACCTTAATCTGACTTCTTATATAGCTAAACTAGACTAAGCTTCCAAACTGACTTTAAGGCTGATACATGATCAAGCCTTTCAAAATGACCCCAGCTAAGGCCAAACCCAACCTAACCTTCTAAGATGACCCTACACATGATCTTCTCTAAAGCTGATCCTGACTTAGCCATCCAATTCGATCCTAAACCAAACATCCTCCAAGACTAGTCCTGTCTAAACCTTTCTAAGCTGATTAGCTTAATGACTTCCACATTCGACCTTTCTTCCAAGGTAGAACCAAAAGCTATTGACTGACCTTCATACCTAGTCTAAATTAAGTATGAACCTACCATCCCTAAGCTAGTCTATCTAAAAAAAGTGACCAAACCTCTTTCCTTTATCATTTTAAAGCAGGGGCACCTTCCTTCTAAATATTCACCTTTCTGAAATTGGGGCATCTTTCTACTAGAAAGATCAACACTTTTATACCAAGTTGATCTTCACAGGTTCAAGGTATCTAATCATTACATAATCATATGCATTTTGCAAGCTCCTGAATCAAAATGGATCATCAACCCATCCAAACGCTCAAAGCAAGTTGAATCATCAGTCTAAATCAAAAAGGATCATTGATCCAAATCCTTAGAGTGTGTTGGACTATCAATCTGATGAATCATCAATTTGAGTTCCTAAATCAAGACTAGAACCATCAACATCATACCCATCTTAGGATAACCTTAGGATCCATACATAAAATATGAATTCGGTATCACTTTTAATTAGACCTATCCTAAGATAGCCTTAAGATTTATATCTTAAATTTTTAATTATGTATCTCTTTACAATCAAACCTATCATAGAACAGCCTTGGAATCCATACCTTAAATATGAATTAGGTATATTTTCTAATCAGACTCATCCTAAGATAACCTTAAGATTTATACCTTAAATATGAATTAGGTATCTCTTTTAATCAAAACTATCATAAAATGGCCTTAGGATCATAAACCTAGCATAGAGTTAGCTTCTTCTTACCAAACCATCCTATGATAGCCTTAAGATCATCAATCTAGCACAAGATTATGTTTCTCTTTTAAACTTTTTAAACATCTTAGGATAGCTTTAGGATTATTCTACCCATAAATGTCTAGTAACGATCAACAATACATCCATATGGCTTCTGTTTTATCAAAATCTTTTTGAAATTCCACCCATAAATATTTAGCCCCTAATCTACATATCCATGTGGTTCATTTTCTCGCCTTTCATAAATCCATCTATTTTCAAACATAAATATCTAACCTTTAGTGTAGATATCCCTATAGTTCCTCTTTTCATTCCATCTTTTTATCAACTTCACCCATAAATGTTTAGAAACAAGCACCCAAACATCCTTAAGGTTTCTTTTTCCACCTATCCTTCATCCTAAATTCAACCATGCCTTTCACCCAAACATGTCTAAATCCTAACCTAGACACTACTTTGGTTCTCTTTTCCATCCCTTATCCTCAGGTTCACTATCATCATAATTGCCTTTTGGTCAAGCCAATTCTAATGAGGGGGTAGTTGTGAACCCTTAATTTTGCACCCTCCCAATAAGGTGCAACTTGACATCTACTAAGATTAGTGCACTACGCAGAGCTGGTACATGTTTGAACGTTAGAAGCACATAGGCTTAGTAAACAAACCTCTGGAACCGAAATTACCAAAATCAAAAAATTGGGAAACAGAGCCTTGGGAATTGAAAGCTATCCCTTTGACCTCTAAACCACCTTCAGATCATCTAAGATTGGATAATGCGCACAATGGAATTAGAATCGCACAAATCAAATTAGAAAAGGATAAGAACGGGCCAAAAAAGGGGTATGACAACCCGCTAGTTGGCCACGACAACTTGCGACTAGCTACTGCAGGCATCCCTGTGGTTACCAATAGAGTATCGTAGGTAGCCTTGTGGTTATCCCACTAGGCCCTATAGCTGTCGCAACTTGGGATGAGTTGCCATAATGCATTTTTTACAGAATCCTGCATTGAAAATTGTGTATTTTTAGCCCCTAGACTCCCCTTACAAATATCTTATACCTCCTAACAGCTTTCACACACTGCTATAAGCTTTTATTCTACCTCTAAAGCTCCAAAAACCTTATTTCTAAGACTCTCAATATGCTAAAATCTTATACCTAAGCCCCCAATCTCTTAAAATCCTATTCTTAAGACTCCTAATCACCTAAACCTTATTCCTAAGCCTCCCAATCACTTAAAACCCTACTCCTAAGCCTCCTAATAACTTAAAACCCTATTCCTAAGCGTCCTAAGCTCCTAAAATCCTATTTCTAAGCTTCTTAATCAAGTAAGAGTGTGATTCAGGTCCTTCCTTTCAAAGGGAGTACATATTATTCAAGCAAGGCGTGCGATTCAAGTCTTTCCCTTCAAGAAGTGTTCATACTATTCGAGCATTCTTTTTCCAAAAGGAGAGCTCATTCTATTCTCAAACCAAGGTGGAACTTTGATCAGTGCCAAGCTAGCTCCCTACATTCCTTGTCATTGAAAACCAAAGGTAAAATCCTTTCCTTTCCCTTTTTAATTCTAGTTTTAATATTAGAATTCTCTCCCTTCTACCTTTCTTTAAGATCCAAACCTAAAAAGACCTTTTTTTGTTAATTAAACTTGATCTAATTAATAAATCTCTAAGCCCTCAAAATCAATCAAAACATGATAATAAAGACTATGACATAAAAACTCCTCATTCACAAGAATGAAGAACTGCGTGAGGTTTAATTTCTATTTATAGGGATACACAAGCATGCAATCTTTAAAGCGTCAACTCCATTAAAACTAACAACTCCTCTTCTCTATCACCTTCTTCCCATAGCTTAGGGCTAAAATCATTTTTCTTAAATAAAAATTTTAGTTTTCTTTTCTATTTTTCTTTATTTTCTTTATTGTATTTGTTTAGATTGTTAATTTTTCTTATTTTAGTTGTTTAGACAAGATTTCAGGAATGTGTGCTTTCCCTAGAACCCATAAGGGCTAAAGGAAAGATACCCTATATTTATCATTTTGATTTGTAATAGTTTTAAGTAAATTCCTTTTATTTTTCTTTATTATTACTTAATATTTTCCATGGATTGCACGAATAATATATGTTTCATACATCATGTTATATCTATTTATGCATACATAAATTTTTTTTTTTTACAAAAGCTATTTTGTGTAGCCAAGCTAATTTCTTAAATTATTTTAACCAAAATCTAATCCTCGAGCCCTCTTTGGTCACTTGAAGACTAGTACTTTTCCTTGGTATAAATGGTATAACTATGGAGTCAATCAAATTGGGTTTTTCCTTTAATTTTTCCAACTAAAATAAATAAAAATAAAGTGGCGACTCCTTTTGCAAATAGCAATTTACAAAATGCAATTGTCTAAACTCATTGCAAGTTCCAATCATGATATTTCTCCCAATGAGCATTTTGATCCCTTTTAGTGGATCGAACTAGTACTCAGCTGAGACCTCACAATCGTTGTTTTTCATCATCTCTTGGGTATCAATCGACTCCAAATTCTAATAGATTCTCTTAGAAGATTTAGGAATATCTATTACGAATATTTCTTGGTTCTCTAGATTCTCAAAAAATCCACTTAACTTAGGACCTTTCAAGGTTGAAGCAACATCTCTTCAGACACCTTTTAGGTCGATTTGAATGCTGCTGTAAGAAATTTCTCTCTTCGTGGGAGCCATTTCAAGAATGTTGGTGAAAAATTAACACAAAGAGGAAAGGAAATCAAAATTCCTAAAGTTTTTGGACAAACAAAAAAAAATAGCAAGCAAAGAATTTTGAGCAGAAAGAAGAGGAGGAAGATGAAGCAAATGGGTTTTTGAATTAAACTTAAACCCTAAAACTATGAGCTAGTTAATGATTTTAAATTTAGAAATGGCAAAATGTACACCTGTATGGTAGTGATAAGGCCATGCGGCAAGCACTTCAAAGGAAGAGACAACTTTTCATTTAATGATAAAATCAGTCACAGATGCAGACCTTCGAACTTCTATAGTAAGACAAAGGGACCTCATCAACAAACTGAGCTGAATAGTATAAAGCGAAGGGCCACCTTGTAAAAGTAATCTTAATTGGAATGAAGGGATGAACCGCTTGAGACGAGCTGAGCATCTCGCATATAAAATTGTTTCAATGAAGTACACATATTGCCCACTTTGATGAAACAGGAGGCCATGGATGAGGGACAAAATATGCCAAATTAAACCTAAGTGCAATAGAAGAATAAGGGCTAGCCAGGCCCATGTTGGAAAGAAGATATCCACCCATTGTCTGTAGACTGAATCCAATACGACCTAGTACAATGAACTAAATCAAAATCAAACTATAAATTAGAATCCTTATTTGGATCTTGCATGGACACATTATAAATACCCTAAATGTAAGCCTTTAAAGGCATATTATCTTTTGGGCAAACTTACGCTCATCCAACTTAGTGAGTATTTAATTTTGTTCAATAAGATATAATTCCATTTATCATCCAATTAATTTCTATTTTATCTCAATGTCATGTATTTTATTAACTTATTGAGTTGACAACTCATCCACTTATCTGTGATTTCAAGTGAACAAGTCAAAGAGATCTTAGGCAAAGAAAGTTGAGCTTCAGTCTTCATCTTCCTTGAAACTTAATAATGTATTTATTCTTAAGAACAATTACTTTTATTTATAATATAGATAATTTATGTAAATTTTATTATTAAATGCTTTGCAATTGTATATGGATGATGTTCAAACTAAGTACTTATTTATGGCTTATTTTTGCTAACTTTTATGATTGGTGTATGTTAAACTCACATTTTAAGTTTCTATAGTGAGAGGGTTCTATAGGTTTTTGATGGTTTTAAATCTATCCATGTTTTAAAATCGTCACATTGTTTAAATTTTGAAAATTTTGTAGAAATAAACTAAATTCAAGTGAAAATTAAATTTTAATTTATGATTAATCATTCTATTCAATTAGAATAAGTACTAATTAACTTTTTTTTTTTTTTTGCCTAAGACATAATATGTGAAATTAAGCCTCAAGCAAGATTCAAGTAACCCATATTTTTAGATTAAAAAAGAATCATATTTTTGGAATGGTTGTGAAAGTCAATAGCATGAGAAAGTAATATATATATATGTATATATATATATATATATATATATATATATATATATATATATATATATATATATATATATATATAATTTCGAATTTTATATAATAAGTTATTCATTACCTGAAACTCCTTCTAGTAGAACTCTTTCGTTTCCTGAGGCACTGATTTCCAATGCATGCCTTCAAGTTTCAGCTAGTTCATGAACATCTTGTAAATTGTCCGCATCGACTCTAGCAGATACATCCTACAATTAAAAAGGTTAAATGTTAGTTAAACGAAAAGTAAAAGATTATAAATTAAGAATTACATTAAGAAATATAATACTTACACATCTCTAACCAGCGTGAGATGCGGCCTACATCTCAGATCTAGTAGCAAGACTGGTGGGGTTATGGATGGAGCTACTATAGAGGTAGGAGTAACTGCAGAGGTAATGGCAGTAGGTGTAGAAAATGAAGGATAGGTAGATAGAGAAATGGGCGAAGGGATAGTGGATGGAGGGGTAACAGAAGAAGGCATAGTGGATGAGGGGAGATGGAAGAAGGAATAATGCAAGGTGATGAAAGTATAGGACCGGTGGATAGAGTAGTAGACATAGGAGGAGAAGAGGACAAAGGGATCTGTGTGGTGATGGTCGAAAGGGTGAATGTGGGAGGCATAGAAGGAAAGATAGATGGTAAAGAAGAAAGGATAGTGGGAAGTGATGCACTAGAGGTAGGAAGATCATTAATGGTAGCAGCCCTTCCCTGGGAGCAATGCCATTTCCAGGATTTCGATGTACTGCTACCAGGAGTATCTCCAAAAGTCAGTACATGTCTCGGAGTCAACATCTATATAATTCATAAAGTTTAATAAATTAATTCATTATTTAATGTTACATACAAAGTAAAAAAAAAATGAAAACAAAATATTGAAAATTGATATGGTGTAATCGCAGAATAACAATGTAAATATTAAAAAAAAATTACAACACAAGTTAAAAATGACTTCATTGAAATATAATGTAACATTGTAAATGTAGAAATAATATTCTTTTGCACAATTTAGGAAAAATCCATACACAATAAGTAAAATATAAATACATTTATTCAAAATCTATTTCTTTGAGCTCATCTTCGTCTATGTTTTCCTCAGATGTCTCGACATTTGAATCAAATTCGGATTCATCTTCTGTATCATTATCATCTTCATCATCCATATCAACTAATGGCTTATCAGGATCATTTAAAGTTGCAAGAGGCTTGTCATCATTAACTTCGAGCATAGGCTCATCAATTTCATCATCCTGAAATGGTTCTTCAGATGTTGTACTTATTTCACTACCCTTCTTAATCTCTATGATTGATCTAGCTTTAATCTTGCATATGATCCACAAATCCGCTTTATCTCATCGTAGACTTAGATAGAAAACATAATACACTTAACAAGCTTGCATTGCCAATATAAAGGGCTTGTATTTATTAAATCACCGGCTGTAGTTGACTTCAACAAGATTATATTGCTCATTAACTTTCTTTCCTATATTTGGCGTTGGATCAATCATTCACACTTAAACAAAATAATCCTCTTAATTGGAAGTGCAGGGTATTCCAATTGCATTACATATGTTAATCGACCGTAATAGTCAAATGGATTCTCACTGTAATTGGAACCCTTTATACATACCCTGCTATTTATTGATGACCTACCCAAACTTCGCTTTTCAGTATAGAACTTGTAACAGTTCATGAAGTAAATAGGATAGTCATAACATATCGTAACGGACCTTTGGATAGATCAATAATGAATTGATTTGTTATTTTATTTGTAGGATCAATGGCCTATGACAAAAATAAACATATAAATATGATGGTATAGGATACAAATTTAAGATTAATTTTTAAGTAACGGTACTACATTATACTTACATATGAATGAAACTATTGCGCAAATTTTATCTCTAATTTTTTATCTATATCAATTGTTGTTATATTTGGCACAGTTTGCTTCAATATATCAATGTATAAGCTTCATTCATAAGAAAAATAGTAAGTAAAATGAAAAGAAAACTTTGCAGAATGATGAAGAATGAGTTATTTTAGTTAAGTTGTAACTTACTCGACATATTTTGCAATTTCTGAACAATTCAGAAGAATGTAAGATTGAGCCCCCTTATATTCTTTGTCGGTCATCAATCTTGTTTTAGTTCAACTGAACGGTCTTCCTGGATTAGTGAATATTGATAAAATACCCTGAATATTTGCTCCTTCAAGCATTCCACCATCATCATTTCGAGCTACTCTCCTATTTCTTGTATAGACATAGGGTTCGAAATAATAAGAGCAGAATGATAAAGCTTGTTTAACTAAGTATGCATTACAAATGGAGCCTTTGACTTTTGCTTTATTTTTGACATATTATGTTTCAAATGTCCATTAAATCTACAGTATATAAATATCATAGATTACGACATTTGGGTATAAATGAATGGATGTGATTGTAAATATTAAAATAGGCAAATATTTTATCTCTCAAATGGATACATCCATCGGTACTGAATGGGACCCACTATACGAGCTTCGTAAGCAAGATGTACTGTAGATGCTCCATGGAGTCAAAAAAACTTGGAGGAAAAATGCATTCCAGTTTACACAAGATTAGTGGAATGGTATTTTCAAGCCTCGCCATGTCCTCTTCCCTAAGGAGTGTTGAAGTGAGTTTTTTACAAAATAAACTCAATTTTGTCAATGGTTGCCAGACATCCCTCGACAAAATTTCACGAAAGGCAATAGGAAGCAAGCATTACATAAAAATATGACAGTCATGGCTCTTCATTCCAAACAACCTTAGTTTCCATAGATCAATGCATCAACCCATATTAGATACATACCCATCAAGAAATTTCAGATCTTTCAGCCATTTACATAATACTTGTTTGGCCTACTTATCGAACATATATTTTGCCTTTGGATATTTTCTAAACACTTCATCCATCTATAAATCCTTACAGAGGTAGAACTATTTCAAGTCCTGTATGGATTTAGCATTATCTTTGGTTTTTCCTAGGATGTCCATTAACATGTTAAATATATTTTCAAACACATTCTTCTCAATATGCATTACATCCAAATTATGTTTGATCATTTTAGTCCTCGAGTATGGTAAATCCCAAAATATACTTTGTTTCTTCCATTTGCATCCGCTTCGCTTTGCAATTTGAGCATTTACATCACCGGCTCCTACTTCAGTCACCCTCATCAACTTCAAACTAGTTATTTCCTGCAATAATTCAATTCCCGAATGTATAAGCAGAGCATATGCTCGAACAGCTCTGTTTTTTATGAAAGCTATTTTGTTCCATTTAAAGGGATGATCAGGCTGTAAGAACTTATGATGGCAATCAAACTGTTAAAGGGTATGCCCTAGAGCAATGTATAAGTTATGTAAATATAAAACATTATCCCTAAATAGCAATAAAATATATGTTTATAAATGAAATTGTTCCATTGTATTAAATATATATTTGAAGTCCATAAGTATTTTTCAAAAGAGGATCTATTATCAAGTGTTTTGAATATGGATGGCAGATCACTCTTGAACAAATACTTTAAAATGTTCATGGTGGTTAATCCTAATGACTGGGCATCATTAATTTTAGAAGTCCATCACCTGTGTTTATAATCTATAACAGTATGTGATACTTATGATTATAGAGACAGTAAGCATCATACTGTTTGCCAAATGATATCGATATAAACATGTGGATATTCATATGATGAATGATCAAACTATGACGTTAGATGATAATGACATAGAGTTTTATTGCTAGTTAATAAATCATCATCTAGGTCATAATTATACATATAGTCCTTTAACTTGAGGGACACTGTATCTCATTCATCGGTAGTTGGAATTTATTACTACTTACATACTAATGCTATTCAAGTATTGGTATATGGTATGTGATAGTTTTAACTAGTTATGAATGAAGGTAAGTGATCACTAAAAGAGAATTCATTAACTTGAATAAACAAGGAAGAAATCCTATGTGATATGATTATTCTTGATAATCAAACCAAGGTAGTAAAGATTCACTAGAAAAGGTTTCTAGTAGGAATCGATTTTATCAAGAATTAGAATCGACATATAGACATATGATCGAAGCATATTAGGGTTTGACAAATCCATGACCCTAGCTAAGATTGGGATTTCATAATGAAGGGATTTTAGTGTACATTAATTATGATCAATGGTCCATGAAATAAATAAGTGATTAAACACTCATATTCATTATAATTAGGTAGTCATGATATGCTATACTAGGCATCACTCATGACTTATGGGACTAAGGGTGATATAGGAATTTCACATTAGTAGAGAAAATTATTTTCTCAATCCCATTGCTAATTAGACATGAACCTAGAAAGTCACACACCCAAAAGTGTTCATCTTCCAAGGATAAAAGGTTTACCATAATAATTGATTAAAGTGTTTAATTAATTGATTAGTGGTAAAAGGATTGAACTTATAATTAAATTTACAAAGACCCTAACATGTCTTGAAATTTAAATCCAAAATGATTTCTTATTAATTAAATCCTAAATTATATATGATATAAATAAGAAGGATTTAATTAATTAAAACTATGAATGAGTTAAAAGAATTAATTTGAACTTTGGATTAAATCCTAAATGGCCCAAGCCCATTTATGAAATGGAGAGAGCTAATTTAGTGGTTAGAGATTTTCTCTAACCCTAAAGACTATATGATGGATTTAGAGGTTAGAGAAAAGTAACCAAGGTCAAAATAGTCTTTTAACTACATAAGGCTTAATGGAAGTTATCATAAACCATAAAGGGTAAATTGGTCTTTTCCATTTAAGCTTAAAGTAAAAAAGCAAAATAAATATCTTATTTGTTCCCTAATTAACAACATAGTGGTTGGCTATTTAAATGCAAATGATATTGTTAATTTATGACTTTTGCACATCTTTTCTAAGAGAAATCTTATAGAGTAAGTCTTGAGAGAGAAGAGAATAGAAGAAGAGTTCTTTAATTTTCTTGTTCCTCATTTCTTGTTCTTTGTTCTTTGAGAAAGAACAAAGGTTTCTTTTGTTGAAAAGATACATCCATAATAATTAGAAAAAATCAATTCACCAAGGATTTGTCTTAGAAGATCTTGTATTCAATTGGAGAGAGAATCAAGAACATCTAAACAAATCAAAGTGAGCCTTAGAGGTGAAGCTTGGTGTGGATAATCTAGAGGATCAACATTTGGGGAGCTTTTGGAAAGGAAAGAAGAATTGGAGTTCATATACTTCAAGAGGTAATATGATTACCACTTGATCTTCTTTCTTTCTTATGTGTTTTACACATTAATTAGATGATTGGATGAATGTTTATTGGACCCATTTGGGTGTAAGTGAAATTTTAAATTGTTTAAAATTTCACCTACCTTGTTACTTCCACTTAATTTGCGCCCAATATTCCTTCACAAACCATGATTGCTTACTCCCCCTTTAGGAAGAGTGAAAGAATCCGTTAGTTTCTTGCAATATTGACATGCAAGTTTACCTTGAGTACTCTACCCAGACAACATACTGTACATAGGAAAATCACTCATAGTCCATATGAAAGCAGCTCATATCTGAAAATCTGCTTCATAGACATATCATATGTTTCAACGCCTATATCCCACAACCATAGCAATTCTGTAATCAGAGGCTATAAAAATACATCCACCTTTTGTTTTGGATTATTTGGTCTAGAAACTATTATAAATAGGGACATATACTCCTTCTTCATACACATCCCTGGAGGCAGATTATATGGCATCACTATAATTGGCCATGATGAGCATTATTGTCTAGATTGTCCAAAAGGTTGGAAGCCATCAGTGCATAGGCCTAAACAGACATTGCAAATTTCAGAAGCAAAATATGGATTCACTCAATTGAAATGCTTCCATGCTATCGAATCTGAACAGTGTCGCATCACCCTATCCTCCACTGCATGTCCCGCATGCCATCTCATGTGCTTTATAGTTGCCTCATAGGCATACAATCTCTGCAACCTCGGAGTCAGAGGAAAGTAAAACATGATCTTATATGGAATATTTTTTTTAATGGACATGCACCTCAATGTCTTAGCTTATATCTTGGCCAATCACAAAACTTACATGCAATTAAATTACTATCTTTACCCTACTAAAGCATGCAATTATTCTTACAACAATCAATTTTCTCGATTGGAAGGCCCAAACCCTGTATTAACTTCTTGGTGCTGTAGAATCTATCCACCATTGTGTTATCTACAGGCAACGACTCGTTGCTCTTCACTTTTATACTTGGAAGGCTTTAATTTCAAAAACTTCTCAAAAGAGACTTCTTCTACTTACAGCATAACCTGTTGTCTCTACTGGGTCACAAACTCAGCCAAATACTCATAGTTCCTTTGAAGTCGATCCAATCTTTAAGTTATAACAGCTATATCCACAAAAGTTGTAAGGGCCTCATTGTCCCTTGCTTGGTCAACTGAACCTCATTATATGAAGCAACTCGTCGAGGACAACCTCATCCTTATCCTTGTCCATGCAGAGGAGGTATCACATTACTATAAAATAAAAGAAAGAATACTTACCGTAATATATGTTGATCTATGCCAAAAAGAAGACGAAAGAATGATGAGGAAAGATCCTATGATCTATATTTTTCTTAGTCAAGCATACTCTTAAACAACTTACACTATCTCTATACTTCTAAATCTAACTACAATCGAACCTTTACTCTGTTATCACCCCTATAATGCCCCAACTCCAGTGACTCGAAGGTTCTAAGGCATAGGTAGGTTTAGGACTATTGAAAATTCGTAGAACCTATTATTATCTCCTCGAATCTATATATACAAAAAACATAAGTAATCATACTAAAGTTATACACTAATCATATAATGGGCCACATTTTAAGAAAAATCAAAATCTTTCAATTCATTTAATTAAGACACTTAATACATGGATTCTTTCATTCTACGAAGTTTATAAGATAAAGGTATACAAATACTTTAACATTTAGTAAAAAATCTTTATGTATAAACATATACATTTATGTAGCTTATTGATGGAGAAGGAGGGTCAAGAAGCTCTATCAGCTCAACCTCTAACTCTTTTAACCTACACCTAAAACTTATAAACAATATGATGAGCTGTTAACTTAATAAATTATGAAATGTATATTAATACATGGGATTTCATGAAGGAACAGTAAAATGGTATACATATTTACATACATGTCAATTTAGTGGGTTACAAAAAACATACATACTTGCCAAAAACAAATAAGCATCAAGGGTATATCTGTCTTGACAAAACCATACTGTAGTACTAGAAGACCACACATGGTCGGGAGTACAACGCCATCTCCATTAAGTATTCTAAAATTAAGTAATTGATTATAAGAGTGTATATGAAAATACAGTAATAAATTTAATTTAAATAGAAAAGTATAGTATATTTTTTTTAGAACATTAAAAAAATCAACTTGGTAGTTGTTGACGCAGGACATATCATATAAATGCACATTTATCCAAATATTTGTAAATTCATTTTGCTATGAAACCAAATGTCGGTTTATTTTAAAATAACAAAAAAAAAAATTTCCTTTCTCTTTTAAGTAATTTCCCTGTATTTGATAATTAAATGACAAATTATCTCAAATACTCGCCATGAATTTATTTATTTATTTATTTATTTAGTTAAAATACCGAAATTCATTAATAACGCACATGCTTAACATCCGAAAAAAAAAAAAAAATGAAGCACTGATAGGGGAGAGTTTCCTTTCCGAGTAAGGAAAATGGACATGTCGGCGCATAGAGTACACTAATTAAGTTGGCAAAAAAAAAAAAAAAAAGAGTACCCTAATTATAGATAAAATATATAATATGCTTTTTTTTTTCTTTTGCCTAATATAATATGCAATTTTTTTAGCCTATATAATTTAGTCCATATATTTTTCTACGTTAATATTCAAACTTATAGAAGGTAAAATAATAAAAATAATAATTAACAAATAAATTAAAAAAATATAATTAAAATCTGCACAAAACACGGGCCCATCTTTTATATTTAAATAAAAACTAATAATGAAAATTCCCTTTATTATCTTATTTCAAAATTAAACATAAATTAGGATCATTAAGCATAATTAAACTTTTAATTATGCTTACATGATCGGAAAATTGATATAGTTTAATTTTACGATCAGATTATTTCTTTTAATGCTTTTAAATTTTGTATAATAAGATATACATACACAATTATCAATTTATAAATTTGATAATCGGATGCATAATTATCTAATCATCATAAATAAATTAAATCCATTTGAAATGTTTGAAACATTATGAGGGGAAAATTAACTTTGCTTCTGCAACTGCACATGCGCTGAGCCTTGCAAGACAGTTGCCTGCACATGTGTTGATTTTTCTTAAAATGGCAAGTACTTGCTGCATCACAAATTCACAAACAATGTATGTAAAGAAATTATTTGGTATATCATTTTGTTTAATTAAAAACTAGGATAAAAAGTATCAGAGATACATCCGAACATTTCAATTAAACTAGACTTTCTTAGCATTTACATCATCATTTTCCTCCTAATGTTATTAAGTAAAAAAAAAATCAATAACAAAAATAATAATAATAATAATAATTATTATTATTATTATTATTATTTCTTTTCCTTTTAATACATTCCTTTTATTAGAATTCTTGATCTCATAAACTACACAACTAGATAAGTACACGTCTACCAAGTAATATATATATATATATATATATATATATATATATATATATATATATCCATTGCCTAATAATACTTTTGGGATATTCAAAAAAGACAGCGTACTTGAGGACAATTATCCTTTAATTAATATATATTTATTCAAAAACATTTCTTGATTTAAAGAAAAAAAGAAGTGTTTTTTTTTTTTTTTAATTTGCAATACACACGGATGTATATTTTTTTTATTTTATTTTTTAACATGAAAGGAAAAAATTGAATATGAATATATTATCCAGATCATACATGTATTTATCATTAAATTATATCTTAGTAAATTTTTTATTTTAATTTTGATATATATCCTTGCACAGGCATTCTCCTTGAACTCCAATCTTAACTTGATCAATGAATAAAATATATATGTTGATGGAAGAGATTTTGATATAAATAGGTTAATTATATTACTGGATTTCCAACAAAACTAATAAAAACATTAATAAATGATGGGCATGTCAATTTTGTGCGTGAAGATTGATCAAGTTTAATTAGAACTAATGAAACTTATTATATTTTTTCCTCTTATTAAAAATTAAACAAAGTCAAATTAATTTGAAATAGAAAATTAGAAATAGTTCCATTATTGGGTGAATGACTTCATCTTGCAATGCATACATATGGGTAAGTTGTAGTCAAATATTGAAATTATTCATAAGGTTTGATAATAATTAATCAAAGACAAGTGTGATTGCGAGCTCATCATGCACGCCATGGATGTTGAAGAAAATTCAATAAAACTTCTTCTTTTTTATTAATTGACTTTTTCCATAATTGCGTATAAGACCACAAGAAGTGTGCAAGTTTATTGTTTATTAACTCAAAGCGAATGAATTATTGTAGTGTTTATGATTCGAATCTTAACCATCACCTCTATTTATAAAATTTCTGAAATATATAAAAACATTAATATATATTGTTAGTATATTCTTATAAATAATATATTTTATTTTAATTTATTATTATATCATTAATTTTAATAATGATAAATGGTAATAAATAAAATTTTTATATACTTAAATAATAAAATCTTGTAGAAGATATTTTAAATATGATATTGAAATAACTTTTTTATAATATTATATTATTTTAATAATTTATTAGTATTTATCAATATTAAAACCAATCATATAATACTAAAATTAATATAATAAATATTATTTACTAGAATATAATATTAATAAGTATTATAATATACTATTATATATTAATATTATAATAAATAATGTTTATTATATTAATTTAACATTGTATTATTAACTTTAAATATTGAAAAGTGCTCATAAAAATAATTGTTTTTTCTCCTCCACCATTTCTCCCTCAACGGAGGGGGAAATGGGTTAACAACAGTAAGGAACTAAAAAGTGCAGCGGGAAGGCCACATGGGTTGGTGGGCAATCGTCCACCTCTTAATTTTTTTAAATAAATATTATACGTATTATTTTAAATAGAAAGAAATATATATTTGAAGTTTTTATGTATAACAAAAGCATCAACTTACCCTTCATCTATATTAAATTACAATATTCATTGGAAAAAAAAAAAAAGTTGTGATTCATTTTTTATATCATATTAAAAAGTCAAGAAAGACAAATAAAAAAATATTTCTTCTCTGCTAATCAAATATGGTATGATTAATTTTTTCATTTCCTCTTAAAAAGTGAATAATGGGAGATTTCAAATTCGAATCCTTAAATTACAAATTATTATTATCAATTTACTGAGAAATATTAAAAGAAAATATTATTATTTATTGTGTAACTTATCATATTTCTGTAAAGAGTTGTCCTCTTTAATATAAAAAGAAAAAATATTTCTTCTTTAGTACAACTTCAACTCTAAATGTAATTTTATTAAAATTTTCTCCATTTTCACAACGTTTTATTTATTTCATTCTTTATCATTTTCCCATTTCAACTTGATGAAATTAAAATAGGCAATATTATAATAAAATTTATTATTGACACTTGTGAGAACAAGTGATTTAACTTTTCTCAACATTTGATAAGATTAATATTATTGTATCAATTATTTTATTTTAAATTTAATTAGGAGAGAACCAATCTTATAAATTTATTTGGTTAGGGCATCACCAAAAGCTTTTTTAAATATTTCTTTTCTCAAAATAGAGAGTCATATCACACTATTTTTGTTCTAACAAACTCTCTATTTATCTTATTTCCCTAAATATTTTTAAAAATTTATTTCTCTCTCCTTAAATTTGAGAAGAGAAATTGGCTTCCTAAACCAATATTTTAATTTTTTTTTCTTTTTTCATTTCTTTCATTTTTAAATTACTATTATTATTATTAATAAAAAAATTATTATTATTAAAATATTATTTTAATAATATTTTAAATTAGATTTTTTTAGTAGTAAAAATTTTATGTAAAATAGTAAAATTATAGTATAATAATAATAATAATAATTTGTTATAATATTTTATATTAAGTTATATTTTTTAGTAGTAAAAATTTTATATAAAAGTAAAAGAAATGATATTGCCATAATAATAATAATAATTTGTTTTAATATTTTTTTTAGCCGCAAAAATTTTATGTAAAGTCAAGGAAATGAAATTATAAATTTATGTATAAAGAAATAGAATTATAGATTTATTAATAAAAAAAAATGAAATATGGAGTGAAATAGAGAGTGTTGTTAGAGTTTGTACATTTTTTTAGATAAGTTAAAATAATGAGTTAAATTATTTATAGTATAATAAGGAGTAAAATAAGGATGATTGTTGAAGATGCTCTTATATAGTCTTACTTTTCACAATTTATTATTGTCACATCCTGGATCCATACTATTATATTCATAAACATTCATTCGTTCGAATAATATAATGGTTCATATATAAAGAAAAATCAAATCTTTCATTTCATTTCATAATGAATCATTCTATGCATAATTTTTTCAATTTACGAAATATCTAAAATAAAGATATAATACTATGACTTTTTAATAAAATTTTACAATCTTAAAATAAATTTATATATTTCAAACTTCTTGATGGAGAAGGGTGATCAAGAGGTTCTGTCAACTCAACTTCTATCTTTTTCTAATCTATAATTAAAATGCATAGATGATATGATGAACAATCAACTCAGTAAATTATGAAATGCATTCATAAGTAGGGTTCATGCAAGAGTTGTAAATCTATATATACATAAACATTCATATCATTTAATGGGTATCAAAAAACATTGCATATGTGTTAAGGAAAAGTAAAGACCAAAGGAACATCCATTTTTATAGAACCATATATAGGAGAACTTGAATAAACATAATGATAATCATGTGAGTCTCAACATCAAAACAATGAAAGACTTATTAGGTGGCATAGCACCAGAAACCCCATTTAAAAATAATAGCATTAGAAGAGTACTCATGAGTGATACTGCACTACCATCCTTATGGCCTCTGAACATAATACTAACGAGTATGAAAACAGAAAGGGCATCTACTTCAACTTTGAAACATCCAACACATGTTTGTGAGGGCACATCTGACGTAGTTTAGAGATCTGATTAATAAATTCACTGGTGCACACAGTCTAATGTATTTTTCCCCACTAGTCTAAGCATTTTGTCAATGCATAATTAAGGCTATGTATTGGCATAATAGGATTATCATCATAAACATTAGGTTAAAATGGCCTTATCATCATCATACTTTTAGTTTACATTTCAAATGGCTTTTAACATTAGCAATTAACAATATGGCTATTTTAACAATAAAGTCTCAAAAGACAACAACAAGAACAAATACAATAATAGTATTCACTATAAGTTATTGGTCAGTTATCGACGAAAATTACTAATGGCAGTAAACCAATAGTAATTACAATTAGATCATCAATAGAATATTCACAAAAAAAAAATATAAAGCAATGTACTGACAGAACACCAATGGAAACTTGTCAGTATTTATCGATGAAATATTTTAGTTGGAAATATCTAGCAGGGTAGAAGTGGGGCGAGTTTTCGACAATGGTTTAGTGATTGTTTATTGATGAAAATAGGTTAATGTTCAACGTTTTCCATCGGTAAGTCTCCAAAAAGATGGCATGAAAATTTAGCGCTAATTAATATTTTTATCAACAGAATGCCACTTGATATAAGTAATTTTGCCAGTAATATGTCAGTAAGTGAACCCGAGAATTTGGAGAGTTTTATGTACTTATCGATAATTTATCAATGAAATTATTTATGCCACATAGCATTTCGCCAGTAAGTGAATTCTATATAGAGGGAAAATTTTCAAATATACCTTTAGAGTTTAACTAAAAGTGCAGATTAACACTTAATATTTTTTGAGGTGCATATTTATCCCTAACATATTAAAAAAAATCAACCCGACTCATCCTTTACCATTTCCTGACATTGGCACAAATTTTCTATTGTGGAGCCTATGATCAATCCATATGGATTAAAATACTAAAAATATTATCTTTTATGAGACCCATGGCCAAGCTTTTATTTCTTCCTTTTTTTTTCTCTTTCTTTTTCATTCTTCTCTCTCTTTATTTTTTAATTAATTATCAAAAAGTTGATATAGTAGAAATGAATTCCAAGAAATTTATTTTTATATTTTAAAAATATCTTTATCTAGCATAATTAAAAAAAATTATTTTATATTTTATTTTACCTATTTCATGAAATTAATTAAATTTAAACTAAAATCTACATTCAATTTAATAGAATTTATAACAAAATTTTAAATTAATAAAGCTATAAATTTTTTTAATAAAATTAATTTGACATATGAATAATTTAAAAAATTATAATATTAAATATAAAAATTTATTTTAAAATATATTTTAATAAAATTTGTTTACAAACGAAATGAATTTCATAATTATTTGTAAACATAATATAAACTAAATTAAAAATTAAAATCATTTAATAAAATAATTAAATTTTATTTTAATAGAAGAAGAAAATATAAATAATTAAAGAAGAAGAAAATTTGATTAAAGAAGAAGAAAATAATAAAATAATAAAATAAATTATTTTAATAGGAAATTTTTGTTTTTAATTTAGTTTATATTGTATTTGAAACCAATGATAAAATTCATTTCATTTGTAAACAAATTTTATTAAAATATATTTTAAAATAAATTTGTGTATTTAACATTAGAATTTTTTAAATTATTGACAAGCCATATTAATTTTAGTTAAAAAAATTTATAGCATTCTTAATTAAATTGAATATAGAATTTAGTTAAAATTTAAATAATTTCATGAAATATTTAAAATAAAATATATAATAAAATTTTTTAATTATGCTAGATAAAAATATTTTTAAAATATAAAAATAAATTTCTTGAAATTCATCTATACCATATGAACTTTTAATAATTAATTAAAAAATAAAAAGAGAAAATAATGAAAAGGAAAAAGAAATAAAAGCTTGACTATAGGCCCCCCAAAATATTATATTTTTAGTATTAATTTAGTCTTCATGGATTGATCACAGGTCCCACAAATGAAAATTTTGTGTTAGTGTAAGCGAACGTCAAAAGGTGGGATAGATTGATGAGTTTTCAAAATGTTAGGGAGTAAATACGCATATCAAAAAAGATTAAGTGTCAATCTACACTTTTAATTAAACTCTAGGAGTATATTTGAACCATTTCTCTTGTATAAACTTAACATGTTCCCTTTCTTCTTCTTTCTCTCTACCTTCTCTCTTTTTCTTATCCTTTCTTCGTTTTTTTTTTCTTTCGCCCTCTGAAGCTGCTGCCCAATTGCACCTGTTCGTTTGCCTCAGATGCCATTAATCCATTCCTCCGATCATTGCTCAGGTATGCATTCTTTTTTTTCAATTATTTTTTTTTCTTTGGGTTAATATGTTGTCCGTCCGTCAGTTTCAATAAGTAGATTTTTTTTTCAATTTGTTTAATGTAATTGAATATTTGGTATTTTTCTATTTTTTTTGATATATGTGAGTTTAATATATTTATAAATTTGGGAATTTTTTTATGTGGGTAATTTTTTGTATAATTTGATAATTTATTATTCTTTGATAATTTGTCAATTTTGTATTTTTTGTTAATTTACTGCATTTTTGTATTTTCTGTAAATTTTTCTTGTATTTTTAATTTTCTATATTTTTTTATTTTTTGTAAATTTGTTGTATTTTTTTTATTTTATGTCATTTTTAATTTTCTATGAATTTTCTGTTGTATTTTTTTTCGTATTTTCTATATTTTTGTTAATTGAATGTGGGCTTTTTTTTTTTTTTTCAGTTTTTTGTAGTTTTCATCAATTTCTATATTTTTGTTAATTTGATAATTTGTTAGTTTTGATTTTTTAATTGGCTTGTAATTTTCTTTCAGTTTCTTTTAATTTATTTATTCATTATGTTCTTTGAATTTTTGCACTATAAGAGATAAGTATATTAAATTTTTGTATAAAATTAGTGAATTATAATTATATTTATATTTTAGAAATTTTGTATGTATATTTTGTATGTATTTTATTATATGGTATTTTATTAGATGGTGTTGTAGTTTTGAGTATTTGTGAATAATTATGCAATATAATTTTTGTATTCCTATGTATTTTATTGAAAATGGAGAATTTGCAAGCAGGTTAGTTAATAGCCAAAATTACAAAGTAAAAAAAAATAAAGAATAAAAATGAAAGTATAAATAAATTAAGAGTAACAATAGAATAAAAGTATAAATTAAAAAAGAACTTAAAAGCAAGCATAATATGTCATTCCATCTTTTAAAAAAACTAAGTTAATTAATATCCAAAATTAAAACAAAACAAAAGGAATAAAATTGAAAGTAAAAATAAATTAAAAATAATAATAGAATAAAAATAAACTTAAAAAAGATTTGTAAAAATCGAGCATGCCATAAAAAATACTTGTAAAGAAACAAAAGGAATAAAATTAAAAGTAAAAATAAATTAAAAATAATAATAGAATAAAAATAAAATTACAAAAGATTCGTAAAAATCAAGCATGCCATAAAAAAAATACTTGTACAGAAAAAATCAAGTTAAAGAATATTCAAAATCATAAAGAAAAAATTAAAAATAAGAAAAATGAAATAAAAATAAATTAAGAATAACAATAGAATAAAAATTAAAATTAAAAAAAGAACGTTAAAAGGTAAACATGCCATAAAATTAAGAGTAAAAATAAAAAAAAATTAAAGCAAAAATAAAATTAGGGGTAAAATTAAAATCAACTTTGAAAATTTGAAAAGAACCATAAGAGGCAACCATTTCAACAAAATTCATGTAAAAAACTGGTTAAGTAAAATCCAAATTATCAAAAAAAAATTAAGTATGAATTAGTTAATATCCAAAATTAAAAAATAAAATAAAAATAAATTAATATTAAGTATAAAAATAAAAATAATCCAAAAAGAATGAAAGAATAAATAATCTAAAAAGAATAAAAATATGAAATAAAAGAATAGAAGTATGAATAAAAGAATAAAGGTGTTTTAAAGTTATTTTAAGTAGGAGATATAAATTTATATTGTAAATTTATGGTTCCAATATATATTGTGACTTTGTAATATTGTGAATTTATTTTTTTTTGTCAATAAAGTTAATTAGATTTTACTATCTTTTTAAACTTTTTTATAATGAAAAGCCCAAAAATATAGAAAATTATAGGCATCTCTAATTAATTCATTCAAAATAAGTAATATATATTGGCTTAATTATAGATACATATTCAGTGTCCCTCTCATTGGATGATATGATGAACATCATCCAAAGTAAACAGTTTAGAGATATCATTGTCTAATATAACTTATTTTACACAATCTATTTCATACTGTTGTTTGAAATCTCAATTTATCATTTCCTATATGTTTTTTTAGTGCATATTGAAAAACCTATTACAACATTTTTCATTTTGGTCCACTAAGAGAATTATCGGAAAATGCTGTTGAAATTTCAACAAGAGCATGAAATAGATTATTATAGTATATAGTTGTATAGCAATGAGTTTCTAAATGGGTTAGATTCTTATCTTATAGGCAAGTAGAGATAACGAGTTAGTAGTAGATATGACACAAAATAAAATAACAACCAATATAATGACTAATATTGTCTGTCTTTTAAAATGCAATGTATTTCCACAATTTTTAGGAATAAATCACGAGATTTGATAGAAATTTTATGTATACTAGGCTTAAGGATAATTTATTATCGTTGAAATTTTTAGATGGTATAAATCAGTTCACTCTATTTGCTACATCTCAACCACAGCTTATGGATGAAAACAAGATTAGATGTCCTTATAATCATAGGAAGTGTTAAAATCACAGTTATTTAGAACCAAATACAGTCATGTTGCATCTTGTACAGAGGGATTTTGTTTCTAGGTATTACAAATGGTTTTTGCACAGTGAAGTGTGTGGGTCTAGAACTTCAATTGCAAATGAACTTCATTTTCCAGTTGATAATATATGTACTAGTGAAATTTCTTCTAGTGCATATTATAATACGGTAATAGATGCCACTGGGTTGGTGTTTGATTGGAGTGGAATTGATGAAACACCTAATTCGACTTCTCAAAAGCTATATAATATGTTGATCCAGTTAATTAGGATTTATGGCCAAGTTGCAAAAATTAATATAAGTTATCTGCCATTGCATGACTAATGAATATCAAATATGAGCATCATTTTTCAAAAAGGTGTTATAATGATATTTTGTAATAGTACAACGAGTCATTGCCAGAGGATAATATAATGGTAAATAATTTTTATGGCATGAAAAAGTTGATGCAAAGTTTAAAACTTCTAGCAAAGAAGATTCACTATTACAAGAATAATTGCATGTTATATTGGGGTGATGACAGTGATTTGAGGACAAACAAGTTCTGTGATTATCCTAAATAAAAGTATAGGCCTCGAGGTGCAAGTACATCTAAAAAAGAAGTTCCATTTAATGTGTATTACTTTCTTCTGACTCTATGGCTGTATAGATTGTATGCTTTTAAAACAACTGCCAAGTATATGAGATGGTATGCTGAGCATGAAAAGATGTGATGGAACATTGTTCATATTTGGCTGCATGAAAGCATTTCATTTGTATGAACCCACTGTTTGCATATAAAATCCACAATGTTTGTTTGGAATTATGCACTGATGATTTTCAACCTTTTAGTTAATCTAGATAGTAGTATTCATTTTGGCCAATTATAATCATGCCATATAATTTGCCTCTAGAGATGTCTATGAAGGAGGAATATATGTTTTTTTGTTTTGGTTCCTGAACCAAATAATCTCAAACAGAAGTTAGATGTATTCTTATAGCTTTGATTACAGAACTAAAATAGTTAGGTTGAGATATATGATGTTTGAACCAAATATGAATTTTAGATGCAAGTTACTTTGCTTTTGACAGTGAGTGATTTTCCTATTTTGAGTATGTTGTTTACTTAGAGTACTCAAAGTAAACTTGCCTATCAATATTGCACAGGACATAATGATGCCTTCACGCTTTCTAATAGTGGTAAGCAATCATGGTTTGATAATTACCATAAATTCTTACATCCCTATCATCATTATAGATGAAACAAGACTAGATTTAGTATAGAGGTATTAGAGGAAATCACTAGATTACGATTGATGAAGGTGACAAAAGTTGGGTCAAATGAGTTGACAAACTACAAAACAAATTAGATGTGGCTCGATTATATATATATATATATATATATATATATATATATATATATATATATATATATATATATATATATATATATATATATATATATATATATATATATATATATATATATATATATATATATATTCCCCAACAGAACAGGAAGGTGTGGCTAAGATAATGATAAAAGGATGGCATGTCCAGTAACTAGAAAGGCAACAAAGAAAAAGACATGATACAATAGAACTCTAGTCTCTAAAATTTTTGGAGCTCATTTTTTAAGGCACAGTGTTCTAGTTCACAATGTAGCAGTGTTTTCATGTGACATAAGCATTTATTAAGTAGGATAATATAATCTACGTCACATCCTATCGCCAAAACCTTTGTTGTTGAATTTTTGGCAACTCATCCTAATCTAATCATTCCTCTACCCATTGTGGCTACATCTAAATTAATCTTTAGGTTGTTCCTTGGTGGTGGCACCCATTATGGTTGCATATGAATTAATTGACTTTCGTGCCTTTGAACAAATCTTATTATTTAAATATCAATAGTAAAGCAAAAATCAAGAAAATAAACTAGAAGACTTTAAGTAATCTAAGAGAACAATATTCTTCTATAAGATAAAAATAAATTACTTTTATGAAAGAAAAACCAATAAATATCATTAAAGAAACAAAAAAAAAAAAAACCTTAAAGAGGAATTAAAAACAATACAATTAATAATAAATTCATGCAAAAAAGATATATATTAATAGATCTAGGTGTCATGACCTACTTTTTAAGCCATGATGGTCCCAGGGCATAGAGAGACATAAAGTCACGTAAACCTGTAGAACCCCGTTTAACTTATAAATCCTTTACCATTCATCATGTAGGACCTTATCCCAAGATCATAACCTGATTACCTTTTCTTGTTACCCATTACTTGCTTATCATTCCTAATTAACTTATAATACCATTCACAAACACAACTTGCAAAATTTCTAAACTTTCATTTCATAACATGTGCCAAATGGACATTGTTCCATACATTATTGCAATAGTAGTTACAATATAGTTTACAACACATGTAAATTTGATAATGTTTTTATACTAAACCTTCCACTACCATGGAGCTCTAAAATAATAGTCTTCATAGTCAATAATCACCATCCTTAAATTTAGTAGAGCATCTTCCAAGCAGAAGAATATAGCTTGGAATCTACCTTGCTGACTTATGAACCTTCCCTGAAAAATTTAAACTACTAAAGAATGAGACAAACTCAGTGAGTATATAATAATATAATATATATGGTGAGTATAAAGACTATTTTTAGGAAGGGCTCTTTATAGCAATGGAACATTTTCAATTAATATTATCATTATGGTTCACTTTCTTATTTAAGATGGAAATAATATCTTTAGCAGAAATAACAATTTCTTGGGAGCAAGATGCTTCCCACACATATAAATTCAAAAGTGGCAGCCTAAGCCTTGCTCACTCACATATATCACATTATATAAGACTGATAAGGTCTTACAGTTAGGCATTCCCCCTTAACAGAGGTTGAGAACTCTCGCCCTACCCGCAGACTTATACTAAGTGCACATGGTCTGATGTATTACCCCACATCATAAGGGGATTTTTATTTATCAATGGGCATTCAGTAGGATAGTTCATATAAGGTTCACGTTGAGGAATCCAATGATTACATTATGAATTCAACATGATAGGTTCACAATATTCAATTGTCATCAAGAAGCATCATATCAAATGGCTCAATATTCAATAGGCAATTCAAGCTCATCAAAGAATTGGAATACTTCAATAATTATGGTTTGAACAATAAAGGTTCAAAGCAAATACCAAAAGTAATATTATATTATTAAGTACTTATCTTGAACTCCTTTGCTCCTATTTACATTTAACTCTGATGCTAGCAGTGCTCCTCACATTTTTCGATAATACCCTTTCCTTGTCTTTAGACTTTACACATTGCAATTCAATTGCACATTAATCATTCTCTTGTTACAATATTTGTTTAATTTAGCTTAACTTGCTAATATTTCTATCTTGTTCATTAAAGCATAACTTATCACTTTTAAAGTCAAGATATACTATACATATACTTGGTACTAAATTTAATATTTTCCTTAGTTGTTCTCCAAATGGCCAAAGCTATTCATGTTAGAAAGGATAATTCCTTTCCTCTCAATTTCACATTTCAACTTTGAACTTTGAGTAAAATCAATTTAAACAATTTCTAATATTCAATAGAAGTAATTCTACTTCCACCATCAAATTCCATTAATGAACCTAGTTCATTAATTTTGGGGAAAATCACTTCTGCCAATTGAATTTCAAAATTAACATTATACAAATCATGTGATTCCATTCTTAAGCTTGATTTTCCCTTCACTTCCATGAATTCAAATTCAATACTCAAAATCTTCAACTTTTCCATAAACCTTAGAATTTGGGAAAAACTATTAATTCCTCATCCAATCTTCAAATTGATCATGGAACTATATAATTAACATAACATAAAATCTATATGATCATTCAATTGTCAATATCTAGCATTAGAATATTAAGTTCCCCTTTCAAACTACACTATGCCTCTAAGATGTTCAAATCTTGAACCAAGTTTTTAAAGTTCACTTCAACACTTCTAAACCATTATTCTTCATATAAAGTAACCATAGATGTTTTCAAATAGAATTTAGAACACCTTCTTGATCATTCACTATTATGGCTGAATTTCTCCTTATGGTGTGAGAAGGATTTTATGCAACTAGAACACTAAAATCAACCTTAGAACATAGGTAAGAGGAGATGAACATGATTCCTTACCGTGGTTAGCTTTGATTTGCTAAGGTTCTTGTTGATATTGATATAGAGAGAGAACTTCTTTTACCATGGTAGAACTTTTGTGAACAGATAGAAAAATGATGATCATAACATAAATTTTGCATATATATATATATATAATAGGTTGGATGGTGAAGACTTGATCAAGCTCAATCCAATGGCTAAGATTTAACATTGATGGATGGCTATAATTTGATCAAGTTGGAGGACTAGGATTTTCTCTACAATGGTGATGATCATCATTATATGGCTTGGAAAGAGCAAAATCAATGTAAACATGGGTGTGGGTGAAGTAAGAATTTAAGTTGGAAAAGGAATTGACTTAGTAAAAAATGGTGACTAGCTTTTCTAACATCTAACTCAACCTTGGTTAGCCATTCTTAACTCTAATTAAGGCTTATGTTCATCCATTTATGGGCTTAATGGGCCGGCCATCCAATGGGCTTGGGCCTTAGAGTCCAAAAGCTCATTAACAAATTCATATATACACGTTTCAAGCTCAGTACTTAATACATTTTCTATTTCCTTTCTTTCACTTTAACATACATATTTCTATCTTCTAATATCACTACACAATCTAGACATTGCTAGATAAATTTTGTTCACTCTATAGTATACATTTTCTAGCCTTTTATTAGCATTGTTCAAGTATGTATACCATGTAAGCTCATTAGGTCAAACTAAGTTTGACTTTTATTGTACCCTTGTAACTTTAATTGAAATCAACTTTTCATGTCACCATTATTATCTCCTAATGATTTAGGAGGTGCTAGTGCTCATTCACTAGTATTTTAGATTCACATTTCAAATAAATTATTAACATAATCACATTAAGTTAAACTTAGTTTGACTTACATTTGATCATAAAAGTGTTTATCAAAATCAATTACATTCCTCGCTCATTGTCACGTTATTCATTTAAGGTTTACTTCTCATGATATTCTTACGATTTTTGATGCGCTAGGGAAGTCATGAACATTATGATGCCTCCATTGCTAACTATAATAAGTTAGGGAAATCTTGGGTATTACACTAGGGAAATATATACTTATTAAATAGAAAATCTAAGGAAAAACAAAAAAAGAGCCACCATGGATTTAGAGGTGGCTAAAAGTAAAGAAAAAAAAACTTAGACGAGAAATATAGAGAAAAAAGAGGATATGAGATGGCTAGGGTTTCTTATTTTTTTTTTTTTATTGTTGCTAGGATTTTGGGTTTTTTTTTTTTATTTATTGTTAGCATAAGGAAAACACAAAAATTTGATTAATATAAAAAATATTAAATTAAGTATGAAGAATAAATGTATGATTTAGGTGGCATGAAAAATAAATATAAGATTTAGGTAGTATGAAGAATAAATGTAAGATTTAGATAGTTAATTTTGCATTAGATAATATCTATTCCACTAAACAAAATCAATGATGTACTAAATATGAGAATCATAAATATATTGTTTCATTCCAAACTAGCAAGTATTAAGTTAAAACAAAGTAAGAAATCTCCATTTATCTAGAATTCTAAACTGAATAGGAATTGAAACAAATCTTAATAAATATTTGCCTTAAATAAAATTATGACAAGCAATAAACTTATTGATTTGCCATAATTTTTAAAGGGTCTATTTGGTTAAACATAGCTTCTAATAGTCTATTTCACTTGTAATTTTAAACCATTAAATTCAAAACCCCTTTTCATATGTTTGTATGTACTAAGTAAGGATCTAAAACTTTTGCCAATGATTATAAAATATTTACATGAATAAATAGGCACAAGTTATATTTGTGTAGAAATAAAGATAATTTCATCAACATTGACAATATTATGTTCATACCTATAAACACACACATACATATATATTTCTTACTACTTTGTTTAAGAGAGCTAATGATATATATTATTGATTAGTGAAAACTAAAAATAGCTCCATTGATATGGGGTATTTCAACTAAATCCAAAATAGGCCCAAATGCTCCATATAGCAGGCCTTATGTCATTAAGACAACCAAATCCAAGCAACTAGCAGCAATCAGACCTAAGGCCTCATAAGATAGGCCACTTTGTGCCTCGTCTTAGTAGTCATCCTTCCAACATGCATCTTGCTCCAACAGCACCTCACCTTGCCAATGGATGATCTTGCTTAACTTAAAACTAGTCACATTCCAGAGGCCAGTACCAGAACTTCTTTTTCTCAGTAGAAAAATCCCATATAATGAAATTCAAAGCGAAACCCTCTAACTCAAACAGCCAAGCAATGGTGTCATCTCTCTAATTCCACTCTCTTCCTGAGTCTTTAACTCCATACATGCAACTAAACTAAATTAAACATTAAATGTCGATGCCTAGCGCATGTCTAATGCTTCTTCTTCCATGTCTTTGCCATACAGGCTGAAAGCCCAACACAAATAATAAAGCCCAACTCCATCCCTTCCTTATATTAAGGTCTAACACTTTCAACTCAAGTTAGTAATGCTTATGAAGATCTACGACCTCTTACACACAAGCTTCACTTCCCTAAATTCTTCTAATCTAGATCTAGCAACCTAGCACCTTAGGCTCCTTATCTTGATTATAAGAAAAATTATTAGAGATATCATGATGGAGTAGATCTTAAAGAAAGATTATTTATATAAGTGATTTAATATTTCTTTTGGAAGTAAAATGATAAATTCTAATCCATTCCTAAACTCATATTCTTTTTTTCTTAACCTTTCTTGTTCTATCTTTCATTTTAACTTCTTTATGTGTTTATGTGCTAATGAGCAAATGATGAATCCAAAATTTTTGCTAAAAAGAGTGATAGGACAAAGAATAACCTCTAATAGGTAAAGGACATGCATATATAAGGGGTTCCTATTCTCTCCTATGAATAGGTAAAGAAAAAAGGTAAAAGTGGGATCATGCTCTCTTTCTAAACTCATTTATCTCAATTCTCTCATAGCTCACTAACTTGGGTGACTAAGGCTTCCCACTAGGTTAGTCCTAAGGAGCACTTAACCATTCTTTCCTCTATATATAGGTACTACCTATCACCGGACCCTCCATCAATAGTACCAGGTATTTTTGATTCATCAAAATGGTACCATCTGTAGAAGACGGCATAAGAAAGTTGTGTCATACCTTCATATTTTTGCTAGATTCAATAATTTGAGCCATATTTTTTTTCATTCCCTTTTAGTTTAGCAAATCATTTATCATCATCAAATTAACATAAAAAAAAATGACCTTGCTTAAGTAAAAATAGATGTGCAAGGAGAGAGAAAGAGAATGAAGAGAGAGAAAAAAGTGGCTGCCAAGCCTAATCCACCTATTATTGATGGAATAAGCTAACATTGCCCCACTAGTGTTTAGCCTAGCTTCTAATAAGCTAGGGCCCAAAAGCTCAGCACCAAGGATGTTGAAGAAACTTATAGTGCCACACGAAACTCCACTGGTGCTCAAGCTTTTAATTGCTTTTTCAGTTGATTTTGGCATCTTTTCTCAAAAATCTTTATATGGATGAGATCATGTCCTCCTACACTTCATTTTTTTACCCACCAAGTTACCTATCCATCACCAAAATATCATATAAAAAATGGGTTGTTAAGACTTTTCCTTGCCTAATTTTGCCCACATGCCAGTGAATGCCAGTGAGTGGATAGGATTTTGAGCATCAAGATATCCTAGCAATTCCAGTGGTATCTTCCTCATAGCCAAATCTAAACAAAAAATGCACATCAAGATGAAGCAATGCTCTAAAAAAGAGGCAGAATGACCTATCTAAGGCTAAATAGGGAAGAGCTCGCTAAGGTGAAACAAGAAAACTTAATCAACAAGAATGCATCTCATTAACGCAAAGTGTAAAAGCTGTAAACAGAATGCAGAATTAATTAACAATTTGCTTAAGAAGATCTATAGTTGGTCAAAAAAAGTTATGAAGGGAAAAATTCCCTCTTCATGGGGGGAAGAGAGATGGCTCATTCCTATAGCAACTAACGAGGTCTACTAAAAGTCTAAATGATTGAAGACTCCTATCATAAATTCAACTCTCAAGTTTTTTGTAGAAACTACTCAACTATAGAACAATTTGACAAAGAAATAAACAAAATGAAGACAAAGTGCCTAAAAACTATATAAGGCACACAAACAAGAAAAGCTGTCTAAAAATTAGTCATCTCATCTTAGCAAATAATATTGCAAATTTATAAAAAAAGTACAATCATTTAAAGTACTTATGAAAGAGAATCTTGTACTATACATAAAAAAAAAAAAAAAGAGAGAGAGAGAGAGAGAGAGAGAGAGAGAGAGAGAGAGAAGAAAAGAAAAAAGAAAAATTATTATCTAAGCGCTCGATAGTCGAGGTAAATTAGTATCTAAGTCCTCATTTAGCGAGGTAGATTTGATGAAGGCCTCCAGGACAAGTGCATTTCTAAGTCTATGATAGATGAGGCAAATTATTATTTTAGTCCTCATATGGTAAGGTTGATTACACGAAGACCTGCAGGTGAGGTGGATTTCTAAGTCCTTAATAGAGGAGGCAAATTATGATCTAAGTCCTTTATGAACAAGGCATATTATTATCTAAAATCCTTTATATGACACATGAATTCTAAAGTCCTTGATTAGTGCTTTATATGAATTATAAAATCCTTTATATGAGGCGTTTTTCATTATCAGATCTTAAGCAAGGCCTATTATTATTACTATCTAAGTTATATATGTGAAATAATATTTCTTAAGCCCTTTATTAGTAAGGAAATTTTATAAAGACTTCTGTAGACAAGGCAGTATATATTTCTAAGGTTCTCGATCCGCAAGGCAAATCCCTTAAGTCCTCGATCAATAAAACCTATTATCTAAAGTCCTCTATTAGTAAAACATATTTTCTTAAAGACCCCCTAGTGGGGGTAAATTACATAAGTCCTCGATCAATAAGGCATATTGTCTAAATTACTCTATTAGTGAGGTAAGTACTCTCAAAGACCTCCAAGGGAGGTGAATTTCTAAGTCCTTAATAAATAAGGCATATTATTATTGAAGTTCTTAAATGACAAGGCACATTATTCCGAAGGCCTTCAGTTAAGGCAATGATTTCTAAAATGCTCAATTTGAGGCTTGTTATTCAAGTCCTATACTAATAAGGTAGGATCTCTTTAAAGTCCTTCATGAGTGAGGCAGGTTTTCTTAAAGACTACCAAGGGAGGTAATTTCAAGACCTTTAAGTGAGGCAAATTAGAGAAGACCTCTGAAAAGGTGGATTTCTTAATTCCTCTTCTAGCAAGGCATATTATTATTTAAATTCTCACTACTAAGGCAAATTACACAAATACCTTTATAAGTGAGGTACGTATTTCTAAATTTCTCTATATGAGCCAAATATTTAAAGTCCTTTACTTGAGGTAGGGATTTCTAAGACCTTGATAGACGAGGTAACTATCATTATTATATAGGTCCTGACATGATGAGGCAAATCACATAAAGACCCCAAAGAGGGGGATTTCTATAACCTCGATATATGAGGCAATTTTCATTATTTAAGTCCTCAATTGCCAAGGCAAATTATTAAAGTCCTGTATGAGCGAGGTAGGATTTCTATGTCTTTAATTACCGAGATAAACCATTTAAAGTCTTATACACGAAGCATATTATCTAAATCTTTGGCTAGCAAGGCAAATTATTCAAAGATCTTTATTAGAGAGGTGGATTTTTAGAGTCCTCTATTGATAAGGTAGATTACCTATAAACCTTCTGGTAAGGTGGATTTCTAAGTCCTTGATAGGCAAGGTAGATTATTTAAGTCTTTATTTAGTGAGGTGGATTACGTGAGACTCCTATTAGCAAGACAAATTTCTAAATCCTTAGTTAGTGACGCAAAATATCCAAAGACCTTTATCAATGAGGCAAACTTATGAAGTCCTCAATTAATGAGTTGGATTATTTGAAGATGTAATACCCAGTGCTTTAGTGGTCAAGGTAGATAATTGGGATAAGGAAGAAAGAGATTTTAGCAATAAGGATGCATGAGGGAGACTTGCTAGACTATAGAAAGGTTGGTGAAAAAGTGAAAGATTTCCTAAGAAGGACCATAAAAACGAAGACGAAATGCTAAAAGTAGTACCCTAAACCACGACATGAGTTGATATCTAGAGATGATAAAAATGATGAGAGACACAACATGAAGAGAATTACGCATGCTAGGTATTAAGCAAGAGTAAGTGAATGGATGGGTCTAGTTCAGCGAGGTGTGCAGAGCACGCATAATACAAGCTTTAGACTTAAGGTCATAACTGAGGACTCTATAAAATGTGAAAAGGATTAGATGAGCTCAGTAGAGGTAAGAGTAAACCACTAACCTAAATGTAAATATGTGTAGTGAGGAAGAAAAGGTGTGTTTAATGACAAGATTTAGTGTCCTAGAAAGATATGAGATGAACTAATGGTCAATATGTGTGTTAGAAGAAGATTTAAAGTTTTTGAATTTTAAATAAATAAATTGCTTGGATGAAAAATCCACTACTTGACATATCATTTATTATAACTTTACTTCTAAGGTAAGTTTACTATTTCCAAGAAAGATTTATATTTCCAATAAAAGAAAATCTTTTCATATCCACTGTTGACCAGTTTTTGTCAAATCATAACTGGCACCCTAATTGCTCCTTATTTAAAAGGCCTGCTCTCTCTTGAACAATTACTCTACTAGAGTTTTATAACTTGTGATTTCTCTCTCTGTTTAAGAAGGAAAACCCAAGTTTTAAGAAGCAAAAGACCTCCATTCTTTAAACCTTCTTCTGAAATGGTAACTAGCTCTAAATGAAACCCATAAATCTAAAGGGTAGATGATTCTTCCAATTTTCTAAGAAGAGCTCCAAGTGGATCTAGAGGATAGATCGGTATATCCTATGAAGCCTAAGGATGAAGAGACATATCCTAAGGAATATCTAGACCTAGGTGATGTTATCTCATTCTAGGGTGATTTGGGAATTATAAGAGAGCCAATAGCAGAGATTTTGATGGTGATGACAGGATCCTCATTATTAAGATAAGATAGTTGCCATCTAATAAGGTGATTTTAGTTCCTATTCAAGGAATGGTAACCAAGAATGAAGAAAGAAGTAGAGCTAAAAAGAAATTAAGGGGTACTGAAGAGCTTGATCGAAGTATGTAATAAAAAGGTAAGATTATAGGAATGTATTCTTAAGTTCTTAAGTTAAAAATGTGATGGAACTTCTTCTTCTTCACTTATTCATTGGATTCCATTCTTTTGCTAAACTCTTTTGTATTATTAGTTCATTAGTATTATAGCTACCATCACCTTTAGTGTAGAACATATAGTTAATATATATTTCTTTATAAACTTCTCCAAAAAATGTAATCTAGTGAGGCCATTTGGGCTGAAGCTGATTGTAGTTAAGCGAAGTCCTTAAGGCCGAGTTACTTCATTGTAAAAGTTAAGTATTGTTGTAATCAAGCTATTTCTCTATAATCAAGGTCATCTTTCAAAGCAGTATTTGAAATCGATGAAGCTCGTTTAGACCGAAGCCATCCTATTATAATTAAAGTACAATAGCTAGTTAATTAAATATATGTATATGGATTTTTATGCTTGTTTAAATTATAGATATCGATATATGAATTTCTATCCAAAGTTTCTTATTGAAGAATTTTATTGTTTATAAATGTTATGGAAATAAGATTGATAGAATGCCTAACTAATGAGGATATTCATTAGACAAAGTGAACTAATGACTCAACTGACCTGGGCTATAAACTAAGTTAGATTAATTTATGCAAGCATGCAATGATGTTTACATTTGTTTATAGTAGCTCAGCGATGGTTTATAAGGAGTATATTAGCTTGCTTTATGTGATTTGATAGTTTATTATGTATACCACAGTGGCATTATGATGGGTTACAGTAGTAGGGACTTTGATTGTGGTTCGCCACCAATAGATCCTTGATGGACTAAAGTTAATATGAGATGTGCGGTGTTGTAGATAAAGAACCCAACTCACAGAATATGTTTTTGTCAATTTTAAATGGATGTTTTATGAAATATAAAGAGTATTATTTTATGAAAATGATTTCATTTTTGATTTTGTATTCTTTCTGTGAGCTATAAAAGTAACCACATAATAAGTTTTTCCCAAAGAATCCTCTTTGATATAAATAAGTATTTTGATACTTTATAATGTTTTATATATGTAATTATTTTCTATGCTCATTCTAGATATTCTAGCTCATCATACATTCTTGTGATTTTATTAAGTTGACATTTCACCACATCATTTGTAGATTTCAGGATTTAGATTAAGTATTCAGGCTCAATCTTAAAGAAGCTAGAAGACAAGGTAAGTTTAGCTAGTTCTTGAGAGGAAGGTAATTAAAGTTGCTATCTAAAGTATCCAAGAATACTTTCTCCGCCATCTGTAACCTATCGTGTTATACGCACTACCTTTACTATCTAAAGAGGAAAAAGCTACCCTAAACCCTTTTATTAGATTGGTCGCCTCTACCCTTTGTTCCTTTAAAGTTGCTAAAGCCCGAGCTAAGCAAGATCTTGGAAAGACTAAAGTCTAGAGCCAAAAAAAAAAAAGCACATCCCGAGAAAGCTTCTTTGATACATATAGTTTAGCCGCCAATAAATAATTGTCGCTATTATTTTACTATATATAATATAAGTAATTTGCTGGCACTTTCATCTAGTTAAGATAGAGAGCCTTGGTTAGGGCGAAGAGTTGGGTTGGTGATGGTGATCGACTACCCCTCCTTCATGTGAAGCCTCTTTTAAGTAGCCTATACCATGATTAAATGTTCCTTAAACCCCCACGGGATGTTGAGCATTAGCTTAGTTGCTCCTAAAATAGCCTTAAATTGATGAATAAAGAGTATTATTTTATGAAAATAATTTCTTTTCTGATTTTTGTATTCTTTCTGCGAGCTATAAAAGTGATTGTATAATAATTTTTCCTAAGGAATCCTGTTTGATATAAATAAGTATTCTGATACTTCATAATGTTTTATATATGTAATTATTTGGTATGCTCATTCTAGTTATCCTAGCTCATCAAACATTCTTGCGATTTTACTGAGTTGACATTTCACCACATCGTCCATAGATTTCAGGATTTAGATTAAGTATTCAGGCTTAATCTTGGAGAAGCTAGAAGATGAGGTAACTCTAGCTAGTTCTTGAGAGGAAGATATTTGAAGTTAAAGTTAAGGAAAGACTAGAGATCTTAGAAATTATATTATAAATTTTATTTCATGATAAACTATATAGAACTTAATAGAATGGAAGTTAGAAATTCTTTGTATAAGTGGTCAAGTTAAATTTATATATATATATATATATATATATATATATATATATATATATATATATATATATATATATATATAACTAAGCATACTTGATAAATGAGTAACTCGATCCCGAGCAATTAAGTGCTCT
Organism: Reutealis trisperma; assembly: GCA_947687605.1. Classification (NCBI taxonomy): domain Eukaryota; kingdom Viridiplantae; phylum Streptophyta; class Magnoliopsida; order Malpighiales; family Euphorbiaceae; genus Reutealis; species Reutealis trisperma. The sequence goes on along the minus strand of CANTUT010000208.1, from coordinate 182,318 downwards.
ACATGGTGATCGGTAGCCTTAAGTTTACGCATCCCCTAGGACCATCATGCCTCAGTAGCTCAAAAGGAATATTAGCTCGCTGGTGAGTTGTAAGGTGAAGTACTAAGGATAGGGCATGACAGAAGATCCCTATCAATAGGTCAAATTACCTATGCCCTCTTCCAGCAAGGCAATTTTATCTGAGTCCTCTATCAGTGAAGAATATTATATGGGACCTCTCAGTGAAGCATGCTATTGACTAAGAACTTCCTCGAGAAGGCATATTATTCAAAGACATCTAAAGGAAGAAATATCAAAGCTATTTAGAAGACTTAAAGATTTAAAGAGTTGAAGCTATTTAGAATCTATAAGTTCACATGTCATGGCATCAAAGACTTGAAGCCATTGAAGACCATAAGACCACACTATGATATGCAATCATACAGCTGCAACTTTGTTCAAACACAAAGCCACCTCCATGCTAAACTCTTTAGGTTGCATCTCCACTTAAGTACTTAGTTGCCTCCAGATCAAAGTCCTCATCTCGCCTCATCATACATGCATCCCGTTTCTATGATATCGAGCTCGTGTGCTCACCTCTTTATTCTGACATACAATTGCCTTCATATTGAGCTGTTGCGCTTGCCTCCTCCTTCAAGCTTCTAGCAGCCTTCATATGGGGCTCACTAGATGTTGTTAGATTAACTATTTTATCTATAGTACATATGAATCATAAGCAATCAAAGGATATATCTCCTCACTTAGCCTGCTCTTCCATAGACTTTATTAGACTGGGAGCCTCTAATAAAGGCAAAAAAAGACCTCCAATAGACAGAGGACACGTATACATAGAGGTTCCCTATTTTTTCTTATAAACAGGTAAAGGAAAGAGGTAAAAAAAGGGATCACTTTCTTTCTCTAAACTCATCCTTTCTAAATACTCTCTCAGTTCACCTATATGGGTGTTAGAGGCTCTCTACTGGGTCAGTCCCAGAGAGCTCCTAATCATTCTTTTCCCTATCTACAGGTCCTACCCATTAATGGGCCCTCTATCAATAGTAGGGGTGTGCACGGTTCGAGTAAAGATGGAGATTTGAAAATACCCAAACTAAACTAAAACTTTGGTTCTTGAGATATTAAAGAACCGGTACCAAATTATTACAAAGAAAGTGTTGGACCGAATTGAACCGATTTTTCAGTTCAGGACAGTTTGGATATTCGGTTCTAATGGTTTGGGAGAAACACGTTGGGGGGAATCAGGAATTTTGGGTATTTTGAGTAAACATTTATGCTTATCAATTTTTTTTTCTTTGTGGCAAATTGCACAGACAAACTCAATTACATTTCATGAAATATATCAAGTAATATTAATTTGAAAATATTCCAATACTTGTAAGTTGTAATACTTCTCAAGTAAATCATAACAAATTGTACCAAATATTATAGAATTCAAGTAAACATAATAGATTGTAGCAAATATAACATCACCAAATAACTTTCAAATTTGAAATTGTTCATGAATAGAGCATATTAGCAGTAGCTGAGAAGCAATTTATCAATAACAACAGGATAGCCGCAGTAGAGAAGCAATGTAGCAATAGCAGCAGGATATCAGTAGCAGGCTAGCAGTAGCAATAGGATAGCAGTAGCAACAGAATAGCAGTAGTAGAGGCATTTTGGAGCAACAACAACCAACAAGGAAGGATACCATATGGAGATTGCAGAGTATGCAGCAACAAGAAAGGAGCAAAAATAGGATGCCATATGCACTTCAATTCTACATATTCAGATAAAAAAAAATCAACAAACAATAAGGCAATAAGCAACCACAACTGTCACCAAGTAGTAAAATTAACAGATTCCCAAGTTTAAAATAAAAAGAGAAATGAATTCATAAGAAAACTCCCTAAAAATCCAAGTATATCTTAGAGAAGCCTGCAAGAAGAAAGAAACTAACAGTATAAATATAACACACAAGCAGCAACTGCAAAGAACAAAATCCAGAAAATATAGAATTAAATTAAAAATCATTGACATATTACCTTAATTGTTCAACAATCCACCAAAGTCCTAGGAACCACATTCTCAACAATTTCAAGCTCTTTTAATACACCTGCAAGTGAAATTAACAGAGCTAAATTAAAACTGAAAATATAAACTGAAACTGAAATGAAAAAATAAATGTAAACTGAAACTGAAAAGATACCATTCTTAAAGTTCTCAAGGTCTGCCAGTATCTTTTCAAGTTGAATGGGATGAGAAGTGGTCCTTAACCAGTCTTGGCAATAAGTCAAGACTTCAGTAGTTGCAGGAGTTAAAGAACTCCTAAATTGATTTAGTGTTCTTCCACCAATGTTGAAGGTAGATTCGCTAGCCACTATTGAACATTAAATGGCCAAAACATCTCTTGCAACTTTGCTTAATATCGGAAATCTCACTGAATTTATCTTCCACCATCCCAATAAATTGAAATCCAGCACAAATTTCTCCCCTCTCTCCTCTAAATAGATATCTAACTCAAATTGCACACTAAGATTACTCTCTTTCTCTTTCTCAATGAAATACTCATCTATCTCATCTTTCACATCACCAAGCTGATTCTTAGTATGACAGGATGGTGCATTTGGTACCTGGCTGCATCCAATTTTAGCATTGACTATGTTGTACTCTTCCATCATATCATTAAGAGCCTTTTTCACTCTTATACACAAATTTGTAGCCTCAACCTCACCATAATACCCATTGTACTTAACCCTAAGGTAATTAATCTTATACCTAGGATCTAGTACAACTGCCACAAACAATAATACATTCATCTTATCAAGACTACCCTAATATTTATCAAACTTAACTTCATGTGCTTACCCATAATGGAAAGGGAAGAATCTGTAGACCCCTCGTATAATTGTAGCTCTCTAAGAATCTTTATTATTTCAGGAAAATACAAACTAGATGTAGAATACAAAGAGCCAGAAATCTTAACTGTAACATCATAGAATTTTTCAAAAATCTAGTAATTCTTTTAACACCATCCAAATCCATATCATTTGGTACCTCTTCCCCAAACTCTATTATAAATTTTGGATCTAAATCCTCCATCTTCTCAAATGCAATTTTATATCCTATTGCAGATTCTAACATATGATATGTGGAATTCCACCTAGTTGGACAATCTAAAACTAAAGATGCTTTACTTGTAATTGCAGCTCTCTCACAACACATTTTAAACAAATCTACTCTAGCTGGACTACTCCTAATTTATTTAACTATAGCTCTAATCCTCCCAATTGCCTTTCCCACATATTCCAGACTATCCTTCACAATTAATTGAAGGATGTGGGCATAACATCTCATATGGAATGCCTGCCCACCCAAAATAAATGCATCCTTTTTGACTAATTTCTTTTTTAATTGCTAGATAGCAGTGTCATTTGATGATATATTATCAACTATAATGCACATCACCTTGCTTAAACCCCACTCCTCTATGCAAAAATCTATTGCATTCCCTATGTTTACACCCTTATGACTTTTAATTACACAAATTTAAATTTTTTTTTTTTGTAAATTCCATTCATTGTCAATGAAATGGGCTATCAAACACAAATAAGACAAGTTTTGAATACTTGTCCAAGTATCTGTTGTCAAAGACACCGTTTGACAGTTATTAGCAATGAATGATTTCAATTTTTTCTTTTCATTCATAAAAAGTTTAAAATAGTCCCTAGCAATGGTATATCTAGATGGAATGACAAATTCTAGACAGACTGTATCCAAAAATCCCTTAAACCCTTCCCTCTCAACAAACTTAAAAGCCAACCCATCTTTTATAATCATTCTGACTAATGCATCCCTACTGGCTTGGTCAAATTTCCAACAAGCCAGTTTGTTTTCTCTAGAATTTCCCTTGTTAAAAGTTAGTGTACTCTGATTTTTATCCTTGCCACTTCTATGTGCATCAACTAACCCTTTCTTATCTAGAAATTTTTCCATATTTCCCTAAGGTGTTTCCAAAGACCAGAGGTTCCTTGCTCACTTTTACCTTGGTAATCCCTCCCACACCACACACATTTTGCCCTACCAGTTTCATTACCCTCACTATCATATAGTTTCTAAAAGTGTAACCACACACCTAATCTAGCCTTCTTATTACTATATGTATAAGTTGTAGACTCAGGAAGATTACCTTCTGTTTGCATTTTATTTTCATTAATAGACCCAGTTACTTCACATACAGATGTAGGAATGTTAGCTAGAGAAGAAATTGAATCTGCTGTTGTAGTTAGCACTGCAGCCTGTACTTGCCTTCCTGCAGTCCCTCTACCCCTGTTGCCTTGTGCCAGTACCATTACCTCCCCTACCTCTTTGTTGCTTCACCATTTCCTATCAACACATAGTAAGTTATTAATTACACCCATACATATTATACATCACATCAATATTAAATTAATCATAAACATTACAAATTATAGACATAAATTTGAAAGTAAATAACTCATATCATTAGTTCAAGTACATTTCATTATAGAAAGTTCAAGTACATAAGCACTAATAATATAATAGATATACAAGAAGCCAATTAACTAAATAAAATAGTTAAGCAATTACAAAAAATACTACACACTTATACATTCATAAATACTTTAATACTCAACAACAATAGCACAATTACAATGAGAAATAGTATAATATACAAACAACAAAATGAAGGAATCCTATGACCTTGATAGTTTCTATCTTGTGCTTGGAGCAACTTCATCATCATACCAATCAGAATATCAGTGTTGTTGCCCATACTACTATATATGTTAACAATTTCAAAATCATCTATTGTTGGCTCCCAAAATTTAAAAAAACCACAACTATCACAATGGAAATATAGTTTACTGGGATTGGATGCAGACTCATAAATCTTAACTAAAGCCTTCCTTCTACAATGACAAAACTGATTTCTAAATGTAATTGTATTCCCATTAATTGAACTGGCTACCCTATTAGAACTCGACCTCCTAGACCTTGATGAACTCGCTTTTATTTCAAATATAGATTTTAGAAACTATGTAATATTTTGGTTTGCAAATATAATATGCTTCCTTTAGTATTTATAGAGATAGAGATGTTTATTAGTTATACACAAACAATAAGCCTGGCACTGACATTCACTACAAGAAATCATGTATTTTGTGACAATATTTTTATAATCACTAAAATTCTTGACACAAAAACTACATAATATGTGACAATAATTTTTAACTTGTCATAGAATTCAATGTGATAATTTTATTATGACAATAAAAAAAATTATTGCAAAAATATTTAAAAATTATGACAACTTTTGAAAAATTGTGACAAATCATTGAAATAAAAATTATGAATATAAGATTTTATGACAAGTTTTAATTGTTGTCACTTAAAATTTTTAAATTACAATAATTTTTTGTTACATAAATTTATACTTGTCACAAATTAATTTAAATAAAATTTTATTTTGATTTAATTTTAATGACATAAAATTAAGTTGTCACTTAAAAATATATATGTTACAATTAAAAAAAAACTATCACTTATAACAAAATTATTTGTGTCAACTATTTTATAATAATAATTATTAATTATATTATTGTGATCATTATTATTATTATTATTGCTGAATTAAAAAAAAAAACGCATAAGAAGAAGAAGAAAAAAAAGAAAGAGAGAGCGAGAGAGAGAGAGAGCGAAACCGAAAACCACCTCCGTTCATTGCCTAAACCACCTCAATTCGTCATGAAATTCAAACCACAAGTAGTTCTCGACCTCCTCATCACTCTGGTGATATCAGATTCACCAGAAGTTGGCCGGCTTTTCAGGATCGACCAATAGAAAAATCAGGTCTGAAGGCTGCCCTACCTGTTTCTCATACTTCCCGACTTCTTTTGAGAAAACTAACACTGCAAACAAACTCAGGAGGTCCAAAAACCTTGGACTGGAGTGAATCAGCCCCGAGCACTGCCGTTTGGCCGGCGGACGACCCTGGCCGGTGCCGGAGTTTTTCGGCCTCAATCCTGCTGCTTTCGGCGACTTTCAAGCGGAGATATCTATATTTTTGGGTTCCTTGCTTTGTGGGCATCACGTATGTACCTCATATTGGATTTTCGTTGCCGTTAAAATTTTCCGGCGACCTGATTCCGACAATCATTGGAATCGGTGTTTTTGAACAGCCACCCCTACTCATTAAACCGAATCACCTGGTACTAATCGCAACTTCTAATTGTGTTTAGATATCGAATTATAAATTAGTTGTAAATTTTGATATAATTGGGTTATTAACTAAATTATAATGAGGAAAATTAATATTATTATTGAAAATTTTCTTTTAATTGTAAATGATTATTAATGAGTAAAATTTAAATTGATAGATTTATAGATTAATATGAATTTTATTTTATTAATGGAGTTAAATTGGTAAATATTTGGAGATTAAATTAAGACATTGAGAATTTATATGAATTTCTATAAATTATTGAGCTAAAATGCTTACGGATTATTAATTTATATATTGTGTTAATAGTAAACTAATTTTAATTAAGTTAATATGTATTTTTAGTTTAATTATTGGAATTAATTGGTGAATTTAATTTATTAGAAATTGTATGAATTAATTGAAATCAATGTTATGAAAATAAACTAATTGAATTGATATTAACGATAATTTTCTTTTAGTTATATATTGGTGATAAAAGTTAGATTTAATTAAATAATTGTAATAAAAATAAAGTAATTGAATATTATTAGAATTAAATTGATCTATGAATAAATTATCACGAATGAAATTAATTTCTTATTTTAAAATCTCATATAATTAGTTAAGTAGTGATTTTCATAAATTTATTTATATAATATTTATATACTTTAATTTGGGTATTGAACGTGAATAGTCTTATTAAAATATTTTAATTTATAAATATTTCCTTAGGCTAAGAAAGCGAATTTTCTTATTTGAGTTGATAAATTGAAGTAAATTAATTTTATTAAAGGAATGATTATAAGTTTAATTTTAATGTTAAATGAATGATATTGATTTTAAATAATTTATTAGTTAAATCAATTTTAATGGAAGAAACGATAGACTTACAATGCTTTTTTGGATAGGGATTGACTTTATAATCATTGATATATGAACTGAGAGCTAGAAATTATGAAAGCCTAATAACTTATAAGTATTATCAAATTGCTATTTCTTGTAGGTTTTAGTTGATATCTATTTATAAGAATGGTTTTTGGTTTGCTAGATTTTATTTATGATTTTGCAATTGATTTAGGTGCCATCAGTATAGATTAAAGCAGCTATGTTTGTATTCGGACTAGGCTATGCTAATGGGGAAGCATTATCTCTAATGGTGAAGGCATTTGAGGCAAGGAGATATTTCATTGATCAAAAACTGTGAAATAGATTGAATGTTTCAAGGTGTTCTTGATGAATTTCTATTAATATTTAGAAGAAATTTAATTTTCATGTTATTATAAAGAACAAGTTAATTTAGAATAAGAATGTATTGTTATTGTTGTTGTTTTATTATTATTATTATTATGCAAAATAATATTGTGGTGAAATGATTTTTTGGAGCTTTTTTATATTTTTTTTTGCAATTAATGTACTAATTTGTGACAATAAAATTTGTCACAATAATATTATAGGTGACAATTTCACTCATATGTATTAAAGATGACTTATAAAATTTGTGACAATTAATGTTGTCATTAATTAAAATTTATATGACAGTTGGTGTTGTCACAAATTAATTAATTATATTTTGTGACAATTATTATTGTCATTAATGATATTTTTTTGTAACAACTATTGAAGTTGCTCTGATATTTTAATGTGTCTATTAAATTATTTGTGACAACTTTACAATTTAGGTGACAATTTTATATTTGTAGTCACAACCATAATTGTTACTGAAAGTATTTTATGTAATGACATATTTATTGTAACAAATACTATATTATTTGTCATAATTTTTATTGTCATAAATTATGATTACTTTTAGCGACAGGGTATTAGGTGACAACATCGTGATAATTTTTTATTGTGACTGAAAACTTTTTGTGACAACTTTTATATTTTTGTGACATTTTTAATTATCACAAAATACATGATTTCTTGTAGTGATTATATTTTTGATAGAAAATATTACTGTTGAAAAGTGGAAAGTTATTATTAATTTATAATGGTCAAATTTGACTTATATTAAAAAATTAAATTTAAACCATAATACCCAATTTTAAAAAACACAAATCCTAATTTTGTAATCAATTACAGAAACCCCAATTTATAAAATAGACAATCCTAATTTTTTAATCAATTATAAAAGCGCCCAATTTAAGAATAGAAAATCCTAATTTTTTTAATCAATTACAGAAACTCCTAATTCAAGTATAGAAAACCCTAATTTTTTAATCAATTGCAGAAACCATAAATTTACGAATAGAAAACTCTAATTTTGTCATCAATTACATAAACCCTCAATTAAATAATTGAAAACCCTAATTTATAATCAAAATGGTAAATCCCTAATTGAAGACATGAAAACCCTAATTTTTTTATCAATTGACAGAACCCCCAATTTAAAAATTAAAAACGTAATTATCAAATTTGAAACCCTAATTTGAGAAATTGAAAACCCCAAAATTAAAAGCCCTAATTTTAAAATCAAAACCCTTTCACATATTCATAGAAGCACACACAGAAACCACACATATCATACATATATCATTATATCACATATGCTCACAAAGTAAATACACTGACCTTTAATTAGCCTTCAAATTTATTTGTAGATCTTGATTTTTCTTAACTTCCTTCGATTTCTTCTCATCCTTCAAATCTCTTTATTATTTTCTTTGATTTTCTTATTTTTTTGTTATTTTCTTCTTCAATTTGTATTTTTTACAGATTATTAGATGAACATTCTCACAGATTTACAATAATGGGATGAAGAGTAAGATGAAATACAACATAGAAGATATGCAGACGAGAGATGATGAAAGAAAATTTCAATATCTAACGACAGTATTTGGAATGGAAATTAGGATTATAATGCTGACTGCTGAGCGAAGAGAGAATAAAAGAGGAAGAATGAAAGGAACAGACATGAGAGTAAAGGACAAATGACTAAGGATTTCTCTCTCTGACTGCGGATTGAGGATGGAATTTAGGGTTAGGGTTACTGGGTTATTAGAAACTTAGAAAGAAAAGGGAAGAGAGAAGAGAGTAGAGTTCTCTCCTGGCCTACGATAAAAGACTCCAGACTCTAGAGAATGAGAGATTTTTTTTCTCTCTAGCGGCGGCTCAGTAAGATTAGGGTTAACATTTTTTTTTTCTTTACTATGTCTCTAGCTCTCTATGCATGGTTGCCACATGCCCCACAGGGCCACACCTGTATTATTATTATTATTATTATTATTATTATTATTATCGGTTCAGCGATCGGGTATTTTATGTCGATTTGGTTCGATTTGGTTATCTGGTATGGGGTAGCTTCCATATCCGGTCCCGTACCATAATATTAGTTTCGGTTCAAGACAGTTCAAGTCTTTTTTAGATATTCGAATATTTTTAATATATGATTATTTTTTGGTTCGAATAATCAATTCGGTTCAGGATCCCCGTGTCCCGTACACACCCCCAATCAATAACACTAAGTGATTTCTGACTCATCAAAGGGCAAAATATTTACATAAATAGTCACAAGTTAAATTGATGTATAATAAAGATAATTTCATCACTTTTAGCAATATTATGTTTCACACCTACGTAGACGCAGATAATCATTAGAGATTGTGTACTTGAACAACTTTTAATTTACTACAATTTAAACTTGGTAAATTAAAAATAAAATTTTCAAGGCACAGAAGACATGTTATTTTCTAAGACATGTTATTTTCTTTATTCATCATATTTTATTAATCAATCTGATCATTTATTGAGATTCCCAAAAAAAAATAAAAGAAAAAAATTATATTATATTACATTTATTTCAACATCATTTTTCATATGGATTTCCTTTCAAGTAGTCACTTCAAGAAAGACATCCCAAAAAGATGTACAAAATAACTTGCTCTAGCAAACCGTTAGTCTTGTTAACCTCATCTTGCAGGTCACTCTAACTCTTTCGGTCTCAAGTACAGCAACAAAATCGAGCAAGAGCTTGGCCAATGGGAAAATGTTGAATATAGGCTTTTCCTTACGTTTTTCCTCCCAAAGCTCCTATCCTATGGAGCGGGGCATTTAGATGCCTTACTACTCAACTTCTCTATGCATATACTACAACAAATATTGAATTTATCAAGTGACGCGTAATTCTAATACATTTTATAATAATTATAATAATTATAATTTTCTAATTAGTTTATATTCAGTCTTCTCATTTTCTAAATATATCTATAGTTGCATTAGGTGGTATCATAAGCAAGCCATTTCTTGTCTCTTTGATGGCATTCTATTGAGTGTGAAGTATTCTCTTCGTTGACTATGATTGTATTGAGTAGACTCTTTTTAAGAGTAAATTTTGAAATCCTTACCATGGAAGAAATAGCACTTTGGATGTTGCTTGCAATTGACATGTTTCTTATTCTGAAAATTTGAGATCATGAATATGGTACATCTTGTATTGGAGATGATATTAACTCACAGTTAATCTTAGGGCTGAATAGGGATATTAAAAGTTTTGAATTGAACCGAATAATTATATCAACAATATCTATAATCGGATCGAATCATTGACTTTTTAATTTTCTTTTAATCGAACTAAACTGAGTGAAATATTGTGATACGGTTCTGAATATTAATGTATATCTGGACTGAGAACTGAATCGAATTAAACTGAACTGTACCAAGCTAAATTAGACGAAAATAACCGAAGCTTTTTAGTTTTTTATTTATAATATATAAGAAATGCTATTTGAATAATATATAGATAACACAAACATTATAAAATTATACATGGCATTATATCAATTATGAATTATTAATCTATAATTATAAATGTATATACTTCAATTATATATGCCTACTGATAACTATACAATTTAATTAAATATTAGGTTCATTAAATTTATATTAATGAAAAATTAGTAATATAACATGGATTGAGTTTTAATAATACTAAGAAATAATCATATATCAATTTATTTCCATTTCTAATTTCTTTTCCTTTTTCTTTTTTTTAATTGTTATTTTTCTTTACGTGGTTTCTGAAGTTTTGTGGTTTCGTGGTGAATTATAGGTTGAGTTGGACATGCAAAATTAGATTTATAAATTCTATAATTTTTATTTCTATAAATTATTTATTTTCTTGTTTCTTAATTTCTAATTAATTTCTTACTTATAGATTTTCATCAATATTTCTAAATAAAATCATTTTGCTTATTATTCGAAAATTATGTGTGTGTGTATATATATATATAATTTAAAAGAGGAGAAAAATTTTAGTGATTTTTTAAGATTATATCTTCAAATCTCCATATTATATTGAATTGGATTGAACTGGAACTGGAATATGCAATCTCCAAATTTTATTGTTTTAAAATTTTTGGAACAATATAATACAAAAATTTTTTATTTCGGTTCAAGTTCTGATTCTCTATATATCAAAATCTCTGAAATTCAATATAATCTCCAAAATTTTCATATCCTCGAATTGGATGAAACCATGCTCAGTCCTAGTTAACTTATTCATAAATACATCCCTAATTTTAGAGGTATGTTATTTTTTAATGCTGATTTCTAGAAAAATATATATATATATATCAAATGATTATTTGACTATCATGATAAGGAAAAGTTAAACTTGCTCTTTAAAAATTAATAGATGATGCATTTGAATGGTGGGTTGAATATTAGAAGAGATACAATAAAATTCGTTCATAGTCAAATATAAAAGAAGTATTAGTTGATGAATTTTATCGTGATTATCATGTACTTTATAATTTAAATAAAAAATCAAATAGGTAACTATGAAAAATTGATTGAGGATTTGAATGTTTCAAAAGATTGGTTTTATTCTAATTAATTATTTTAGTAGTATCCTCTCCTTGACAAATAAGTTTAATTAGCTGAACAATTAAGTAAAGATGTTTATATTAAAGAATGGTGTTATTTAAAAAAATTATTTATTTGGCACGAAAGATTTCAAATTCAAAATACAGATGCAACATCGGATTTTCTTGAAGTGAAGGGAATATGACACGGTGATCCAAGTCTATTTTGTAATTACTTTAATAATTATATTAATTATAAATTTCATAGTTAATTTAGGTTTAATCTTCCTAAACATTTCTAGTGATTTTAAGATTCCTGTTTTAGGAATTAAGTAATTCTTATTAATTTCTAGTTAGTATTTTATGCCTTACAAAAAGGCTAATTATGTAATAGTTGATAATCTCTGTTTTTCATAAAATTTCAGTATTTTACTCTTAATGGATTTCAAAAATTACCCTTTTTTTTTTTTTTTTTTTTATGAATTCAAGGTTATTTGAGGCTCAGAAGTGACATAGCATTATTCACCCAGGCTTTCTCGCTGCGTTGGCAGCATTAATACTTAACATCATTTAATATACATGGTTAAAACTAATAAAATTATAACAACATATTAATAGTATTACTGAAAATCGACTAGGTTTGTTAATATGCGTGGGACCCATCGTCCAACTCAACATGCCCAACCCTTCAGGTCTGAATGACAATTAAGCCTAGCTTGAACTTGACTAAACCAGCACAATGAATGAGTTTAACAAATAACATGCCAATGATATTGTCAAATATTCATAATAGAGCTATTACAAAAGTTCTTGTTACGGGAATTTTATTAAATATGAAAACATTACATAATAAATGAACAAATGAGCATGTGTACTTATTTTAAGTACAGAAATGCATATTTTTGCCAAATTATATTTACCTAAAAAGAATGAGTATTTCCTTATTTATAGTTATTCCACTAAACGACCATTTGGAATAAATAAATTTCATAAAATTTTGTAAAATTCATTTTGAAATAGCTAAATGGAAGCGTGCAACTCATAATTTGCAGATTCATTATTGATGAATGTTTATTAATTAGCAATAAAGAATATCAATAAAAAAAATATTTTTTCTATAATTTATTTTTATGTCTGGTTACACAATTTGCTCTATCTCTTCTCTCTCATCTTTAATCTTTCTCATCTCTCTCTTTTCTTATCAAGCACGTTATCTCTCCTCTTATTACTCTCTTGCTTCAACATTTTCTTTTTTTTACATCTTTTTCTTCCAACTAATTTTTTTAATTAATATTAATTATAAACATAAACTATAATTATTTTTAGTTGTTTTAGTTTTTCTAATTATATTTATTATATTGAGGGTATTTTAGAAAATGAGCAAAATAATTCAATTATAGATTTCTTTCATATTTAAAAATATGAAATTTAATTGAATTTTATATTTTATGTAGTATCTTTTCAAATGAATTCCATATATGTAATTTTTATTTGTTACAAACGGATTGTAAATCTTTATCAAGAATTTTTAAGTTTTCTTAGTATATAATTAAGTATAGAAATGGAGAAGGAAAGGAAGTATGAACTCTTCAACCTCTACTCAATCTTCAAGAGTTAAGAAAAGATGAAGAAATATTCTCTCGCAACTTGTAGAGAAAATCCACTAATTATAGTGGTCAAACAAGGAATCTTCCAATGAAATTTCTTCTTGTCTCCTACCAACAATACTTAGTGTGGTTAGCATCAGCTTGGTTAAGACAAATGTCCCAAGCACTTATCTCTCACAAGTTAATCCAAGTGTATGATTAACACTTAATCACCACTTAAGGATTAATTAGCCAAACCATAGTGAAAACCCTAAAATCTCATTTTGGAGTTGTTTCCGAAAACCTAAGTAACAAAATCGCCTATTAACACCAAACAGTGAAGAGTCTTTCAATTTAATTATTTCAATTTATATCTCATATAAGTTAAGATAAAATCGATAAACCTTATCTTGTGGATTAAGCATCGGATCATGTTAGGGGATATGAATTTTTTTACCCAATTATCCTAATTAATTAATTAAATCTTTTAACTAATCATCGAGATGAATAGATCCAATTACGTAATACTTTAGTGTGTGACTTTTTAGATTTACGTCAAATTAGTAATGAGATAAAATATTAAGTCTTAAAATTATGAGTAACTCTTACTCTACCAATTGGAAATCTCCATCTCTAGTTAGTTCCCACAAATCGTGAGTGACCGACCCATAGCGCATTGGAATGTCATACAATTGCCTAATTAGAGATTACTGTAAAACGGTTATTAGCATTTCATGAAATCTTGATCATAATTACCATGCGTTTGAATTCCTTCGTTATAAGATCTTGATTTCGGCTATAATCATGATATGTAGAAGTCAATCCTAATACCAAGACCATATGATCATACACGGTAATTCGTGATAAATTTAGATTTCCCACTAGAAACCCTTTCTAGCTAATCTAAAACCTTTCAGCCAAAGATGTAATATCAATAATAATATGATGGCATGGGAACTTAATTATCTCCATTTATTTGGAGCAATAAATATCATCTTGTTTGATCACTAACTTCTATATAATTAACAGGTCACCACCTGTCATATACCAATGCATGGCTAGCAATTGTAAGTAGTAATTGTTGACTTTCTTGGCATTTTGGCTAAGTTTTCAAATCCCACATTGGTAAGATGTGGGAAATGAAAAGAAAAATTGGCTTATAAAATAAGACTTTCTTCCTCCCTTGAAAATTATCCTAAAACATTAAGTCTCTCTCATATTTCTAAGGCTTAATTGTTATTTCTCTCTTCTCTCTTTTGTAATATTTCATTTTGTAATATTTCTTTGAAATAGTAAAATATTATTTTGGTGGTGTTCGAGAACGTAGGCATAATTGGCGGAATCTCGTTAAATTTTGGTATTCTCTTTATTATTTATTTAATAGCTATTGTTGGATAATTTATTTTGGTGATATATTGTGCTTAAATTATTTTAGAAAAAATTCTGTCAAAAGGACAATAAGAGTCTAAGCTAATTGTGTTTTGAGTGAGACCGTTGTGACTCCTCCAATTAACTAAGAATTTTTCTTGTTATAATTTTTGCATAGTTATTCACATTTAGTGGAAACTAACCCAATTTCCATAACAATTGGTATAAGAGCCGAGGCTACTGAGTATGCTCTGTAGTTGCAGTTTAATCTGATCTTCCACATCAAAAAAGTTTCCTTGGATCTTTGGTATTCTGCATATTGAAAGCTATTAAATAAATTTTAAAGTAGAAATGGCCAAAAGTGAAAATACATTTACATCAACCATGACAACAGTTCCTACTTCATCAATTTTGGCAAGAACTACAGTGGCAAATACGAAAATTGCAGTGGAGATTTTCGATAGTACAAGCCATTTCGGCATATGGCAAAGTGAAGTTCTAGACGCCTTATTTCAGCAAGGTCTAGATATTGCCATTGAAGAAGAGAAATCAGATGGTGTTGATGAGAAGGAATGGAAAACAATTAATCGTTTGGCATCTGGTACTATTCGATCGTGCCTATCCAAAGAGCAGAAGTATGCCTTCAGTAAAGAAACTTCTGCAAGTAAATTATGGAAGGCACTGGAAGAAAAATTCTTGAGAAAGAGTAGTCAAAATAAACTCCATATAAAGAAGAGACTATTTGGATTCACATATGTTCCTGGTACCACGATGAATGATCACATCACCAATTTCAATCAGCTTATAGCAAACTTGATGAATTTGGATGTGACTTTTGAAGATGAAGATCTAGCCCTGATGTTGTTGGGATCTCTTCCTAAGGAGTTTGAGTTCCTTGAAACTACTCTACTCTATGGGAAGGCTAAGGTGTCTCTCAATGAAATTTGTGCTGCACTATATAGTTATGAATTGAGAAGAAAAGATAAAAAAGAGATCAATAATGAAGTAGTAAAAGCTTTGGTAGTCAGAGGCTGTTCACAGAAAAGAAGCAGAGGAAAGAAGGAAAGATTAAAATCTAGAGTAGGCAAAGATGAATGTCCCTTTTGTCAAGAAAAAGGGCACTGGAAGAAGGATTGCCCAAAGTTAAAAAATAAAAATTGAAAAGCTGTTGCAAATTCAAATGTAGTTGAGTACATAGATGCAAACTCAGACCTTTCATTAGCATTGATGCCATCATTAAGCAGTTCAGATGTCTGGATCCTAGATTCAGGCTGTAGCCACCATATATGTCCCAATCGAGATTGGTTTTCTGATTTTGAAGAAATAGAAGGTGGAGTTGTCTATACTACAAATAATAATCCTTGTAAGACAACTGGAATTGGTTCAATCCAGTTGAGGAATCATAATGGATCATTCACAATTCTGACAGATGTCAGATGTATGCCTAATTTATCGAGAAACCTCATTTCTGTGGGAGTCCTAGAAAAAAAGGGATTTGAGGTGTCTGCTAAAAATGAAGTAATAAAGATCATCTCAGGTGCACTAGTAGTAATGAAAGGAGTTCGGAGGAGTAACAACATATATTACTATAATGGTAATATAGTTATCAGAACAGCAGCAGTAGTTTCTAGTGATGATCACGAGCTAGAAGCAACCAGATTATGGCATATGCGCTTAGGGCATGCTGGTGAAAAATCCTTGAAACTTCTAGCAAATCAAGGATTATTGAAAGGAGTTCAAACTTGTAAATTGGACTTCTCTGAGCATTGCATCAAAGGGAAGCAAACTAGAGTGAAGTTTGGCACTACAATCCATGATACAAAGGAAATTATGGATTATGTTCACTCAGATGTGTGGGGACCTTCCAAAACAGCTTCAATGGGAGGTAAACACTATTATGTTACCTTTGTTGATGATTTTTCCCGAAAAGTGTGCGTGTATACATTGAAGATAAAGGATGAAGTGTTGGGAGTTTTCCTCATATGGAAGAAGATGGTGGAAACTCAAACTGGCAGAAAGATCAAATGTCTCTGAACTAACAATGGTGGAGAATACAAGAGTGATCCTTTTATGAAAGTTTGCCAAAATGAAGGAATTATCAGATACTTCACTGTCAGAAATACACCATAATAGAATGGGATGGCAGAACGCATGAATTGAACTCTACTGGAGAAAGTTCAGTGTATGTTATCTAATGTTGGGTTGGGCAGACAATTTTGGGCTGAAACTGTTACATACGCGTGTCATCTCATAAATCGATTACCATTAACTGCTATTAATAGCAAAACACCTTTAGAGGTGTGGCATGGAAAACTTGCTATAGATTATAATTCCTTACGTGTGTTTGGTTCCACTGCATACTACCACGTTAAGGAATCAAAGTTGGATCCAAGGGCAAAGAAAGCTATCTTTATGGGGTTTTCCTCTAGTGTCAAAGGATATCGCTTATGGTGCCCTGAGACAAAGACAATAATCTTCAGCAGGGATGTTACCTTTGATGAGTCTACCATATTGAAGAAGGTAACTGATGAGCAGACAAATGGTACTCCACAGCAGGTGGAGTGTACTCCCAAATAAGTGGAGTTTGATAGAAAAAGAGTAGCTAACCCAGCAATAGTAGAATCTAATACTCCTACACTAGATAAGGAGTCTAAAGAAATGGTAGAAAATGAATCAGATAAGGAAATAGAGATTCCAACACAGGAATTCCACAGCAACATCTACCAATTGCACTTAGTAAGCCAAAAAGGAACATAAAGAAATCTGCTCGTCTTGAAGATATGGTGACTTATGCATCTCAAATTGAAAATGATGAAGTTCCTGCCACTTACAGAGAAGCTGTACAGAGCTCTAAAGTAGAAAAGTGGAAGAAGGCTATGGAAGAAGAGATGCAATACCTTGAGAAAAATCAAACATGGAAGCTAGTAAGTCTGCCTAAGGGAAAGAAGACAATTGGGTGCAAATGGGTTTATACAAAGAAAGAGGGATTTCCTAAAAAAAAATGATAGTCACTACAAGGCAAGATTGATAGCTAAAGGCTATGCACAGATGGAGGGAATTGATTATAATGAAGTGTTTTCTCCAGTTGTAAAACATTCCTCCATCAGAATTCTGTTGCCCTTGGTAGCACAAATGGATCTAGAACTAGTTCAACTAGATAAAACTGCATTTTTATATGGAGGCTTAGAAGAGAAAATCTATATGAATCAGCCTGAAGGATTTAAAGTTGCTGAAAAAGAGAATATGGTGTGCAGATTGAACAAATCTTTGTACAGATTGAAGCAATCTCTAAGGCAGTGATATAAATAATTTGATAAGTTTATGATAAGGCAGAAGTACACAAGAAGCAAACATGATCACTGTGTATATTTGCATAAGCTACAAGATGGATCCTTTATCTATCTTCTCCTTTATGTCGATGATATGTTGATAGCTTCAAAGAATAAAGGAGAAATTGAGAAGTGGAAGGCTCAACTAAATAAAGAGTTTGAGATGAAAGATTTGGGTGAAGCCAAGAAGATTCTCGGTATGGAGATAAGCAGAGATAGAAAATTGGGGAGACTCTGTTTGACTCAAAAATAATATCTGAGAAAATTGCTAAAGCATTTTGGGATAGATTAAAAGACAAAACCAGTTAGTACTCTGCTTGCTCCATATTTCAACCTTAGTGCTTTTTTATCTCCGAAGAGTGATGAAGAACAAAAATATATGTCAAAGGTTCCATATGCAAATGCTGTTGGTAGCTTGATGTATGCTATAGTGTGTACGAGGCCTGACATTTCATAAGCAGTTAGAGTTGTGAGCAGGTACATGCATGATCCTAGCAAAGGACATTGGCAAGCTATGAAATGGATTCTGCGGTATATTCAAAATACTGTGGATGTTGGTTTGCTATTTGAGCGAGATGAGAAAGTTGGTCAATGTATAGTTGGATATTGTGATTCTGACTATGCTAGTGATTTAGACAAACGTTGATCTACTACCAGTTATGTGTTGACTCTTGCAAAGGTATCGGTCAATTAGAGGTTTACCTTATAGTCAACAGTTGCTTTTTCTACAACTGAGGCAGAGTACATGGCAGCTACAGAAGCTGTTAAGGAGGCTATTTGGCTTCAAGGGTTGCTGAATGACTTGGGAGTTGGTCATAAGCATGTCAAAGTGCATTGTGACAGTCAAAGTGCTATTTGTTTAGCAAAGAACCAAGCGTATCATGCAAGGACAAAGCATATTGATGTGCGTTATCATTTTGTGAGGGAGATTCTTGAAGAAGGTCAAATACTACTTCAGAAAATTTCAACCGCTGAAAATCCCGCAGATATGACAACCAAGGTAGTGACAAGTATCAAGTTCCAACATTATTTGGACTTGATTAATGTTATCAGAATTTAAAATTTGGCGCTTCAAAGTGCATTAGAAGACACTATTGAAGATTGAGAAAAATATACTAGGATTTGGAAATTCGCCAAGGTGAAAATTTGTTGACTTTCTTGGCATTTTGGCTAAGTTTTCAAATCCCACATCGATAAGATGTGGGAAATGAAAAGGAAAATTGGCTTATAAAATAAGGCTTCCTTCCTCCCTTGAAAATTATCCCAAAACATTAAGTCTCTCTCATATTTCTAAGGCTTAATTGTTATTTCTCTCTCCACTCTTTTGTAATATTTCATTTTGTAATATTTCTTTGAAATAGTGAAATATTATTTTGATGGTGTTCGAAGACGTAGGCATAATTGGCAAAATCTCATTAAATTTTAGTGTTCTCTTTATTATTTATTTAATAGCTATTGCTGGGTAATTTATTTTGGTGATATATTGTGCTTAAATTATTTTAGGAAAAATTATGTCAAAAGGACGATAAGAGTCTAAGCTAATTGGATTTTAAGTGAGACCATTGTGATTCCTCCAATTAACTGGAAATTTTTCTTATTATAATTTTTGCACAGTTGTTCACATTTGGTGGAAACTAACCCAATTTCCACAACAGTAATAAACTCTAATCACATATATATGAGACAATTGTGTCCACTAATGTCGAAGGACTATATACACCATTATGATTGAAATGATAAATGATTGATAGATAATAAAATCCTATGGCATTATCATCCAACTCCAAAGTTTGAATCACTTAAGCATCCACATATTTGCTATAACATCCCATGTCAATTGATATGTGACTCAACACTTTAATTCCAATTAATATCTTACATTAACTAGAATGACAAATAGAGATGATGGTATTTCCAAATTACTGCAACTCAAGCAAGAACCCTATGACCACAAATAAATTTAAAGCATCTTTACAAGAATGAATTGTCACTAATATTCTCAACACTTGATAATAGTTCATCTAATAAATAGTGTAAGGACAATATTCTCAATATTGAACAAATTTTTATATATAAAGAATGCATTTTATTGTCACATGGAGATAAATGTTACAAATAGAAAATACAGGTATAGCATTAAGGCATATTATATAAACAACACGCTAGTTCACTAATGAGACAAACTTGAGCTAATCAAAATTCAGCTAGGCTTGGCTCATGCAGCCTTCCATGTTTAGCCCTATTTGATAACATGTAAATTTTTATGAATAAATATTTTTCATTATATATTAATAACAATATGTTATAAAATAATATGTTATATTGTCTCTATGTGTATTTTGATGATGTCAAAACTTTATTTTACTATTTAATTCACTTAATATTTGCTGTCAAATCTTTTTGTTGATATGCAGGTGGTAAAAATCATTCGAAATTATTAATGAACATTACAAGTAATTAAATTTCAAGAATTTGAAAGAGAGAACAAATTGATGCTTGTTAGTGAACTGTGACACACGTTATTATGTATTTCACCAACAATTCAAGTAATTTACCAGGGTTATTCACCAATGTAGTTAAGCAGAGGGAGCGCTCGTTACTAATTTGTAACAAACGTTACATTTTGATGATCAAAATAGGACTTCCAACACAAAGATAAATTTAACGAACGTTACCTAGAAGTTACAAACATTACAAAAGCAAAGTAACAAATGTTATTTGTCATTTTCAAACAAAATTGGTAGAGATTTTTAGTCATTGAAAATGATGTGAGTTAGTAAATGTCAATTTCACTTCAAAACAACCACATTTTTGAACTTAAAATGATAACTTATTGTCGACAACCAGATTTCTAGTCCCGAGTGAGTGGACATTGCACTACTTTCAGACTTAGAGTTGGGGGAATATGAATTAAACTAGAGCCTAAAATAAAGAACAGAGTTGCCACCTAGTTTTTAAAAACTAGGAAAAGTACAGGCAACTAAATTCCATTGCTTCTTACCTAACCATCTTAGTCTAAAAATTTGGGTAAGGAAGTCAAGTACGGGTTCAAGAAGGTGTTAGGCACTCGAACCCATCCAGCTATGAAACTGGTTTCCACATACTGGTCAAACTTAAATTAAGTTTTGGTTGGGCTCAATGAGTGTTGTTATGATTGACATTTATATCACATATATTCAAGGATAATTTTTGCCTACATCGGGTGTATACACTATTCCAATGAGACAATAATATATAGAGTAAAAAAAGGTATCAGTATCTTTTTACTATGTAAAAAATATATAAAAGAGTCATATTTGGTAAAGTATCTCATTATTCATTAGTTTGATGTATAAAATAAGTCTATACACCTAATATAGGCAAGAATTTTCCTATATTCAAATCAAATAATAATCAAACAATGCAATATATAATATAATAAGTAATTAAATAATAAAAAAAATAAAATGAATTAATTTAAGTTTTCATGCCAAGTAAATGGAAAATTTAATTACCTAGTTAATTCATTAAG
This sequence comes from Reutealis trisperma, assembly GCA_947687605.1. NCBI lineage: Eukaryota > Viridiplantae > Streptophyta > Magnoliopsida > Malpighiales > Euphorbiaceae > Reutealis > Reutealis trisperma. Next base: position 160,521 of record CANTUT010000208.1, on the reverse strand, counting down.
AAAAATAACATAAAGTTCTAATCCTAATTACTAAAGGGAAGGGGGAGTTAACCATTACATAACGTTTACATATTATTATACGTATTAAAATTAATTAAATATAGAAAGCTAATAAAATTAAAAGAAAGAATTAAAAACAAAAAGGAAGAAAGAAGTCAAGGTCGTATGGGATACAGGCCCTTCTTCTAAGCAGTTGCCTGTTTCACCTCCTTTTTTTGTTTCCTTCACTTCTTCAATTACTTCTTCTGGACAGGTTGAATTACATTTAAAACTCATAGAACTCAAACAAATTTATTGAAAACATATAAAGAAAAGGAAATTTGAAGATCTAAAATGAAAATGCTTCATTTCAATGACTAAAACTGGTTTTGAACACTGATAACGGAGTAAACAAACTTAAGAATACAGAACAAAAATCAACTATAAAAATACAATGATGAACATGAAAGAGAATTAAAAACAATAAATCAAAAAGTCCCTTCTTCAAAACCTATCCCTTGGCATTTTGGATCGTGAGGGATACGAAAGCACTGGGAATCCTTGGTTTAGGACGTTAGCCCTCAATGGTTGTCGTTATGATCTTTACCTCTTTCTTTTTGCAAGAATCGTCCACAAGCTCGGTCCTTAAGTTGTTAGAATTTTGTAATTCAATTTCAATTTTTAAAGTTAATTAAAAAGCTTCTTTCTGTCACTTTTATTTCTCTTTATATTTTCCAATTAATTTTCATGGAATTACCTTGATAGTTTCTGGACGTTTTCCCCTCGCCCAATTCTAAGTTAATCCTCCCTTTTTCCCCCCTTAAGCAATTCAGGCCTACCTATTTGCAGGCAAAGCTTCCCTTGTAATTTAGGAAGAAATTCTGATTTCATGATTAGAAAAAACCTTTCTAGTTAGGAAATTTTTTTTAATTAGAAAGTAATATTTTACCGATTCTATCTTCCTAAACATGTCTCAGGTGGACTAGGAAAGAAATCAGATAGAAAAATCACAAAATAGGAAGTTTGGATTAAAGGCATTGGCCTAGGCTTGCATCCCATGCATATGGGGTGCACGCCCTAGCCTGTGCCACATGGTTTATGCCCCTTCATAAGAGGCGAATTTCGATATTTTGAACATTTTCATGTCCATTGCTCTTTGATTTTACTTTTTATCTTCCAAAAACCTTAAATTCACGACTTGTGAACTCATCTCTTGATAGAAAAAAGCTCTTACCTTTCTCATAAAAAATTAGGCATTCACACCAATATATGGGTGTTGTTTCTAAGTGAAAATTAAGAGATAACAGGCACCTTATGCTCTAAATATTCTAATTTTTCTTGCTCTATTTTAGAATACCTTGTACTTACAATTACATTCTTTGTGTTCATTCTATGTGAAGCTATTAGACTTAAACTCTTTCATTTATTTGTGTTAGTCTTGAGAGATAGTAAATCTCAAAAATCCTTGTACTTGTTTGAGTGTTTGAGTGAAATCTCAGAAATCTAGTGTAAAGTATAAAATCCTGGATCAACTATAAGTGTAAGGGCTTTTCGGTGCAAAATCAAATTAATTGAAATTTAAATCGAGAATTTAAGAGAAGTAGATATTGGAGAAGAGTTTGCTCCAAACCCCTATAATAATGGGCTAAGAATTCTCTAAGTGTCTTTTCAATTTTCTTGTTTTGCATTGCTTTTAATAACTTATTGCATTTAGGGTGTTCTTGATATGGAAATATCTATCTCATGTTCACTCCCTCTTGGAGCATTGCCATAAAGGGTTTAACAATAAATAATAAGAAGATACATATCAATAAAACCTAAAACAATAAAAGAAAAAAATGAAGGAAAATAATTTTCATCATTTTTTTTTTATATTAGGGAGGAAAATATCCAATAGAAATACACTACACTACATAACATGGGGTATCTTTGCTTTATAACTTCTCTCACTAAATTAGTGACTATTATCAATAAATCTAAATTTATGTTCAATTAGATAGTGTGTGTGTGTCTATATATATATATATATATATATATATATATATATATATATATATATATATATATATATATATATATATATATATATATATATATATATATATATATATATATATATATATATATATATATATATATATATATATTTATATATATAATATAATACACTACACTACATAAACATGGGGTATCTTTGCTTTATAACTTCTCTCACTAAATTAGTGACTATTATCAATAAATCTAAATTTATGTTCAATTAGATAGTGTGTGTGTCTATATATATATATATATATATATATATATATATATATATATATATATATATATATATATATATATATATATATATATATATATATATATATATATATATATTTATATATTTTTATATTTTTATATTTATATATTACGTATGTTCCATGCAAATAGTAATACCCAAGATGAAGCAATATTTAAAGGTCCAAAAAAAAATAAGAAACCAAAAAAAAAATACAAATAACCCAACCTATTAATAATAATAAGAAGAAGAAGTTGGGTTAGTTTTTTCTTTAGACTTTGTTTGGTGCAAGAGAAACGACAAGAAATTAAACTAAGGGGAAAAAAGAAAAGAAATTAAGTTTCTTACCTATTGTTGGGAGTATTTAATTTCTTTAAAATGTATGCTCAAAATTGTAACTTCGTATTTCTCTCAATTTCCTTTCATTTTAGAAGGAAATAGGAAATAGATCACTTATTTCCACTAATTTCTTTTTTTTCCTTTCTTTTCTTTTTTCATTTAAACACTCGAGCAAAGAAAATTAATATTTTTCTTCTTTTTTCTCCCCTCCCACTTACCAAACAAAGCATTAGGGAATAAGAATTGGTTAGTTATTAATTCCAAGAAAGAATTATGGAACCCATTCAAATTCATGCATTTATCCATGAAAATAAACAATTAAATTCTCTTTTCTACAACTTACTCCCAACTCAAAAACAGAAATTAAATAATATTCTCTCTATTATGAAAAAAGTGACCATTAAAAAAATTAGTTTTGCTTATAAATAAGTTGTCATTTTGTAACCCAATAAAAAAATATGGTAAAATGGGTAATTTATTTTCTATTTTTCAAGTATGATAAATATTTTTTTAATTTATACTGCAATTAATAAGAATTGTTTTGATAACTTATGATAAAGTTATTCCTATCTCAAAAATAATATTTTTTTAATGGCTTTTTTTTTTGAGAATTGAGATAGTAAATCAATAATGGATTGGGTTGGGATCTAATTAGGGGAGGTCAAATTCTTAATTTTATATTTTTATATATATATATATATATATAAGGTCAAAATTTTAGATTTTTTGAAAGGTTTTAACCATTGACATATCTGAAGGCTTAACCTCAGTAAGGGTATATGTTAGGCTAAAGATATATTTTATTTTTTAATAAAATACTTTAGTATTTTTATAATATTATATATTGTTATAAATAAATGCCTTTTAAGGGTATCAAACGGTCAGGACGTGACCTGGGTGAGTTGCACTGAACCGGTAACCAGTGGACGGGACCACATTCAATTATTTGTATAAAAAAGAAGAAATTTGGGATTTTTATATTATTATTATTAAATTTATTTTATTTTGTGAGTAATTAGGCTATAGCCTGTAGTTGCAAAGGAGGTCTGAAATAAAGGGACCCGCCGAGTTTAAAGTCAACATCTCATTTCCTTGGGACAATACCCTATTTAATTCTATAATTATGCTAATATATCTATTTGATACACTATAACTTTTATTTATATTATTTTAATATTATAATTTTTGATTTACATTTCAAATTATAGTGCTCTTATAACTTTAGCTATTTTTTTATGATTTGACAGTTAAATTCCTACTTCATATGATAATTTACCAGTCAATTGTCTAAAATATATAATAATTTGATACTATAATTATGGGTATTATATTCATTTAGTATTACTACTTCTTAATGTACTATGATTTAGTACCGTAACTATAGTTAATGTATCTATTTGATACCAACACTTCATAGGACTGATAACTAGAATAAAGATAACGGTGAGTTGTCGTATGAAATAGTAACTTAGCTGCCAAAATTATAAAGAATATTATAGTCTAAAACATAAATCAATAGTTGTAGTACCAAAATACTACAAATAAAAATTGTAGTACCAAATGGATAAATTAGCCATAATAATGGTACCAAATAGGCTAATTATTCCATTTCATTAAAACATTATATTGTGTATTCTTAGTTAAGCCAGTAATCTCACACAAAGGGATCAGTCTCTTTTGGATTCAGAAAATAAAGAGTTCATTTCCGATTAGATTATAATTATGAGAAATCCATTTATAATTAAGATATTGTAGCAGATAAATTCTCTTCTAATAATGATATACATCATAAGATATCACTGTAAATAACTCTTAAATTTTCGTAACTGAGATAATTCTTAACTCTAAACTCTATAATTTACATACTCTTTAAATCATAATTTTACTGAATTAAACATCGTAATAAACCTCAAAAGCAATGCCTAAGCCATTTAATTTTCTGCCTTACAGATATTAAATAACTCATAGCAATGTGCTTGAGTCAGAATTCATTTTGAGCGTATTATTATATTATATAAACAAAAATATAATTTAATGCTAAATATACATATGATATGATATGTACAATAAATTTAATTTTTGTTATCTTTAATAATTTCAAGTAATATAATCAATTAATTTCTTAAAAATATGTTATCTAATTTTTGTTTCATCATTATTTTAATTCTAATATTTATTTATTTCCAAGATCGGTATATGTAGTGAAATGAAGTTAAAAGTGTAAATTAATATTATAGATAAAGTAAGAGAATTGCTGCTATTGTTTTATAATATATTATTATACAATAAATTAATAATAACATTAAACAGTTAGTTATATTTGCGAATTGGATAAAAAATTGTCACCTTTAATTCCCTGCTAAAAATATTTTGGAATTTTAAGATTTAGAACTAGACTTAATGAGTGTGCTCTCCTGCAACCAGCGTACGTGAGGAATGCTTATATATACATATACTTTGCGGAAAAATATTAATTTCTCTTTTCTCCTGAAAAATTAAAACGATATCAGTCGAAGTTCAAAAGAGAAGTCAAATAGAAATTTCAAAAAAAACAAAAAAGAATAACAAAAAATAATAATAATAATAACAAGAAACAAAAACAGAAGTCAAACGGTATGCCGAATGGAACATGTATACCTTCAATCATATATATTAGGTATGTATTAAAATAATTGAAATTTGAATTGATATTTTAAATATTAAAATTATAAACATCCAATATAATGTTAAATTGAAATATTCACTAATTGTAAATAATTATTTATCTAAATAAATTTAAAATAATTTATTTAGAAATTATTTTCCGAAAAATTATATATTTCATAGTTTGGTTTTATATATTTTTTTATTATAACTATAAATTTATTTCATGTCATTTATTCACTGGCCTTACAGAATGTGATAGGCCTCCGAAACATTCATCTCTAAATGATAATGATGATAGTTCCCCTAGCAGGACCTAGGGTACTCTCTTATTGGGCCTTACACCTATAAGAAAAGAGAAAGAGCATTAGAGGGTTAAATATCAACCTGACGCAAGGCCTCTAATGCTTATATCAATGACTGATTAACATCTCCAGATATTTATAAGAAAATTATCTAATAGGAAAGGGAGGTGTTGCAAGGATTTATACTAAGTTTTCATCTTGAGAGTTGAGTAGGCTACATGGCTACTTTTAAGACTGAATCTAAGTCAAGTTGTATTGTTCATGACCAGTGATACTAACATGTTTGCAAGTTTGAGTATCAGCCCTAAAGCCTTGTGCCTATTAATTTGACTCATTTTTCATTTCTCCAAGGTGTCAAGAATAAAAATCCATGTTCATGTGGTGTTTGCCTGATAAAAGGTGCTGAAGCGAACTTCTTAAACAAGCTATGAGGTCATCTTGCAACAAAGCAATGTAGTGCTTGGCAAGATGACATTTAAAGACTACTTGATGCTAAGGCAATTGTTAGTTGTCTAAGGTGCTCATGAACTTTTTACAGTACGTTGAGTTTGATGGCTTAGCACCATATTGGCCTAATAACTTTGGCTATTAGGGCTTGAAATCCCACATTTTAGCTTGATTGGACTTCATCTTTGCAGCTTAACAGGATATGCAAGATTTACCACTTATCATAAAATATATTGCAAAATAAAATAACTCTTATGAATTTAAAATTATTAAAAATCAATTTAAGTAATTATTTTTATTTTTATTAAATTGGTGTTTAATAAGACATTCAACACTTAAAATTAAAACTTTCAACACTTTTAATTTTGAATTATTTGATAATACTTACTCGCATATCACTAAACTGAAACTTTTAAGTGAAATTGAAAGATCAATTGTAGAAATTAAAAAACTGAATTCTAGGTATTGAATAATATATGTATTTAAGTCTTTAAATTGTGAAATTATTTAAAAATTTAATCACTTATTATATTCATGTAAATTTTAAATTAAAAATTAACTTATCATTTTAAATAAATTTTCATTTAATTAAGACTTTTATATACAAGTTAAAAATTAAAGTGTTGAAAAGTTAAAATTATATATTTGTTTTCCTTTTATAGAAGTAGTTTATTTTTCTCTTGTGCGTGGTCTTTCAATTTGTATTTATGGTTTTGAATTTTTTATTAATAGTCTAATAATTGGTTTTGTCTAAAGGCATAAAGGTCGATTTGTTACTTAGTAGCCACTAAGTAGAGCATGCTTCCCGTTGAGGTGCCGGTTCTAATGCTCTATCAACACAATTGGAGAATATTAGAAAAAATTCAAGTTATTTTATTGTTCTAGTACTTCTTAATGTATGTTTCTATTTTTATTTTCAGATTACTATTTTTAATATATGAATAAAGATTCAAGATCATGCAGCTCTTTTTTCTAGCTGGGTTCTAGATAGAGAAGATCCTTCTTCTCTCTAAAATTTTTTCTTTTTCTTTATTTACTTGAGCCACCTTTCAGTCTTTTTATGTTGAAGATGGACTATTACCTTCTATTTTTATTTTAAATTTAATTTTATTATTCAATAATATTCAAATTTGATATACTCGAATGAAAGGCTGATCTCAAGTGTATGGACTGGCGAACCAAATAACTTGCAAAACAAATGTTTAGAGAGATCTAGGTGAAGTGCATGGGGGACCACTCCGATGCTTCTGTCAGTAAGGGGTGTTTAATCAAAAGGAACTTGAATTTCTTAGGAAGAAAGAATTGGCTTACCTTTACAAGGGAGAAAGGTAGGCTATTTATAGAGGTTCCCACTAATAAGGATCCTCTTTGGAATCCTACTGGCTGTTATGTTTAGAGTAGAAGTATTCAACTTATCTAAGTTGAGTTTGGAGATGAAAATGTGATTCCTTGTTGAAGTTAATTTGAAAGACGGTGCATGTCATATTTACATGATTGACAGTCTACTATCTTGGCAAGCCCGGGCCGATTTCTTCAGACAGGAGTGTAACAAGATTTATTCTTTTTTAATAGATATGATTTCTTTTATGTTTATTTCCCTTTTGCTAATTTATTTTTTTTAATTCCCCATGGTAGATCTTCCTTTTTTTGTTAGTCTATTTTTTGGTTGAAGTTTAATTATAATTGTAAGACTTCTTTTTGGTATTGAATATCTATGTTTGTTAGTGTCCAAATCGAATTCACAAAAAGACTATCATAAAAGTTGAAAAGTAGTCATTATCTTGCCGTCTAATATGATCCAATATTTCACTTCGAGATTGTTATTATCTTTATTTGTATTTTTGGTTTGTTTTGATGTTATTTTTTGTCGCACCCCATCCTTAGTACCTCGTCACTTTTGCTTAATAGCGACTTATATCCCTTTGATTGACCAAGGCACGATGATCCTAGTGTATGGGTAAGCTTAAGACCACCAATCACCTCGTATAACCCTTATATTCCCAGGATCAAATTTCTCATACACAACGTGCTCGACTATTTGAAGACTTATGTGGGCTTGAATTATCATCGTATCATAAGGACTGATATGACTTATGACAAAACTTCCTCATTTTATTCACTTAAACCACTTCATACAAAATATGTTTTTATTTTTATTTTTATTTTATTTTCTTATATTTTAATGCATTTCACCATGAATAAGATTAATACAAATATAATTATAGGATTAAAAAGATTGATCCTAGAATTATATTTTAATACATTATTTCACCATGGATAAGATTAATACAAATATAATTCTACAATTCTAGTCTATTTTCTAAGTCTAGCTTCAAGTACCTTCCTTGTCATATATAGCTATAGTCTCTTTGATAATAGACAAAGCTATAACCTTCGCCCTTTGCCTTCTCTAAAATTGAGCTTGAATACTTTTAAGCTAAACTCTAAAATCCACAAATGATGTGATGAGCCATCAACTAAATAAAATCATAAGAATACACGATGATTAGGAATATCATGAATGAACATTAAAGAAGAGATTTATGCATCATCATACTTATAAGATATCATGGTATCACAAAAATCAAAGACAGTTTCATCGAAATAATCTTTTTTCATACATGGTATCACAAAAATTGAAGACAATTTCATTCAAATAATCTTTTTTCATACATGTTATCACAACAATCAAAGACAAGTTCATTGAAATAATCTTTTTTCATTTAAACTGATAGAAACATGATTTCATGAGTCGATTCTTTTCGAAATTACTTCGTACCTCACATTCTTTATCCATCAGGGAGCTAGTGGTGGAGAACCACTAATCAAAAGTCCCCGTAATTTTTAGCACCATTATAGTACCATCCTACTATGTGTAATAAACAATCAAATGCACATTAGTAGCAATCATGAGCTACTACTTACCAAAGAAACATCATTGCATGCCTGTGTGAATACATATAACTTTATTTATAGACCCAATGAGTCAAGTCACCAATGTACTTGGTCTAATGATTACCCTTATTAGTTGCGCATTCTGTCATTTTAACATCTAACTTAATCATATATATATAGTAATAAAATATTTAAAGGAAATATGTTAGAATATTTTATTCATAAATTTGGTCGAATGCCTTGGTTACAATAGGAGGACTTCAGTCTGAATGACCTTTGTCTATTATAAATACAACTTTAGTAGATAGCCTCAATTACATTAAAATGGTTTTCAATACAATTGATATTTATCTTTTACAATGAGATAGCTTTGGTCTTAAAGGTCTTGCTTACATAAGAATGGCTTTGATCTAAATGACTTCAACATATTTTTCTTTTTGATAGAACTTACAAAGAAATACAATAATAATATATTACCCACCAAAGGCGATAGTAACAGTAATACTAATGAAAGTAATAGATACATAAGAGGTCAGAAAAAGAATGTATTTAAACGAACATATGAAGAAGGAAGTTCATCATATTATTGGTGCATTTCTTAACTTATAAACATAAAAAAAAAAAAAAAAAAAGTACATTCCTATAATCTTATCTTCTTGTTATATCCTCTAATCAAGTGTTGTGGCACTCCTTCAGTTCTTTTTCTACTCTTTCGAGTACCATTTCCTCCAATAGAGCTGAAATCACCATCATCCAGAGTGTCATCAATGGCAATGACAACTTCCTGATCATTCCATATCAGGACATCACTACTTGAACTCTAATCACCATCAGGCTTAACTTTATCATTCTTAGGCTTACTAGATCCACCAATCTGTACTCTAAAACCACTTAAATATCTTCTAAGGAAACTAGAAGGATCATCTACCACTTAAATATCTTCTAAGCCTCTCTTAGAAAAAGGTTTAGAGAGAGATAGAGAGCTTTGAATTCTGAGGAGAGAACCCAGAAAGTTAAATTTAAAGAGATGTAACTATTCAAAAAAAAAAAAAAAACCGAAGGGTCTTGGGGTCTTAAAATAAGGATAGAGTAATTATGTTGTTTGTTAGGATAGGACATAAAGTTAGTCAATAGTGTTTTGAGAAAAGATTTTCACATTTAAAATGTAAACTTTTATTAAAACAATAAATTTTTCTCAAAAAGGAAAATTATCATTAATGGTTTGTTAGGATAGATGACTTTTTGTTAATCAAACTAATCTTTAAATTTAAAAAATCTTAAATCTTGCTTTGTATGTTTCCTGACTCACTGGTTTACTTCATATCATCGAAGATATCAAAGTCTTATCATTGAATGTATAATTTCTTCCTCATAAACATGTGTTTTTGTCTAGGTCCATAGTTCACTTCATCTAGCCTAAACTTATCTAGTCCTCTTTGCACTTTTTAAGCATGCTTGACCTCATCGTTAAGTTCTAAACTCAACTCATGTTTGCTTCGCTCACCTTGCTGAAACGAACTCATCTATTTGCTTATTTTGCTCACCTTGCTAAAAACAAACTCATCTAGTCGCTTATTCTCATCCAACACTTGGTTCACATGGTCCTACATCATGTTCGTCTGTTGCACTTATATTCTTCTTCAATTAATTCGTACATATTCCTCTTTGTATTATATCTTTTATCATTCTATCATCTCTTACTATCGCCTCGCATCATGACAATTGGCATTACCTCCAACATTCTGCCTCTATTTCTATAGCTTTTCCTCGGTAATTCTCACTTTTACCACCATCTTTGTCATTGTCCATCAAATCTCCAATAAATACTTTCGCCCTCAGGGTCCATCCTTGTTCATCCTCAGCTACCTATTAGGACTATCTAGTTCTTGGGGGGTATCACACTTTTAAGGAATTATAGTACTATAAGATTTCACAATTATATATTGTTTTATTTTACCAATAAATGAATATTTTGATTTTTCTCAAAAAAATTTACAGTATGCCCTAAAAAAATTAAAAAGCATTGAAAATTTTAATTTTAATTATTAAATTGTGTTATCAAACACTACTAAAATTTACATAAAATGATAACTTAAAAATTTTCATAAATTTTAATAATTTTGTTTTAAATGAATTTTCATTTAATAAATTGTAAAATTATTTAAAAATTAAAAAGCTAATTCTAAATATTGAATAATATAATTACATAAAGTTTTAAATATCGTTAAATTGTTTAAAAATTTAATTACTTATAATATTTCATAAAAATTTTAAATTAAAAATTTTAACTTATTGTTTTCAATGATTTTTCATTTAATTAAGACTTTTAAATACAAGTTAAAATTAAAAAGCATTGAGAATTTTAAGTTTATTTATTAAATTGTATTATCAATTACTACAAAAATTTACTTAAAATTTTTTAATTTAAAATTTTCATTGAATACAGAAAAAATATTCAACTTTTTAAAAAAATTTACAATCCAACTATTAAATATTTAATTTTACCCAACACAATAAAAAATAGAACTTATTGACTCCTATGAGAGTTCTTTTTCTTAGAATCAATTTTTAAATTACTTTTTGAGATGAATAATGAGAAAGTTGAGTGGTAGTTTGGTGTACTTCAACTCATTTCATACAAAACAAAATAAGATTAAAAAAAAATGAAAAAATAATTCCATAAAAATCAAATAAAAGAATAAGGAGAGAGAGGAAAAAAGTTGGAATTGGAAAGGCAAATAAATGAGTATCTCCATGAATTAAATATAGTTGTTGGTTAGCATTGCTTGTTAAATCCAAAAAGACCTAATTAAGATTCATTATATTATATTCTCTCCGTATCACAAAGATAGTCTACTATTTTATTTTTGACTGTTCCATAAAAATAGTATATTTTCCTTTTTTATAGTGTATTAAATTATTTAGTTCTTATTATACCCTTATTTATTTTCTTGTTATCAATTACTTAAAAATATACAATAATTTAATTATTTTTAAAATAATAAATAAACATGAATGTTTATTTAGTGGAGTATTAGAATATTGAATATTCAAATAGTCTAAAAATCATCCATTATTGTCACTTTCTCACACCATGAGAAAGAAAGTAAAAATTGTTCACCTTTTATTTCTTTTTCTAAAAATGTTTCATTAATTATTTTCAAATCTATTAAAGAGTGATTAATTCTAAGAAAATATTTTACTAATATTCATGATCATCTATTTAATGATAATATAAGAGTATATTGGTAAAATACATATAAAATCAACTAATTTAACTATCTAAACAATATTTTTTAATCTGTGTGTAAAAAGAAAGTAGATTATTTTTGTGGGACGGAAGGAGTATATATTATAACTATTTTTTTTTTTTTAAGAATAAGATATGAGAATTTGGTATGCCATATTTATTAGGCTAGGTAAGTGAGTAATTACTTGATATGCCTATCTATCTTCTTTCTTCCTCTTCTTTGTTTGTCCTAGAGTATTATTTACCCGCACAAAATGATAATAGTACATTTTTTTTATCACATAATAGATTTATATTTGAGTTCTCATCGTATAATGCTAAAAAGAAAAAAAAAATCATAATTCAAGTTATCAAGTTAGTAGCATATTGATATTTTTCCTTTCAAAAATTTTCAATGAATCAAAATAATTTATAACTCAACAATTTTAATTTATTTTTCACTTGTTAGATGAAATTGAAATTCAAAATTTCGCAAAATTCCCATACAAATCAAGAAAATATGCATAATTTTGTGTACCATTTTTCTGAGTGAATTAAATGGTTCCAAAATCATGTTGTGAGCATCATTAAAGTTACATTTTAATTCATACTCCTTCTGTTTCAAAAATATATATTATTTAAAGTTTTAAATATAGATTAAGAAATTTATTAAATTATTATAATTTTAAGGTAAAAAGACTAAAATATCTTTTTTTTTTTAATTTTGATATAGATAAATAAAATCAATTAATACAATAATTTACTAGAGAAATAAATGGATGGTAAAATTAAAAAATAATAAATACTTTTTTGAAATGATACTTTAAACAAAATAATCTCTAAAATGACAAATATTTTGAAATTGAGGGAGTAAATAATTGATCTCTAATTTTGCACCAAAATTAAGAATTTATATGCATTTTATTACTTTATCCTTATATCTAGATGCTAATAACATTAATTATTTTAGAACAACATGATTATTTGTAAGTATACTAAAAAAGACATATTTTAAAATACATTAATAAATTTAACTTAACAAGAATGATTTTTCTTTATACTTTTCAACATGAAAATTTGCTTCTATAATTATAGGTTAGCAATTAATACATTTTCAATTTTAAATGCATCAATTATACTAGTTTATTTTGTCTAATAAAAAGCATCATCTAATAAGAATAAAAAATTTTACTCAAGTCTCTTCAATTAACTTTATTTCATAAACATTAATGTCATGAATCAAATAAGTTGTATGGAGGAGAAGAAAAATATTTTGAAAGAAACCAACCAATAGAAAGAGATATAACATTAATTACAAGTAGAATAAAAGGTAAAATTTAATTCTTTAGGTGTAGAGAGTGAAATCAATGTTTTAATTTATATAAAGAGATTATTGGAGTCTTTTTTTTTTTTTTGTTAAATGATATTTTATTATAAAGAGTTTAATTTAAGCAAAGACTTCCTTGGAGATGTTCTTATTATCATATCTATTAATATTTCTTTTGCATATATCAAAAATTTTGTAGTTAATGTTTTCAGGTAATTTCTAATTTAATAAAGGGAATATATAGATCAATCACAACGAGTTTCAATGTAATTTTTTCTTATTTCTTATAAGTCCATCTATTTAAAAATTTGAATTCAAAACTTTTCGTTTAATATTTCAAGTCAATAAGGTAGGAATGGTAACAGGGTGCGAGACAGATTTTCATCCTGGCCCCATCAACAGTCGAGACAAAGGTGGGTAAGGTGTAAATCAGGTTCAAGATGGATGCAAGGTAAGGATGAGGATCATCATTTATATTTTTATAATTTTATTAGTGTTAAAACTTCATAATTTATATATTTTGACAAAATCTTATACATATTAATATCAATTTTTATATATTATTAATTAATATTTAAAAAATAATAATATAATTAAATACTCAATTATATAATTTTAAAGAAAAATAATATATATATATATATATATATATATATATATATATATATATATATATATATATATATATATATATATATATATATATATATATAAAGAAATTATAATAAAAATATATATATTAATTTTATGCAATTGAAGTGGCGCGAAGCAAGTTGAAGAGACTCAATCCCATTATTATAGATGGAATGAAAATTTCCCGTCGGATTTAGGGTAGAGCCGAGTTTTCCATCAGGAAGGATTATATTTTATCATCTCTACAATAAGGTGTATCTTGAAAATAATAAATAATTTAATAATGATATGCAAACTTTATTATAATAATTAAAAAATTATCAAGGAAATCAATAAATGTATACCTTATTTCCTCTATGAGGCAAAAAGAAAATTAAAGAACCCATGGATATTAGAAAAACTACAAATGTTGTTAACAAAAAAAAAAAAAAAATCGTGGTGAAGACAAGATACATTTGGACTAAAAAAAATCTGCGGGCAAAAACATTATATATATATATATATATATATATATATATATATATATATATATATATATATATATATATATATATATATATATTAAATATCTAAACAAATTATTATATAATTAGACACCAGACGAATCAATGATTTAGCAAAATATTCTTATACAATTCTAGATCAACTCATGACATAAATAGAGCCAAGATTTCATTTCTTATGTTTTCACAAGCATGATCAGTGAGTTCCGTATCATACATGCCAACTCAAATTAATAAATATGAAAATTATATTCTATATGATTAATACAACTTATTCAGCAAACTCAATTGATTGATAGGATTTATTTTCTGTAACGATAAATTGATGAAACGATAACCAATTCAATAGCTGTTTCAAAATGATAGTTATAACAAAAATTGAAAAGATATTTCCTTCTCTAAATCCAATAAAAGTATCATTTCATAAAAATAAAGGGATATATGTAAATTTTAATTAATATTGAAATTACTGCAAGTATTATAGATTTAGATGATCATTCTTTATATAATGACATTCTTCATTTTTATTTACATTAATAATATTTTTTGGAGAGACCTTGCGGTTTGTCATAAAAAAGCATCAGTTTCACTTATGCTCCCCTGAAGTTTTCCTTAATGCTTCATTCAAATAATAATAATAATAATAATTATTGAAATTAACTATATATTTCTTTGATTTACGATGATCACCTTTTCTATTTAATGAAAAAAAAAATATTTTCACATAAATTATTAAGAAATATATTGAGTATATATTATACATTGGCTTTTCATTGTCTTTTTTTAAATGCTTGCATTGTTACTCTTATAATTTTCATATTTATTTTATTAAATATCTTGAAAGTTTGCCACAATTCACAGCATTTTTCAAGTGTATAATTAATTTAATGAAATTAATTTATTAAAAAAATTTATTATCTAATAATTGGAATTAAAAAAAAGTACTCTATCCGTTTCAAAATAATTGTCTCTTTAGAAATTTTATTTTATTTCAAAATATTTGTTATTTTAGGATTTCAAGAAAATATTTATTATTTTTTTTTAATTTTATTCTCTTTTTATCTCTCTATTAAATATTTACATTAATTACTTTTATTTCTTTGCATTAAAATAAAAAAATGATATTTTAGTTTTTTTAAATTATAATTATAACAATCAAATGACTTTTTTAATATATGTGCACTCTCCTAAAACGACTATTAATTTGAAACGGAGTAGTAAAAATCAATCATGCCACCTTAATTATTATTAAAAGCATTTTTTTATTTGCCAAAGTTATTACAGCCTATATAGATTTTTTTTCGAATTTTGGTACTTTGAATATATTATTCTATATGCAATGACTTACAAGATATAATTTCTCGTCTTCACTAAGTAAAATATTAAATAAATAATAAAAATATCTAATGAATGGAAAATTACTTATTTGGTCCCTCCAGCAATAGAAATTAAGCATAAGAGAATTTTGAAAATTATTTTTATAACTATAAAATATTAAATATAATTAAGTTTATTTTTTTTATAACATAATTAAGTTTGATAAAAATATAGTATAGTATTAACTTATTGATAAAAACAATAAAAGGCCAATCAACAAATAAAAATAAAAAAAATTAGACTAGATATCAATTTTTTTTTTTTATATTTTGTATTACATATCAAAAAGTTTGATCAAAGAACCGCCACCAAAAAATACTTTGATGGAGAATGGCCTTGGATAATAATGCAAATTCAAATATTTCTATAGTATCAATCAGTGTAAATATTTAACCTAAATCATACATATATTTTTAATTAAATATGTAGACTTTGTTAATTTGTAAAAGATAATTCATGCTAATTATCAATTATTCCTTATTAATCATATTTTATTATTATAAACAAGTTTGCGTAGAGCTGAGTACGAATATTAAAAGTTATGAATTGAACTTAATAACTGGATAGAAAATATCAAAAAAAAGATCGAACAGTTAACTTTGGGATTTTCTCCGTACCGAAGTGGACCGAGTGAAATATTTTGATTCGGTTTTGGATATTAATGTATATCCAGACCGAGAATTAGACTGAATTGAATTAAATTTAAATAACCAAAGTTTTTTTTTTTTTTTTTTTATAACATTTAAGTAATGCTAATTGAATAATATACATATAACACAAAAATTTTAAGATTATATATGACATTTATACCAATTATTAAATTATATCAAGATTATATTACAAGAAAAAATAAGTAAATTATAAATTTATAATTATAAATGTATATATCTCAATTGAATATAACCATTGATATCTATACAATTTAATTAAATATTAGGTTTATTAAATTTGTGTTGATAAAAATTAGTAAAATAATATGGATTAAGTTTTAAAAATAGTAAGATATAAACACAAATTAATTTCTTTACATTTCTATGATTTTTTTTCTTTTTCTTTATTTCAATTTTTCTTTTCCTTGTGATAGTTTCTTAATCTTAGTGGTTTCTTAGTAGGACATGTAAAGCTAAATTTAGAGATTTTGTAATTTTTATTTTTGTAAATTTTTTTTTAATGTCTAAATTTCTAATTAATTTCTTACTTGTAGATTTTCATTAATTTCTAATTAAAATCTTTTTGCTAATTATTCGAATGCTATAATAATAATAATAATAATAATAATAAACAGAAAATTTAAAAGAGAAGAAAAATTTTAAAAATTCGATCTAATGCTAGAAATTTTGAATCTTTAGATTAGCCTGAATAATACTTAGCTCTAATTTTGATAGTGAACAAGAAATCAAATGGGAAATCATTGCATTAATTTAAAAAAAAAATGGTAAATCTACTTCGGATAACACTTAACTTATATAAAATGTGTGTGTTTTTTTTTAAATGGAATCATACTATAAAATGTTTTTCTGAGAGTAATCATACTATAAAATGTTAAACTTTTAAAACTGGAAAATTTCCTAATTTTTAAAAGATTTAGATATACATGTCAGAAAAAATTAATATACTTTTAAATAATAAAGGTATAAAATTTATTTAAAAAATTCATACATATTTGCAATTGGGCCAATATATTTATTTATTTATTTATTCATAGTAAATCATAAACACATATCCCAAAAAGAAATTCCACCATGCAGTTTATTAATGTGACTGTGTGAGCCATAAAAACCCAAAAGAGAAAAAGAAATAAATATGGTATGAAAATATATGTAAATATCTTTTTTTTTGCCAAAAAATTTTTTTATGTAAATAAAGAAGTAATTAATTGATGGTCAAAATCGTGACATTTTAGGGAAGCTAATCAAGTGGATATACCCTGAGAAAGGGCACAGAAGAGAGGAGAGAGAGAGAGAGAGAGAGAGAGAGAAGGAGAGGTTAATGAAGTTTGGGACTCCCAAGGAACATCATCAGGATCTTTCCCACTATTTTCATTTAATTGCGCTATTCTCCTTATGGGAATGCAAACCTCCATGAATTAATAATCTAAAAAAATATATAAACTTTATTAAATTAAAAAATATTAATTTGTTATATGTATTTAGAATTTAAAATAGCATTCATTTAGTCAGTTAAAAATTTATTTTATTTTATAGAAATATAAATTATTCTATTAATAAAATGAAACTAAAATTCTAAAAAATATAATATAATTTATATCTATTTGATTTACTAGTATAATTTAATTGTGTTAATATTTGAAATAAATTGATATTTAAAAAAATAATAATAGACTCACATTTTATAAAAATACGGTAGATAATTTTAGTGAATTAGTATTAATTTATAATATAAACGAAACTAACGAGTTATAATATTAAAAATTATTTTATTATTTTATTAAAATTATTAATTTAATTTGTTAGATCATATAGAAATTAAAAAAATAAATATTTAATAAAAATTATTAATTTATTGAATTTTAATTTATAAAGATTTATTATATATTTTGCATATAATATTTATTTTTAAAAAGCAGCTCGTGCTATTAAAATAATATAGAATTTAATTATAGATTCATGCTATTATGCTGTGCTATTATCCCACAGTTGCGATTCCCTCATCGTAATCAATTCATTATCAACATCACCATCATCAAAGGTAAAAAGAAAGAGAAAATATGAAAAACCCCAAGAAGAAATAGAAGGGCCCCACCTCAGTAGAGGGTCCCACTTAAGTAGGGGTTTAAACGGCGGGTTCATGTGTAGGCTTCGTCTAGTTTACTACTATTTTTTTTTTTTTTTTTTTGCCCTTTCCCTCTGTTTTATGGAGAGAGAAACATTGTCACTCACACACGCACGCATATAAAAGGAGAGGCATTGCGCCTCTGCTAAGAACCCTCATCATCATCATCATTATCTCTCTCTCGTTCTCTCTCCCTCTGGCCTTTTCTTGGGATAGTCAAAATCTCATTTAATGGCCTCTTAGCTTCTTCTTCTTCTTGTTCTTCTCTGTTTCAAACTCTACAATACTCTGTTTTTGTTCTATCCTGCTTTTGCTTAATTTGCAGGTTTTAAGAGAGTGAAAGATGGCAAAGTCTATCACTCTTGAAGAGATCAAGAATGAAACTGTTGATCTGGTATATATATATAATTTATGTTCATTTTGTTTTCTTGATTCTTGTTCAAAAACTTTGTTTTCTTGATTGTCTTTATGTTAATCTTTTATGTTTCTTGATTTGGTCATGTGCAATGAGATCTCTAATAGTTTTGTTTAGTTTAATTCTTGAACTTGTTTCTTGTTTCTTGCAATTGGATTTGGTTAAGATCAGTTAGAGATGGAGGATCTTAAGACTTTCTCTCCAAATTTGATCTAAAAATTGCTTTTTGGTATCTTAATATATTTGCTTTTTGAGCTCTTTACCTAACACCCTTTTACCTTTTTTTTTTTTCAATTTTTTTGTGCTTTAGGAATTTGAGTGATTGACAGAAAATGAAATCTCCTTTCTAAAGCAAATTCTTTTCTGCTTTGTTATTGGACCTTATTGGTTAATTAAATTCTCTTTTCTATTTTCTTTCAACCCATACCAATTTGTTTTACAGTAATATTCTGATGCTGCATCTTCACATGCGAGATAAAAAGAAAGTGTGAGAGAGAAATAGTAGGACAAATACTAATAGTTGGCTAAGCTTTATCTTTCTCCTCATTTTCAAATACCTGCCTTCAATTTTTCTTTTTATATATATATATTTGTTGAAAATTATATACATATATATTTATTTTTAAAGGCATTAAGGATATGAAAATTTGAAATTTTTAATCCGAGCCCTTTTCTCTTTATACATCTCTCTATAAAGTATTGAGTTCGAGTTCGAGTTGTATTTGGAGTCAAATTAAAAAAAAAAAATTTTGCTGCACATAATATTTTTTTATTGTATTACAAAGCTTTTATTCTAAATTGATAATTCTTAATCTTTGAATCTATTAAAATTTTGAAATTATTCTATTTAATATTTTATCTTCTTAAATTTCTAGTAATATAAAAATTAACGGTTGAAAATTAGATCACCGCATTGATAGTTAAATAAAAAAATCCAATAATCTTATTGATGAGATTTATTAAATTTTATTATTAATTATGAATTGTAAAATAAAAAAAAAAAAAGTGGTTCTGTGTGGTTTTTGTTGGTTACTTTGAGAATTTTTTGGTACCAATCCGTAGTACTTTAGCCTTTTCTCTGTATAAAATAGATTAAAGAAATAAGCTTTTTGATTTTAACCGTTTTTTCCTTTTTAAATAACTCTAACATTCAACGGTACTGACATTACTGCTTTTTGCCTTTTTCTTTTAATTTTTTTTTTTATTTCTCGTATTCATCAATTTGTTTTAGTTATGTTGATTTGACAACTTTACCCCTGATGCTCTTCGAATTTACACCACTTACCAAAAGTAGTCCATTACTGGCAACTTGTAGCGCGTGTAATATACGTACCAATCACATGAGGACTTAGTGCAGGTACTGTCCCATGTGCACAGTACCTTTGCCCTGTCATGGTATTAGTCAACGCTTTCTATGATTGGCTCTTTTGTGACGTATCGTCGGTCCAAGTTTCCCGCTGAGTGCACTCCGGCTAGCACGACTCGGATTTTTTTTTTTTATATTTTTTAAATTATTATTGACATATAATTATTATTATTTTTTGCTATTATCAATTCCTACCCTTTATTTAGATATAGGGAAAATAAGAGAGAAAAAACAACGAAAGAAGAAAATAAAATAGAAAAAGATTATTTTTCACTCTATATTTTTTCCTTCATTTTGGAAGGAAAATAGGAATGAAGTGTAAAAAGAATAGGATGAAAAATAAAATTTATTTTTCTTCCTTTATTTTTTACACATCCAATTAGGAGGGAGAAAAATAATGAGAAAAAATAAAATTTATTTTTCCTTTTTATTTTCTCCTCCTTAAGGAAAATTCCCAAATATAGTTTAATCTAATCTAATAATCTAAAGATAACAGAGAATTAGAGATGGAAAGTGATTTTACTATAGGAAAAAAAAAATTCGAATTAATAATTTTTTTTATATAGAAAATTTTTTATTAGTTGAGTGTATGAATCCTTATTCTTAGATTTATTTTTTCTTTTCATTTGGTATTATCTAGTAGTGCAAGAGATCAGGGATTTTAACTCTCATCGTCCCTGCCTTTTTAAATATTTTCCGGAAAAAATAAAAGAAGTATTATTAAGTGTTTGTTTGATATTGAATTTAAAATGCTTTTATTAAAATGCTTGTGAACTTCTATAGAGCTTAGAAAATCTAGGACAACTATGTTAGTAGCTGATAGGGCGGGTATTATTCACCTTATTTAGTAAATAAGGTGGGGTAAGTTTTCTAGTTTATATTCTGGTTGAATTCGGATGATGATATAGTCTAATCTAAACTTGATTTGATTATATATATTTAATTTTTTTTAAATATTATATATTTAATTTTTTAAAAATATCATATGTAATCAATTTATATTTTCAATTTATAGTTTATTCTTTATGTGAAATATAATTTTATTGAAGAAAAAATAAAAAATAAAAATAAATATTTAAAATAGCAATATTTGAATCGACGTCATCTGACTGCTTGACCAATGCAAAGCAAGCAGATGATGGGATTTTTATTTTATTTTTTAAACCGATCAAGTTCGAGTTATGCAAAATCCGCCTCAAATTCGACTTGTCATCATAAGAATATCAACTTTTTGGCAAAGTTTGATATTTTTAATCTTTTTTTTCAAACTATGATTTATCAAAAGCAAATAAAAATTTTTGAAAAAATAAAAAATATTTAAAACGCAATATTTTAAAACATGTCAAAACTCAATCCCAAATAAACACTAAAACATGGCTTTAATTTGGATTGTGGAGCTAAAATTTAGCTAAGAACAATTATTTGGATTAAGCGCATCATTAAAAGATAACATACAAACAAACTGAGATATACTAAGAATTTGAATATCTTGGTAATGATTTTGTTTGTAGGAACGAATTCCCATTGATGAAGTGTTTGAGCAACTGAAATGTACCAGAGAAGGTTTAAGTTCAGCAGAAGGAGCCAACAGGCTTCAGATCTTTGGCCCCAACAAACTAGAGGAGAAAAAGGTTCTCATTGATACCATAATTAATATTCTCAACTAATTATAGACTGATCATGCTCAAATTCTTTATGGACTAATGCTTTCTGTGCTTGTAATCAACAGGAAAGCAAAATTCTGAAGTTTTTGGGGTTTATGTGGAATCCATTATCATGGGTCATGGAAGCTGCAGCTATTATGGCAATTGCATTGGCAAATGGTGATGGGAAGCCTCCAGATTGGCAAGACTTTGTTGGTATTGTTTGTTTGTTGGTTATCAACTCTACTATCAGTTTCATTGAAGAAAACAATGCTGGAAATGCTGCTGCTGCTCTTATGGCTGGTTTGGCTCCGAAGACAAAGGTATTTTGTTCAAGTGTGCATCAACTCAGAGGAAGTTACCTTTTTTTTTTTTTTTTTTTTTTTTTTTTTTTTTTTTTAAAAAAAAAAAAAGAAAAAAAATTTGCAGCTCGAAGAACCATACGTTCTGGGTTTGTTTAGTATTGTTGTTTAAACTGCTGTTTTACAAAAATACCGCTGTTATTAAACTTGCTTTTTAAGGTGAACTTCACGTGTAGCCATAAAAGTTTGATAGCTAAACAACATTCAGTTTCAAACTCATAATATAGGCATCTTTTATTTTTTTCTAATCTTTCATCAGATTAGTTGTCTGAAAATTTGATGTTGGAGCTATTGCCTTTAAATTATCATTCATAGTCATTGATAGTGAAGAAATGTCAAGTGCTATATTTATTATACAAAAAGAAAATCAGGGGTAAAAGCTCACTCCGCTAATTGATTTATGTGTTTATATGGTAATGTAACTGAGTATTATGAACATAATTTATTTGAACATAATTTATCACTCATACTTCAATTTTTTGTTTGAATAATACATATAAGCTTTTCTGCAACTCATGCTGTGCATGTATAGGTGCTTAGGGATGGAAAATGGACTGAGGAGGAAGCTGCAATTCTGGTTCCCGGAGACATCATTAGTGTCAAATTGGGAGATATCATCCCTGCTGATGCTCGTCTTCTTGAGGGTGATCCATTGAAGGTTGATCAGTCTGCCCTTACTGGAGAATCACTTCCTGTGACCAAGAATCCTGGGGATGAAGTTTTCTCTGGTTCCACTTGTAAACAGGGAGAAATTGAAGCTGTTGTTATAGCCACTGGTGTTCACACCTTCTTTGGAAAGGCTGCACATCTTGTGGACAGCACCAACCAAGTTGGTCACTTCCAGAAGGTGCTGACCGCTATTGGAAACTTCTGTATTTGTTCCATAGCAGTTGGAATGTTAGTTGAGATCATAGTCATGTATCCAATTCAGCACCGCAAATATAGGGATGGAATTGACAATCTTTTGGTGCTTTTGATCGGAGGTATCCCAATCGCTATGCCAACAGTCTTGTCTGTGACAATGGCTATTGGTTCTCACAAGTTGTCGCAACAGGGAGCTATCACTAAGCGTATGACTGCCATTGAAGAAATGGCTGGTATGGATGTTCTCTGCAGTGACAAAACCGGTACCTTGACACTCAACAAGTTGAGTATCGATAAAGCCTTGATTGAGGTTTTTGCTAAGGGTGTGGAAAAAGACCACGTGATCTTGCTAGCTGCCAGAGCTTCTAGAGTGGAGAATCAGGATGCTATTGATGCTGCCATGGTTGGAATGCTTGCTGATCCAAAAGAGGTAAAATCATCTGGCTTGAGCATTATGAAAATGAATGTAATTAATGTGCTCTTAACTTAAACTTGATCCATATATATTCATAGGCAAGAGCTGGTATAAGAGAGGTGCACTTCTTACCATTCAATCCAGTGGACAAGAGAACTGCTTTAACTTACATCGACGCTAGTGGCAACTGGCACCGAGCAAGTAAAGGTGCTCCTGAGCAGGTAATGTTTTACTCTTAATTGTCACTCAATAACATGGTTTGATATTAATTGAAAGGTTAATTAATTCACTTGTCCTGGTGTTTCTGTGAATAGATTTTGCAATTGTGCAATGCTAGGGAAGATCTCAAGAAGAAAGTTCATTCTGTTATTGATAAGTTTGCTGAACGTGGGCTTCGATCGTTGGCTGTTTCTAGACAGGTTTTTATTCCTAAACTAGACTTTCCAAATTATTCCATTCTGCTTTCACATTTCTATGGAGGAAACCTCTTGTCACTGATATTTTGCTATGTTTGCAGCAAGTTCCTGAGAAAACAAAGGAAAGCCCAGGTGGTCCATGGGAGTTTGTTGGCTTGTTGAACCTCTTTGATCCTCCTAGGCATGATAGTGCAGAAACCATCCGCAGGGCTCTCAATCTTGGTGTGAATGTCAAGATGATTACTGGTAATTTAATCCATTCATTGATTAACTTCTTGGGGAATGCATTTATCGTTCCTTTCACCATAACTCTCCCTCGATCTTAAGTTTAATGCTTACCTCTTGGTTATCTAATGTCTAGGTGACCAGCTGGCCATTGCAAAGGAGACTGGACGAAGACTTGGAATGGGAACAAACATGTACCCGTCTGCATCTTTACTCGGTCAAGGCAAGGATGCAAGCATTGCTGCTCTGCCTGTTGAAGAGTTGATTGAGAAGGCAGATGGATTTGCTGGCGTGTTTCCAGGTGAGTGATTTTTGGTGTGTTGGCTAGATATAAAAAAGAAGATAGCCTCTTGCAGATTTTCTTCAGTTGATGATCTGTGTGAAATATCCACTCATTATTTTTCTCCGCAGAACACAAATATGAAATCGTGAAGAAGCTGCAAGAAAGAAAGCACATTGTTGGAATGACTGGTGATGGTGTTAACGATGCACCTGCTTTGAAGAAGGCAGATATTGGAATTGCTGTTGCTGATGCTACAGATGCTGCACGAGGTGCATCCGACATTGTTCTAACAGAACCTGGATTGAGTGTTATTATCAGTGCCGTGCTTACTAGCAGAGCTATTTTCCAAAGAATGAAGAACTATACAGTTAGTTGCATTTTTCTCATCTGGTTCACCAAACATATAATTTTATTTATTTCAAGTGGTAGCAATTACTAACTTCAACTCTTTACTTTTTGCAGATCTATGCAGTTTCCATCACAATCCGTATTGTGGTAAGTAGATGGCGACTTTGTACAATGTAATAAAGTGTTTTGCTATTTACCAAGTACATGAATATAATTGTGCTAATCCCAATTTTGCAGTTTGGATTCATGCTTATTGCTCTGATATGGAAGTACGACTTCTCTCCTTTCATGGTTTTGATTATTGCCATCTTAAATGACGGTGAGTTTTCAGTTAGTCTCTAGACCAATGCATAGAATTTCTGAGTATTCATCTGATGCAAAATCATGTTTTGTAGGAACAATTATGACAATCTCAAAGGATAGAGTGAAGCCATCACCCTTGCCTGATAGCTGGAAACTAAAAGAGATATTTGCCACTGGAATTGTGCTTGGTGGTTATTTGGCACTGATGACCGTCATATTCTTCTGGGCTATGCATGATACTGACTTCTTTTCGGTAAATGCTGCTAAATTAGTGAATTATTCGAAGTTTAGTCTGAACGATATCAATTTTGTAATTCTGTTTTTTGCAAATGCAGGACAAATTTGGTGTAAGATCTATACGCCATAGTGAAGATGAAATGATGGGTGCTTTATACCTTCAAGTCAGTATTGTAAGCCAGGCTCTCATTTTCGTGACTCGATCTCGCAGCTGGTCATATGTTGAACGCCCTGGTCTCCTACTAATGTCTGCTTTCTTAATTGCACAACTGGTATGCTTTTTCTGCTCTGCATTTTTTTTTCCTAATCTCTATTTTCGCATCAACACCAAATTCTTTAAGAAGGTAATCAACCCTGGCTTTGGGTTTCAGGTTGCAACTTTGATTGCCGTGTATGCCAACTGGGGTTTTGCAAGGATCAAGGGAATTGGCTGGGGATGGGCCGGTGTTATCTGGATCTACAGTATTGTTTTCTATGTCCCACTCGACTTCCTAAAGTTCGCTATTCGTTACATCTTAAGTGGAAAGGCTTGGCTCAACTTGCTAGAGAACAAAGTAAATCATTTCTCTTCAATTTTCCTTCTATATGAACTTGCACTATGCATTTGGAGATCAGAACTTAAATCTGCTTTACATTTTCCTTGTTTAACAGACTGCATTCACCACCAAGAAAGATTACGGTAAAGAGGAGAGAGAGGCTCAATGGGCTCTTGCTCAAAGGACCTTGCACGGGCTTCAACCACCAGAAACTGCCAGTATCTTCAATGAAAAGAACAGCTATAGAGAGCTGTCTGAGATTGCTGAGCAGGCTAAGAGACGAGCTGAGGTTGCAAGGTAAGAGACCGTTCGTTAAGCCCTTTGTTCATACATTGATACACTGAAGAAATCAGTTTTTGGTCCAAAAATTTTGTATCTACCTATGATCTACACTAGTATTTCTGTTTCAATAGAATTCTCTTTTTCCATCATGAACCAGTAGACTAAGAGAATTTTCTTTTTCCTTTTTCCTCTTTAATCTTCTCATAATAGGCTTCGGGAGCTTCACACCCTCAAGGGACATGTCGAGTCAGTGGTTAAGCTTAAAGGCTTGGACATTGACACAATCCAGCAGCATTATACTGTGTAAAAAAGCGTCTGCAATAAACATTGTTTGAGAAGGAAAGAGGAGCTGTTCGATGGCGAACGAAAATCAAGAAAGCAAAGAAGGCCTAATTAGTTAAAGCTTTCTAGATAGGGAGAGAATGTCTATGCTATAGTTCTCCTAATCTATTTTCTTTACCTTTCTTTTATATTTCAACTGCTGGAAGAAAGGGTTGTTTTTACCACCTTCTTGCTCTGTGAAGGGCAATGTAATGTCACCTTGTTACACAGTTCTCTGAGTTTTAATTCTACCTTTGTCCTGCCTAATTTCTGATATGGCTAGTGCAATCCATGATGTATCAGTTTCTCCCTTTTTGTGTCATATGAATTATTTTCTTTTGTAAGACTAATTATCTGGGAAAAAAAGAGAGTACCTCTGGGTTCCCACAATGCTGATGTTGAAGATGATGTTTTCCTCAAGGGCCAACACACTTTTGCATGATGTAATAACTACATTTCTCCAGTCTATTCAAAGATAAAATATTTCAGGCTAGAATTAGCAAATTCTAATCAATCACACACGAAGCATACAACCTGTCAACTAGGTCAAGTTATTGGTTTGTACAGTTTATGCTTGCTAGTGATTCCAGCATCATACAGTCAAATGTTCTAAAAGACATTATATAAATTCCCAAACTAAACATCAAAAAGCCCATTTCCTTCCCACTTGGTAATAGAGATAATAAATTCATCAACCGGCTTTCTATTTGTTCTTCTTTTCTGTCCTTCCTGATTCTTAATTCTTGCAGCAATTGACTTTTTTCTTGATTCTTGTATGCAAGTATGGTTTTCTTGGCCTTATTACCTTCTTAATTTTGGAGGGTTTAGAAAAAAATTTTGCCCTAGTAAACCAACACTAACCTTTTCAGAATGGAAGAAAATTTATGAGGCTAGTGGCTAGATGATGAGCAAACCTAAATGCATTAATATTTTGTTGAAGCCTTTCTTTCAAGTCATGAGTACTAGCAAACCCCTACATGGACATCAGCAATGCCATGTCATAATTTTTTAGTAACTTGTAATTATCCTTGTCATCTAATAGGATGGTTTATCTTTATTAGAGCTGACACCATATTTTCTGACAAACATTGTTGATTTGCAGTCTTTGTTCAAGCAAAGAAAGATACAACAGTACAGAAGCTAAGAAAAGTTCATTATTCATTCACGTATCCCTCCACATAAGAAAGATAAAACAATTCAGATGCTAAGAAAAGAAAGATAAGTAGAAACAGACTAAAACAAGAAATAATAAAAAAGACAACACAATGAGAAGGGAATAAACCAAAACTTAAAACAAATCTCAATAAAGCTCCAAGTTAAAATAATTAAGCAAGCAGGGCTCATGTGCAATGGGGGAGAGAATAAAGAAATGAGTTGCTTTCTGCCCTTTCTAGGATAACGAGTTGCTTTCTGTTCTCTACCCACTGAAGAATATCATCCAGGGTAAAGAGCAAAGAATTTTGTAATTTTTTACACTAGCTCAAGCCAACTCTCTACAACCCTAAAAGGACCATCCTCACCATATAGATTTTGAAATATGGACGCCTGCCCATAAAATAGTCAGTGACAGAGAAATCATCTCACAAGAGAAAGAGATATTGAGTGCAAAATACCAGTACTATAGAATAAATTATGGAGGTAGAGTCAATATGCCCACTAACAAGTAACAAATATAAAAGATTCATATTCAAAATCTGGGCAGTCGATTTGAAGTGGACACATGGCCTCACATGCTTTCTTTGCTTTTACCCCCCCCCCCCCCCCCCCCCCCCCCCCCCCCCATGTGCACTAAGAATCAAGACATCAAATAAATGCCTTCACATTATTATATCCTATTACTGGAGCTCTCTTTTTGCCTCGTCCTTGGTTTCTCTTTTCCAGGGTTCTTCTTAGTTACCGTTTTTCCCTTATTTAAAATGTAAAAAAGCTTAGTCTGCTACTTCCTTCCATGGTATATTATTATTAAATTCAATATCATATTATCATGTGAGATTTTATTTAGTAATAAAAATGGGATAACCAGAAATAACGAGGAACACAAAAGATTGAAACAATTATGTATTTGTACAATTTGTACAAACGCTTTACCAGTAATCTTTACAAGAGCATACACCTTCTTTGAAGTGGTGGAAACGATTTGTGTCTCTTAGAATGATCACCCTTCCCGTTACTTTTGACACAACCTTGATCCAAGAATGACAGTCTACACAAACACGAAGATTCTTTGTAATCCTAATTGGAAATCTATCAGCAGTATTTATAAGTGCAAAAATAGTTGCTAACCGCTCACTATGTCCACATGCCCACATTGCTTTTGTTTCTTCATTTACATCATGAAGAACAACACTTGTATCAGGGATATAACCAATTTCTCTCATGGCTTCCGATAATTCATTCCATATCTTCTTGTACGCGGCAGAATTACGGAACTCAAAACCCCCACCAGCCACGAAAGTGTGAACTCTATTCTTTACTTGTATCCAACTACAACCAACCTCTTTCTTAACGCCTCTTATTTGCATCATCTCTCGAACCCTATTAACAGAGTCCCACATCCCTGCATTTGCATAAATATTCGAGAGAATCACATAATTCCCAGGATTATTTGGCTCAAGCTCAAACAATCTCTCTGCTATAGCCTCTCCAAGAGAGGCATCGCCATGGAGGTGGCATGAGTTGAGCAGTGATCCCCATATACTGCCACTTGGCTTCATCGGCATGTTTTTAATTATTTCCATTGCCTCCTCAATTCTTCCCACTCTACCCAAGATATCTACCAAACAAGCATAATGCTCTAAACATGGTGAAACCCCAAAATCTATCTTCATTCTATCAAACAATTCCTTCCCAACCTCTGTAAGCCCAGCATGGCTGCAACCTGATAACAATGAAATGAAGGTAACCTCATCTGGTCTCATACCCCTTGAAACCATTTCATCAAACAATTCCATTGCTTCCTGCATGCACCCATTGATTGCATATCCAGTTAACATAGTGTTCCAAGATGCCAAGTCCTTATGTCTCATTCCATCAAACAGTCTCCTGCCATAATCAACCACCCCACATTTCACGTACATGTCAATAAGAGAATTTAGCACTAGAACATCTGGTCTTTTTTCTGATTTAATAATTTGTCCATGTAACTCTTTGCCGCTACAAAGTGCTGTCAATCGTGCACAAATTGGTAGAATTGTTGTAATGGTAACCCAACTAAATCCCACTCTCTCACACTGCATCTTCCTAAACACATCCAGTGCCTCAACCAGTTGATCTTGCTTAGCAAAACCTGCAATCAAAGAATTCCAAGAAACAATATTCCTTTGAGGCATTTCATCAAACATCTTTAAAACTTCACTGAAACACCCACACTGCGCGTACAAACTTAATAAAGCATTATTCACCACCTGATCAGGCTCTTCACTAGACTTTATAACCTGACCATGAACCCCTCTACCAACCCTTGAATCATTCAAATTCACACACGCTTTCAATGCCATAGAAAACGAAAACTTACCAGGTTGTATATTATGCCACAACATGTCAATGTAAACAAGCAAAGCCTCTCTAAAACGCTCATTTTTTGAATACCCAATTGCCATTGCCACCCAAACAGACTCAGGCGGGCCTTCATTATGAAGCCCATCTTCAAAAATACGACATGCCTGTTCGAGACGGCCACAAATGGAGAAAAGGGTAATGAGTTTGCTCTTTAAAGTGGGATTTTGAAGAAGATTATGACCATGTTGATATTGAGAGAGAAGTTGCAGATAGATTCTTTGTCCATGGTGTAATGATTTGTGGGAGATACAGGCATGGAGAAGTAGAGCATATGTTTCAGGATCAGCAAATTTGGCGGGTGAGGATTCGATAGAACGAATTGCCTCCTCGAGTTGAGCTGATTTGGAGAGAGATTTGAGGGTTTGATTGAGAAGAGGCTTTTGGGTTTTGGGAATTTTGGGACCTGAAATAATCATTGCTTCGATTGGGGGAGGTCTGGTGCTTAAGAGGGAGATGGCGGGAATCATTATCAGAATTTGTTGCCCGCCTGGTACTAGTAGCTGGGATTGGCATATATGAACAAATACTTTCAAGAAATATACTACGTGCTAAAAAAAGTTGTCCATTTTTTTCTCGTATAATTTAAAAAATTATTAATTATTTACAATTCATAAATTTTATTATATTTTTCCACATATATTTTTACTTATACTCATTTATTACTACTTTTATTATTAATTTTAAAAATATACAATTTTCAATTAATAAGAATAAAATATACAAATACATATAACTACTACTTTTAGATTGGACAACTGTTTTAAAATATTTTAAAAAGAAATAATGAAAAACTTTTTTTTTCGCCCAGAATGAATAATATCATTACCGAAAGCCGGATGCAGACAAGTCTGCAATTAACAATTGGAGAAGCCTTACAGGCTTAGTACATTGCCAATCAATTGGAAGTAAATCTTCTAACTTTTGTGTTGCTATCCAGTTTGCAGCTTGATTGCATTCCCTATTACACCATTTAACAATACACAAACTGAATAAAGTTTTTAGCTCATAAAAAATACCTAACTAGGTTCTAATATCTATATCTGCCAAAATCATTCTATTGTTGCAAGCATCAACCAAATTTCTACAATCAGATTCAAAAATACATGAAGACCAGCCTTTGTTGATAGCAAAATTCATGGCAAATATAAGCACAAAGGCTTTTGCAGCAATTGGAGAATTGGCTAGAATTGAATCAGCAGCTTCACCTATCATCTGCCCTACAAAATCTCTACAGATGAGAGCTATAGCTGCAACATTTGAGCCCATATCAAACCCAACATCAATGTTTATTTTTAAAACATCTTTAGGTAGGGGTTGCCAAGATAACCTTCCATCTTCCATGCTGATTTGACTTTGTCGACATAATTTGGTCTTCCACAAGGGTAAAAACTCTAAAAACTGATGTTGAGTTGCATGGATGACTTTTTCTGGACTTGGAGGGATGTTTTGAAAATTCTAATTGTTCCTGTGCTTCCATATTTGCCAACACAGGAAACTAGCTTTTATCAGCAACTCTAAATGGTTGGTTGCTTTCAGTTCCTCATACAGCAAGTTCCACCATTCTGCAAAGGTCTTAACATTGAAATGATTAGGAATGGCACCAATACTACTTCCAAACCAGGTTGCTTTAGCATGTTCACATAGTAACAATGTATGTTCAATTGATTCCACATCAATATGAAATATATCACATAATGAATTTGGAACTATTTTCCGTTTTGCCAATTGCTCTTTAGTTGGAAGCTTGTTCCTGCACGCTCTCCAAAGAAAGATGCTAATTTTTGATGGAAATTTTAGCTTCCAAATGTTGTTCCAAAGAGATTGGGACTATGTATTTGAAGGGGAAGCCTTGTTTCTTCATTTTCTCGTTTCTTCCATATGGACTATCATTTGATAGACTTGTTTAACTGTAAAAATCCCCTTACTATTTTGATGCCACACCCATTGATCTTGGTTTGCAGTAGAGCCAATTGGAATTAGTTGAATGGCCTTTACTTCTTGAGGAGTTAGCACTCTATTAAGCTTGTGAATGTCCCACGTTTTTTCATTTGTGATAAAATGAGATACCCTAAATTGGGTGTTATCACGAGGCTGACTTGAAGATAGTTTGAAATTATGGAGGCTAGGTATCCATAGATCCATCCAGAACAAAGTATTATTGCCATTTCCAATTTTAATTCGAGCTCCCATTTTCAAAATCTCCTTTGCTTCCCATATGCTTTTCCAACCCCATGATAGTTTGCTTCCCAAAGCTGCTTCCCAGTAGTCACCATTTAGAAAATATATGCTCTTTATCAAATGAGCCCATAAACAATTTGGTTCCTTCACTAAGCGCCAGGCTTGCTTAGTAATGAGTGCTCTATTGAAAGAGCTTATCCTTTTAAACCCCATTCCACCATATTTCTTTGATTTTTTCAAATTTTCCCATTTTTCAAAAATCACCCCTCTTTTGTCTTGGTTGCATCCCCACCAGAATTTGGACAAAACTTGATGAATTTGCTTACATATTGTAAGAGGAGCATGAAAGTAAGAAAAAACATATGTTAGGAGAGCTGTTAGGACTACTTTTATCATCACCTCTCTACCACCCATAGATAACAGCTTTTGCTTCCATGCTTGTGCTCTCTGTTGGACTTTGTTAACTAGGAAGCTCATTGCTTGCACTTTGGAACATCCCTATTGAGAAGGGATGCCTAAATACTTGTCAACTTGAATTATAGATTTCATGTTAAGTACCTTTTCTATTTGTTTAATCCATTCAATAGAGGTATTTCGGC
This sequence comes from Reutealis trisperma, assembly GCA_947687605.1. Classification (NCBI taxonomy): domain Eukaryota; kingdom Viridiplantae; phylum Streptophyta; class Magnoliopsida; order Malpighiales; family Euphorbiaceae; genus Reutealis; species Reutealis trisperma. The sequence goes on along the minus strand of CANTUT010000208.1, from coordinate 127,422 downwards.
TAAAGACTATAGAGGATTTGTCAACATTTACCTTTAGACCGGTAGCTTGCTTATACTGATTTAGAATTAACTTAATTTGAAGAGCTTCTTCTTTTGTGGCTTTCCCATATAGTATTGTGTCATCTGCAAACATCATATGAGTTATGAGAGGACTTCTGGCTGTAAGCTTAACTCCTTTTAGTTTATTCCTTGCCACTGCTGCATCCAGAAGATTAGTAAGGCTATTTGACACAAGCAGAAAAAAATATAGGGAAAGAGGGTCCCCTTGACGAAGCCCTCTGCTTGGCCTAAATTCTTGAGTGATTTCTCCATTAATCAACACTTCACAACTAACAGTGGTTATGCATTGTTGAATGATATTAACAAATTTCTGATTAAAACCCATTCTATCCATGGCAGCAATTAGAAAATCCCAATTGACACAATCATATGCTTTATACATGTCTAGCTTTATGGCACAATGTTGATTTCTAATGGATGATGAATGTTTAAAGACATGAATGATTTCATGGGCTATAAGAATGTTATCTTGAATAACTCAATTGGGTATGAATGCAGCTTGACAAGGTTGCACAACGAGGTTAAGCCATGGCTTCATCCTCATAACAATGAGCTTAAATATGATTTTATATAAAAAATTGCATAGACTTATAGAGCAAAATTGTGATACCTGGGTAGGCATGCTGACTTTTGGGATAAGAGCAATATGGGTTTTGTTGATTCCTTGAGGAAGACCTTCTGTTTGAAAGAAATTTGAGACCATTATGAAAATATCATCTCCAATTTGATCCTAAGCTTTTTGAAAGAAAATTCCTGGATATCCATCTGGTCTAGGGGCTTTAAGTGGCCCCATGCTGAAAACTGCTTCTTTCACTTCTTCATATCTGATTGGTTGCACTAAAGCTTCATTCATCTATGGTGAGACTACTTGCTGTATGTTGGATAAAACCTCCTCTATATTTCTTATACCAGGGTCCTAGAAAAGCTGGACAAAGAAATTCCTGATAACACCCTTCACCTCTTGATCATTATCTACCCATCTTCTTGTTTCATCTTTGATTCTTAAAATTCTTCTTCGTTGGTTTCTTTGAACAGTACAAGCATGGAAGTATTTTGTATTCTTGTCTCCATCTTGGAGCCATTTGATTCGGGATCGTTGAGACCAAAATTTCTCATCCATACGCCACAAAAGATTAAGCTCTGTCAACAGATCTGCTCCTTTTCCTTAACCCCTTCCTTTGATTGATTTTGCTTCAATTCTTCTAAAGACTGCTTGAGTTTATCAATTTGCTTCCTTGAATTTCCAACTTCACGACAATGCTGGCTAATTTTCACTGACAGTCCCTAAACTATTAATTGATTAATATTATAGTCCCTAAACTTTAATTTGTAACAATAAACTCCCTAAATTTCAATTTCAGTAACATAATAGTCTATGAGCTTCAATTTTAACAGTAAGCCCTATGAACTTTAATTTTAGTAACAAAAAACCTCTTCATGTTATTTCCTATTGAACACCTTAATAGAATACTGACATTGCATGCCATGTGTAAAATCAAAAAAGAAAAAAGAAAAAAGCTAAGTCATTAAACTTGAAGAATCAATAAATTTGGCTAGTTGCAGGATTTAAGAAAGTTTTGAAAGATGATTTAGCCTGTCATAAAAGTTCAGCTCGATGAAAAAGATAGAGAGAGAAAGAAAAAGATAAAGAGAAAGAGAGGAGTTAAAATCCCAATGAAAATTTATTTTAATGTTGAAAATTAATTACCAAGATTTGCTAACATGGCATCCCACGCTTGCATTTAATGAACTAGTTTTCTTTTTCTTTTTTCTTTTTGATTTTACACGTGGCATCACACGTCAGCATTCCATTTGGGTATTTAACAGGAGATGATGTAAGGGGATTTTTAGTTACTAAACTTGAAATTTAGGGACCACAATGTTATTGAAATTAAAGTTCAAGGGGGGTTTATTGTTACAAATTAAAGTTCAGAGATCATGATGTTGCTGAAATTGAAGTTTAAAGGGTTTACTGTTATAAATTGAAATTTAAGAACCATAGTATTACTCGGTCAATAATTCAAGGGCTATCAGTGAAAATTAGCCCGACAATGCCACTTCTGAAGGTTCTTAGCACATAAGGCTAATTTACTAGAAACAGATTGACCACCATTTTCGAAATTCTATCTTCTCTAGCTAAGGCTTACAATATTAAGCCATTCCTGCCTTTCTACCCATTTATATTCAAATTTGAATCCACCCTTATATCTTCTCTTAGGTACATCAAGATCTAGGATTAAAGGTTTGTGATTTGATCCAATTGCTCCTTCTTGAAAAACTTGTGCTTCTCCAAATGCCAAACGCCAATCAGCAGTGCATAATACTTTATCTAGTCTTTGAGCAATTTGATGGGATCCCTCTCTCTTGTTATACCAAGTGAAAATTGGTCCATTAGTGCCTAAATGAACAAGATTATTTGCATTTATCCACTCATCAAACAAGTTAATTTGATTTCCATTCACATCCAATCCTCCACACTTTTCCCATCCATATATGATTAAGTTAAAGTCACCTCCACACATCCATAAATTATCCCTATGTGGTCTAATATTTGAGATCTCCTTTAGAACCACATCTCTATCACTTTTGTTTGGGCTACCATAAACAAAGGTACTGAACCAAGTTTTATTATCCTCCTCTTCGCAGCATTTTGTATGAATGAAGTTTGATGATGAACTCAACAGCTACCATAAACAAAGGTACTGAACCAAGTCTTTGTATCCTCCTCTCTGCAGCATTTTGTATGAATGAAGTTTGATGATGAACTCAACACCTCAATAGAAATAAAGTCGTTCCACCACAATGCTAATCCTCCCGCAAGACCTATAGGAGACACATATTCTGCATGCAAGAAACCCATCCTTTTCCTACACCTTTCCATGTGATCCTGGGCATTCTTAGTTTCAGAAAGGAAAACCAAGGAGGGGTGATGTTGTTGTATGAGCTCTCTGAGAGCTCGAACTATCAAAGGCCGCCCCAACCCTTGACAGTTCCAAATTAATAGCTTCATGGTGATTAGGTGGCTTTAGGCAACCCACCAGCACCATAGAAGTTCATCTTATCATGATCCTCCATCTCCATTTCATTTTCTTCATTTGTATTTTGAGGATTTTTGCCCCTTTGATCTTCATTATGACCTGCTTCAATTTCTATGATTTGAACTGAGGAGGATTTTTTTCTAGCTTGATCTTTCAGCCTCAACTTTTTGCTTTTTCCCACCACCATAATGAAATTATTCTTTGCCACTTCTATAACATATTTGGATGATTCTTCTTTTTGGGAGCCAGATTAATTATTTGAGAGAATTACATGACACATGTCTGCTTCATTTGTTGCCTCCAGTATCTTTGCATTAAGTGTCTTTGCTAGGCATATCTTAAACTTAACGTTATGGTATGGCTTCAATAATATTGGGCCTTTTCTTTTGAGAATGTTCTTGGGCTTTATAGATGGGCTACTTCTTACAATGTTTTGATTATGAGGAGTTGTGATCAGGCCCAATTGCATAGGATCTTGCGAAGGCATATGGAAAATTTGGTGCATAACACTCTCTTCACTAGTGTTGAGGATTTTTTTCTTCTTGTTCAAGGACTCCATATAAGACTAATTATATAGTACAAGCTCATTTAATGTTGACTACTGCAACATGTCTTGAGAAGCACCTTCCACCATTTCCTTGTCAGAGGCGAGGCTCGATGCATGCAAATTTGACATATTAGGCATAATTTCTACATAATGTGCTTCACTTGCTGTGCTCGGCGCGTTGCCCTTACTCCCAGAATTAGTTGCCCAAGAGGCTAAGCTTGAGGAAAGCTTTTCATTACCTTTTATGTTTGAGGTAGGATTTTTTTGTAACAAATTCAATGAGCACAAAGGCAAATTTGCATCTTTGGTTCTTATTAAATCTAATCTTGTCTTTTCCATTCTTGCATATCTGCTCTTAATCCCACTCCCTTGTCCAGCTTGATGCTCCCCATTGCCCCCACTATACAGATCAATGGTGAGAAGTCTTGTAGGGGGAGTTGTGTTAAAACTTGTTTAAGAAAATAGCCTCTGGGCTCATAAGGTTTCCTCCCCTAAAGGAGCTCTCATAGCAGGACCATACCTCAATGCTCTAACCTCTAAAGCTGCCTTGTATATCTCATCTTCCTTATTGATGCAAGTCTTCAAAGTATGCCCCATTATTCCACAAAGGTAACATATATCTAGAAGTCTTTCATAACGAAATTTGACCCATTCATGCTCATTTTAACCTCTCTTATTCCAGAAGCCCAATGGTAGTGGTTTCTCCACTTCTACTAACACTTGAAGCCTCATTGTTGTCCTCTATCCAATTATATTATGAGATTCATCATCCATCTTCAGAAGTCCTTTGAATAGACTCCCTATTTTTTCAGCATTAGCTCTAGTGATTTGATATTGAGGAATATCCTTAATATGGATCCAAAAGGGTGAGCATAAGAAGTCCAATTGGTTTATGGATATCTTGGGTGGCCAATCTTTCAGCACTAAAAGACTGTTATCCACTGACTAGGGGACTCTAAAAAGAACTTGATTTTTATCTTCCTCATATTGAAACTCAAACACAAAGATTTTCCCCGGCTCCCATTTTACTTCAAAATCATTACTTAACTTCCAAGACTTGCTGAGAGAAGCTTTAACCACCAAGATGTTTGGGTTTTTGATTGTAAATAGCTTACCAACAACAACATGTTTGATGGTCTGTCTAGCATGGATGATTATGATGATAATGATAACACACGATCTTGACATTGCAATATCTGGGTTTTATTTATTATAGTTTGTATAACACAATCACTATCTGCTTCTATATCCATACCTATCAACTATTGACTACCATTTACTGGTGAAACAGATAAAACCAAGAAGTAGATAGAATGATAAAAGCTGAATTCATAAATAAAAGATGATCATAATAAATGCAAAAGGCCAAGGTTTTGGAATAAAACCAAGTATTTGACTATTGAGACTTATAAAGAAGTAAAAAGACTCCAAAGACGGAGAGAAGATGATTTAGATATTTCAAATAATGAATAACTTTTCTAAAATAAAAGGAATATATAAAAATAGATTTTAATATAGGAATAAGGTGCAAATATATATTCTAATTCAGGAATAAAGTGTAAATATCTATATAATAAAGAGCATATTGATCTCTTATATTTTTCAAGGCATAACAAAAAGCTAACATCACACTGTAGAATTTTATAGAATTTATGGTCTTTTTGTTTTACCTTTGACTTTCATTTATAGGCTCTTCAAATTTTGTCCTGCATGGACTGAAATGCTAATAAATAATAACAAAAGTGAAATTACCTTTACTTCTCTCTACTGTCACCATTTATTTCTCTTCAGTCTCTATGACCCTTTCTCTTGCCAACCTTCACATCTCATGTTGAAGAGGCTTCAGTGCTACTAGCTCTAAGGATTTGCCTTCAGTCCAGCACGGCCATCGATTTTGCATTCCATCCCATCTACCAGATATTTTCCAAGGTTTTTTTATTCTGGGATTTTTCTTTTATTTAAAACTTGTAATTTATTACTACAGATTGAGATTAAGGGGCAATTGTTATTATTACAGATTGACAAGTGCCAAATTTGTACAGCCAAAAACACCTTCTCTGCAACACACAATATCGAGAAAGAAGCCAAAGGAAAATGAGAAATGAATCGGGTTGAACTTAAAACAAAGGGTTGAGCTTGAAAGCCTTTTTCTATTTTTCATATAACAAGAAATGAGTAGTCAAAAATCAAAGGTAAAAGAATAAAAAAAAAAAAAAGGGTTAAATTTTGTAGTGCGATATTATCTTTTTCAAACGTCAAGTGTATTTTTGCATTTTAAAAAATATGAAAGGTCAATTTGCACTGTATGGTAAATGTCATGGAGTCGTGTTGATGATATATCATAGACTAGATGTATAATACATATAAAAAATATTTGTCAAATAATTGAAGATAACAATTGAAGATAAAAATATGCGATTTCTTTAATATTCTATTCCCGTTTATTTTTATTTTTTTGCTTTTTTTTTGTTTTTTCACCGTTTTTTCTTAATTTAAAAAATTAATTTTTTTATTTATTATAATATTTAAAATTGAATTAATACAATTAAATTAATTTTGTTTCTCCCATTTAATAATTATTATAATTCTAATGAATATAAAAATTATAATTTATAATTAAATATATAAATTGAGCTATTTTATATTTTTTTTAAATTAATAGATACATTGTTGCTCAAAATGTAGTTAGATTGATATTAAATTACATGTATATTACTTTTGAATTGTTAGTTGATGATAAAATATATTTTCAATTACAATATTAATGATAAAAAAAATATTCTGATAACAATTAGTTTATATATATTAGTTTTATAGTATATATACATTGTAATTTAAATGTATGTACATCACTCTTCAACTACATATACATTATTACTTAAAGTGTATATACATTGGTGTTGAATTGGATATACATTACTTCTAAATTGTCACGATTTGAACCCGAGAGCACATGACCAGCACTAGGATATTGGTAATGCGCGTGGCTACCAGTGCTCATGGTAAGCCTTACTAACTAGATGACAAACCATACATCAATTAGCAAACTTATTCCAAAACACAATCCTGGAATTGCATGTTAAGCATGCTCATTTAATTATACATATCATACCATTAAGTTTAACACGTCATTCATATTAAATATCGAATCACGATGAATAATGCTTAACCAACTATCCAATAAACCCAACAAAAAAATACAAGGATGACAAATTTAAATTAAAACTAATATAACAATGCGGAGTTCTAAGATTGAAATACGATTTATTAATAAATCTAATACATAATACTGCTGAAAAAATAAAGCAGATTAACTCGATTATTAAATCCTTCAAGAGCTCATTCCATGACCTAAAGAAAAAAAATAATATGAATAGGAATGAGAGTTCAACTCAATGAATGATACTACTAATATACTTACCCGATAAACCAACTAAATGTCCATGAATGTTATGCAATCATGTTATCCAACAACCAATAATTACAAAACACACAAGGATGGAGTTGAGTCTATAGAAACTACACTAATATCAAACTGAGGGAGCCGATCCCTCTAATAATGGCTCTTTTAATCCAATAATCTGTCTCTTATGTTTAATGGGCCAAGCCATCACTGGTTTATACTACGCAGCCCTGACCGAATTGGCAGCTGCCCTAACGATGAGCAGGTCTGGCCAACATCTATTAGTCTATGAACCCTCAAATTTGCATCCTTAGGATTCGACCGCAGCTTGACACTTGCTAAGATTGATGTGCTATGCATACGGCGGTCCTGCTAGCCGGTTAGCGGACAGGGGTCAAGAGGCAGTGCCCCATTGAAAATTAAATTTCTTAAAACTTACACCTTCAGATGATTATCACTTGATTATGAACTAATAGAATTAAACTGGGCTCAAATCGGATAAAAAACGGATGAGAACGGGTTAAACAATGAGCTACGATAACCTACAGGCCGGTTGAAGCAACTCGCAGCCGGCTGCAATTTCTGCATCCTCTGCTGCGGTTACTACAGAGGTCCCTGTGGTAGCCAATTGGCTATAGTAGCCAACCCTGTGGTTACTGCAAAGACCTTTGTGGTTATCGCAGCCTCTAACGAGTTATTGCAGCACGTTTTTCATGGTTTCCATACCGAAAATTCATAGTTTTGAGCCCCCAAACTTTCCCTATAAATACCTTGCACCTCCTAACAACTTCCACACATAATTATATGCTTCTATACTCCCCCTAAAGTTTTCTAAACCCTATTCTTAAGCTTTCCAATCATCAAAACCCTCATTCTAACCCTCCAAATATCTAAAATCTCATTCTAAAACCTCCTCCATCATATAAAATCTCATTCATAAGCTTTATAATAATCTCAAAACCCCATTCATAAGCTTTCTAACCACTCCAAACCTTATCTCTAAGCTTCTTAATCAAGAAAAGGTGCGACTCAAGTTATTTCTTTCAAAAGGGAATTCGGGGTATTCAAGCAAAGGTGATCCAAAGTCTTTCCTTCAAGAAAAGAGTTTATGCTATTCAAGAGTTCTTCCAAAAGGAATGCTCGTGATATAACCAGGCCAAGATGAAACTTAGATCCAATGCCAAGCTCGCTCCCTACGTTCCTCGCCTATAGAAGCCAAAGGTAAAAGTTCTTTCCTTTTCCTTTTCAATTTCAATTTCAAGATCTAAATATGAAAAGATCTAATTTTTTGTTAATTAAAATCTGACCTAATTAACCAATCCCTAAGCCCTTAAAATCAATCAAAACATGATAACATAGGTAATGACTTAAAAACCCCATTTTCGCAAGAAGGGAGAACTGCATGTGATTTGATTCCCATTCAAAGGGATACGCAGGCTTGCCGTCTTTAAGGCATTCCACTATGCTAAAATTAACAATTTCTTCTTTCTATCACCTTCTTCACATAGTTTAGGATTGAAATTACTTTTTTTAAAATAAAAGTCAAAATTTTAATTCTTTTTATTGTAATTGTTTTAATATTCTCCTTCTTATTTTAGTTATTTAGATTATATTTGGGGAATGTGTGCTTTCCTAGAACCCATAAGGGCTAGAGGAAAGATTATTTGATTTTAACATTTTGTCTTGTAATAGTTTTAAGTAGGTTTTCTTTACTTTTTGCGTTTTATAATTATCATTATCTCATATTTATCATGCATTGCACGAATAATATTTGTTCCATGCATCATATTATATCTATTCATGCATACATAAAAAATTCTTTTTAAAAGCTATTTTGTATTTAAGCTAAACTAATTTTTTTGTATTATTTTAACCAAAACCTAGTCCTCGAGCCCTCTTTGGTCATTCGAGGACTACTGCTTTTCCTTAGGATAAATGGTATAATTTTGGAGTCAATCAAATTGGGTTTTTTCCTTTAATTTTTCCAACTAAAATAAACAAAATTAAAGTGACTGGCTCCTTTTACAAATTACAACTTATAAAATATAATTTTCTGAACTCATAGCGAGTTCCAATCATGATGTTTCTCCTAAATAAGCATTTCAATTCTCTTTTAGTGGGTCGGACCGGGTGCTCGGGCGAAGCCATCCACCAGTTATAGCTCATCTTCTCAATCTCATCATAATCATAATCATACTCATAAATCCTAAGTGATTTTTGTATCATTCTGCCTCCCTCTAACACATGTATATATAATATGCAATACATTGATAAAATGGCAAACACACGCTCATGTCAAGATAGCAGCAAACATACATTTTCTAATACGTACGATTTATTATTATATATTAATACACATCGAATGCAATGCATGATTTAATAAGAAAGTATATTAAAAGCATCACTCACCTAGAGACAACGCGTCTAACCGAATTTCCTCTGCAGTGCGATCCTTAGTAACAGAAGGATGCCACGAACATGGACACTAAATAACAGACGATATTATCAGAACACGAATGACTCACTTAATAAGACATAACTAAAAGATTATTGAGATTCTTGCTGGAATTCTTGCAAAATCTGCCCTAAGCTAGGATAATACCTAAATCAATAGAGAAAACAAACACTTCTTAAATATTCTCAATAATCCACCCAGCTCATCATAATATCAATGACCTCTCCTAGGTCTTCCCAATACCACAAACAACTTCTCAACAAGCAACTCATTTATAATTTATCAATTACCAATTAATTCTAATATGATATTCACAGAATCATCAATCACCAAGTACTAAATAAATTTAAAAAATATAACTCAAAATATAAAAATTCAAGAATTTTGGATTTACCCTTGCAAATTCCAATCGAACGAACATCGAGAATTGCAGTTGAATGACAAAACGGAGCTGCTGAGTTGAGGTCGCTGGAACCTCACTGGCGCCACCACGGTTTGGCCATGGGCTGCCATGGACAGTGGTCCTAGATGTCGGAAGGTTATACCAAACTACTCATCATGATGTCAGGAGCATAAATATACCCTACACTCTCCTTCATTTGCCGCTGATAGCTGGAAATCGAACTTCAAAGTTTCAGCATTACACCTTTTGATCTCCTTTCTCGATCAACAAAAGGCGGCAAACTTGGTATCAAATTGAAGCTAGGGATTCCAAGGCATCTTGAATCACTGGAATTGGAGCTCAGATGAGAGAGATATGGCCATTTAAATTTTCGGTTGCTGGAGTTCGCTTGAAATTTGCAATAGTTAGCTATGGGATGTGTGTCTAGCACTGTCTGATATCTGGTCAAAGTGATTCTAGTCCCATTGGTTTCGTCTGGATGTTAGCTTTTTAACCTAACTAGCGGTGCATCAATCGGACGTCCGATGACGAAGTTATGGCCAAAAAACCACTAGCTGTCCTATTCTTCCTCCTTCTTCTTCTTCTATCTCTTTAAAAACAAAACCAGCTAATTTTTTTTTTTTTAAATTTGCTAGTCAAACATCTAGTTCAAGGCTGCCATGTGGCGGCCTTGAGTTTGTCCTTTTCTTTTCTCTCTCTCTCTTTTTTTTTTAAATTTTAGAAATTTGTAGAAAATTGATTTTAAGTTCAAAAATTACAAATAAATAATCATTAATTTCTTATAAAATGTACTTTAATTTAATATATTAAGACTTGAAAAATAATTACTTGTAGATTTATTAAAAATAATTAAACATAAAATTAATTTCCAAAAATTCTTAAAAAGAAATATTAATTTACCAAACTATAAAATTTATTTTCTTCACATATCTAACATTCAATTAAAATTACAATTAATAATATATTTTTCAAATTATAGGAATATATATAAAATTTAATAAAAATATAACTTAAATTTTTGCTTTAATAAAGAAAATAATAAAATAATATATTTCCTTATAAAATAGTGTTTTTATAAAATAAATAAAAAATAGGTTATTACATGAACTGTTAGTTAATGATGAAATATATCTTCAATTACAATATTAATGATAAAAATATTCTGATAACAATTAGTCTATACATATTAATCTTGTACTAGAGATACATTATAATTTAGCTGCATGTACATGACTTTCTAATTACAAATACATTATTACTTAAATCCATGTACATTAGTATTAAATTGCATGTACATTAGTATTGAACTGCATGTATATTAGTCATGAACTCTAGGTACAATGTTAGTTAGAATTCAGATACAATAGTTTTTAATTGTAGGTATATTAGTCCTCTTTTTTAACAACAATGTATATAGATTCAAAAATAAATGTACATAATGTTCAATATCAATATTGGTTATGTATTACATGTATATTAGTATTGAACTGTATATACGTTAGTATTGAATTGCATGTACATTAGTCATAAACTCTAGATACAATGTTGGATTATTGGTTATAATTCAGATTAAGTAGTTTTTAATTGCATGTACATTAGTTCTATTTTTCAACACCAATGCATATAGATTCAAAAACAAATGTACATAATGTTCAATATTAATGTTGGTTCTGTATTATATGTATATTAGTATTGAATTGCATATATATTGGTATTAAACTGTATGTATTAGTATTGAATTACATGTACATTACTTTTGAACTGTCAATTAATGATAAAATATATTTTCAATTATAATATTAATGATTAAAATTAAAATAATTATTAGATGGGAGAAATAAAAATAATTATTATATTTTTAATTCCAAGTATTGAAACAAATAAAAAATTAAAAAAAATAATTAGCACTTAATTTAAAAAATATTGTCGTCCATTTATATTCCAAGTATTGAAATAAATAAAAAATAAAAAAATAATTAGCACTTAATTTAAAAAAATTTTGTGGTCCATTTATAATTTTTTGGAATGTTAGATATCTTAAAAAATTAAATAATAAAAAAAGGAGGAAAATACGCTAACATAATTGGAAAAAATCGTGCGCCTTTATTTCTAACTAATCTCCTGCATATGTACCATGGACCTAGTCCATATTGCAATATGGACACAGTTCCATGGTATAATTTGCTTATATTTTCACCTTATCATTTTAATTTATTATTAAATAAAATATTAGCATAAATTTTTAATTTTTGTGTAACAAATAAAAAATAAAAATTTATTTCAAAAATCGTATTTCATTTTTCAACATCAATTTTCATTTGGACATTTTCTATTTAGCAAAACTAAATTATTTTTGAAAGATCTTTTTTCTTTTTTGAGAAAATTATTATTTTCTATTATTTTGGTATGATACTAAAAATCAATTGAAAACTATATTTTAGTGCTTGGAAAGAGTGTATTAAAAATATTAGTTATATTTTAATTTATAGAACTTGTTTTTTTTTTTTGAGCATTTACTTTATAGGACATTTAAAACCATAAAAATTTCATAATTTTCAATTTATTATTAAAAATAGAAAAAGAATAATAAATAGAAAAAGAAAATATTATAAAATAGAGAAAATAAAAAATAAGAGAAGTGAGAAAAATATATAGAAAGTAGGAAATAGAAAATAATCTTCTCTTTTCTCAATCACTTTGATTCAACATACTATGATATTTATATAGGGTAGAATCATTATAGGTAAAGTAAATATAGATGAGTTAATGAAATTCTAAAGGTTATAAGTTATGGACATTCATAAATTTTGATATTTATAATACTTCTCCTTAGATGTCTATTTTTGTGAAAAAAATGTTCATTAAAATTTTACTAGTTAAAACTTAGTGAGAAAAAAAAAAAAACTAGTGAATGAAAAAGAGTACAATATTTTTACATGCAAATAGTAAATAGTCTCATTTAAAAATTTACTATAAAAATTAATGGGACAAAAATTTTTGTTAAAGAAAAAAGTATAGTGCTAAACTATCCTTATTTGCAATGTTACTGAAGATCCTTAAGATGACACATTGCAATACTGTGAACCAACTTCTTGAAATGTTATAGTAGGTAATGCCTTGGTGAACAAATATGCTAGATTATCATTTGAACAAATTTGTTGAATGTTAATTTCATCATTCCTTTGAATGTCTTGTGAAAAGAAAATTTTTTGTCGGATATGTTTTGTTCTATCTCTTTTAATGTATTCTTCCTTTAATTGAGTAATATATGTAGCATTATCTTCAAATAAAATTGTTAGAATATTATTTTTGGAAGGTAGATCACATGATCCTTGAATATGATGAGTAACTTAGCCAAACACACCTTGACTTGCTTAATGAATTGCAATTACTTCCATGTTATTCGAGGAAGTAGCAACTATTATCTATTTTGTAGAATGTAAGATATAGCTTACTAAGAAGTTAATAAAAAAAATGCTATATTAGGCCTCATACAATTAGCAAGGCATATTAATGTAGGTTTTCTCTAAGCCCTCTATCAAAGAGGTAGGTTTTTAATGTCCTCTATCAACAAGGCAACTTTCTAAAGTCTCCTATTGACAAGGTATTGTTTTTAAAATCCTCTAGGCGAGGCAACTTTTTAAAGTCCTCTAACATGAGGCAAGTTTTCTCAAAGTTCTACATTAGCAAGGTAGATTTTCTCTAAGCCCTCTATCAATGATTTTGTAAGTCCTCCATTAGCGAGACAACTTTTCAAAGTCCTCTATTAATGAGCCAGGATTTCTAAAGTCCTCTAGGCAAGGAAACTTTCTAAAGTTCTCTAACTAGAAGTAGGTTTTCTCAAATTCCTAATCAGCGAGGAAAATTTTCTCTAAGTAAATTTTCTCTAAGTCCTCTATTAATGAGGTAGATTTCTAAGTCTTCTATCAGTGAGACAACTTTCTAAGTTTCTCTACTGATGGGGCAAGATTTCTAAAGTCCTACAAGCAAGGCAACTTTCTAAAGTTCTCAATTGATGAGGCAAATTATCCAAAGACCTCTTTCAGCGAGGCAAATTTCTAAAGTTCTCGATGATAAGGTAGATTATCTAAAGACCTCTTTCAATGGGCGAATCTCTGAAGTCCCCAATTGATGATACAAATTATTCGAAGACCTCTTTTAGTAAGGTGATTCTTTAAAGTCCTCGATTGATGAGGCAAATTATCCAAAGACCTCTATCAGCGATGCGAATTTCTAAAGTCCTTGATTGATGAGGCAGAATATCTAAAAACCTACATGTTAGCCCAATAGGCTATTGATTTGATCTTAATGATAACAAAAGAATTAGAAGACTAGCTAGTAGTGTATATGCTTTTATTATGATATTTTATTTTTAGGTTAAAAGAATCAATTAACTTGAGGATTAGTGTGCTAAGAAGAAGATTAAATTAGTTGGCCAATACTTCAAGCATTTGGAATAACGCATTGAAGTCTATAAAGAGAAATAAGAAGGCTACACCAGGAACTAAGGCCAATCAAGTGAAGAAAGAGAGATTAAGCAAGAGTCTTAGTTTCTATGTTAAATAGTTTAGAAAGCTTACCTAAGCTAAAAATTTCTTTTTAAATTAATTTTTGAGAAGTAATTAAAAAGGTCTTAAAATCAAACTCTTGTACAGCATTGCTAAACTTTTTGAACCAGGTCCTTAAATTTGAAGAAGTTAACTTTTGAGAAATTCTGAGTTAAAAAGGAAATTATAAGATCTGGACATATTAGATAACTAGAAACTCTACTGACACAGTCCTCTAAATATTTACGTCATAAAAAAAAATTGATTTAGCAATGATTAGTTGACCTATAAATAAAATAAAAAAGATAAATGAATTGATTTGTAAATCAAAGGGACAAAAAGTGAAGTGGTAGGTGAGATGCTACTTTCCTTGAACCTAAAAAGTAAATGGTCTAGACAAACAAGATGTTTGACACATCAAATGAACATGCAGAATGTCCAATTGACTTAACAAATAAACAAACAGAAAGCTGACAGTGGTTGAAACTAAAATAAACGTTATCTGAAGATTGATATTTAATGACAACTGGTTAAAATATTTGAAAATGAAATTAATCTCTCATTTGATAAAAATTTGCTATAAAAGGTACGCTTTAGTTCATAAGAAATTTGATGAAGTTAGGCATTTTTGAAAACAGTTTGAGTGAAAAACTTTTTATCTTTAAAACCTTATCTTTTGAGCTTAAATGTTTTACTAAATTCTAGATTTTTAAAGAAAATTTCTTATTGGTAGAATTTTAATCTATATAGGCTTTTTGTAAGTGAGTCATCCAAAATTTGTTTTTATATTTTCTTGTAAAGGTTTCATGTAGCACTTGTAAGTTCGTAAGAGGTAGCAAACCACTAAGTAAGTTTATGGGTAGAGGTTGCAAGCACTTTGAAACATATGGGTGAAAAGGTGGGGATAACTTTCTTAGATAGTCTTCTAAGGTGATTAGAAGCTATTTATAAGACTTGACTCTAGCCCGCTAATAGAGTTGCTTGGTGGAGAGAAAATCTCAAAATGGGTGGCTTTGAGGATTAGATACAGGAAAGAGGGCCGAATCAATATAAATTGCTGTGTCATTTTTCTTTTTTTTTTTTTTTTATTCTCCTACTCATCTAGTTTACTTTATATTTCTATTTCTGCTAGTTACCTTTATTGCTTGACCTAATCTAATGTCTATTTTGAAAAGACTTAACTTGTGAAATCCATTTTTTCAATTCCAATAACATAAAGTGATTCATCTATAGTTCAAATTTGATTAGTCCACTTGTAATATTTTTAATTTTGAGCCATTGCAAAACAGTCATCTAATGGTTATATTAAATGAATTCACATAAAACCTGTGATAGACTAAATGTCTAACTTTGATCACTCGGCATTTAGAACTTATCTAGATGTTTATTTAAATACTATCTCACTTCAGTATTCTAATTTACTATGTTATTTCAATTTCTTAAGTGTCTTCATTTTTATTCTCAATTTCCAAATATTTATTTTACACTTAAGAAGTTAATTTGAGGATTAGTGGTGCTTTGGTTAACATTTGAAAGAATTTTAAAAGAAGTCTAATTCACACCCTCTTGAACTATAGAAGTCTAACCCTCATTTGGTATCAGAGCATGTCTCACTTACTAAGGCTTAATATCCTTAAGAAAAGCTCCATTGGCATACCTAATCCTCTAATATTTGAAGGACAATTTGTCACTAGGCCTCCATTATTCAATGGTATAAATTATTATTTTTGAAAAATAAAATGAGATGTTTCATTCGATCAACTGATATTCTTGATAGAACTAGAGTACCTAGAAAAGTAGTTAGGGAAGAATAGGTACTTAAAAAAGAATCAAAATACACAGATGCTGACTAGAGATTAGTCCAGCAGAATGCTAAAGCCATAAACAACTTTATTGTGCATTAGATCCAATAAAGTACAATAGAGTGTCATTTTACTCTTCTGCCAAGGAAATATGCAACAAACTTGAGGTTACCTATTGATATGATGCAAAATGGCATAACCAAACTAATAATATCTTTACTTATTTTGTTTGAATGCATGCATGTTTTGTGTTAATTTTCTATGCTAGGGTGTGTTCGATCTTTTGTTTGAGTGTTATAGGATAATATAGGTGTAAGAAGATGATTTTGATTGAAAATGGAAGCTAAAGACCAAAATGGAACCAAGTGCTAAGCTTAAGAGCAAAGACAAGCCAAAGAAAGGATTTCAAGGCTGTCACGACTCGTGCCCATTGGTGTTGAGTCATGACAGTGAGGGAATGTCACTAGTCATCACAATTGGTGCTGACTCATGATAGGGCCTGCTAGTCATGAGTCGTGCCCTCTGGTCACGAGTGGTTACTACACCCTTTTAAGGGACCCTTTTATTTTGACACCATTTTCAAAGGGGCACTTCTTGGGACTCCTTAGGGCCTATAAGTACTTGGATTTGTCTTTATTTTAGGTATGAGATGCTATTGTATTACATAGAAAAAATTTACTTAAAATCCTTGTAAACACCTTATTAGAATTAAGTGCTTGGTTTGTATCAAGTGTCCTTCCAAAAGGCACTTCAAGTTCAAGAATTGTGCAAGTAATTTCTTGAAAAATAAATGAGTTTTCATTCATCAATCTTTCTTCCTTTCTTCTATTTTTTATTTTACTATTCAATAATGAATGCTTGCATTATTTCTATGTTATATTTTACCATGTACTTAGGCTAATAGGTTGTTAGAGTTGCAATGGTGATTTAGTCTTTTTACTTTGATGAATATGATTTAATTTCAATTGGCATGATTGTGTTATGTATGCTTGATCACCATATATGACTTCTTAATTGATTTGTTCACAACGAGAGTTGGGGCAAGTTGGTGGATAATCAATTGGGGTTACTTGAAGCATGAGATTGACTTGGAGACAAGCAATCTACCTTTAAGGGAATTTAGAATTGGCATGTTTTATGGTAATTGTTTATCTTTGCCTTGACATGAGAATACTTTGCAAACTCTAAATAATAAGACCTTTGCTTGACAATGAGAGTTACTTATAGAGACCTTAGGCCTTTTCTCCAATCATATGTTCATCCATCTTTGCAAGACTATTTCTGATTGTGATTCTAACTTTGTTATCATATTGTTTAATTGTTTTATTTGTTTAGTTTAGTTTAGTTAATCAACCATCCATCTATATACGCTTGTTTATCCATCCAAGTAATTATTCAATCAATACAAGCCCTTAAATTCCCTGTGTTTGATACTCTACTCCTTATACTAAGCACTTAGAGACTAGGGTTATATTAAATTTTGTTTGCATACTATATACACACTCATAACCTGCAACAGAATTTTGGCACCGTTGTAGGGGAAATTGAATTGCTTTATTGGTTTAGGATAGTGAAAAGTTGTTTTAGCTTTTTATTTTCTGATTTTTATTTTTTTTCTTCTCATTTATTTTATTTTTGTTTTATTATTTAATTTAGCCATTATGAGGCATTGTAGAAGTACTAATGATATTTTGCCATACGTGGAAGCCTTTGAAACCTTAAAGAAGGCTCTTATATCAGCACCTATTTTGCAAATGCCAAATTGGGAGCAACCATTTGAGATTATATGTGATGCAAGTCACTTTGCGGTAGTGGCTGTTTTAGGGCAAAGGAAAGAAGGTAAGCCTTATGTGATCTACTATGCTAGCAAATTACTTGATGATGCTCAAATCAACTATACCACCACAGAGAAAGAGTTACTTGCTATTGTTTATGCATTTGACAAATTTAGAACATATCTTGTGGGGCAAAAAGCAATTGTTTATTCAGACCATGCTGCTCTCAAATATCTTCTAAGTAAGAAGGATACAAAACCTAAGCTCTTAAAGTGGATTTTAATGCTTCAAGAGTTTGATGGGGAGGTGAGGGATAAGAAAGGAAGTGAGAACCTCATTGTAGATTATTTATGAAGACTTGATAAAGAGGAATTAAGAATGAATGCCTATGAAAATGCAAAATTGTATAAGAATCATACTAAATTATGGCATGATAAGCATTTGGGTAACAAGGAATTTCATGAGGGAGAACTTGTTTTGCTTTACAATTCAAGGTTAAGATTGTCTTTTGGAAAGTTTAAGTTAAGATGATCAGGTCCTTTCAAGGTTATAAGAGTTCATCCCTATGGAACCAATGAAATTGCTAATGATAAGGGAGAAACTTTCAAGGTTAATGGACATCGTCTCAAGTCGTACTTAATTGATGAAGCAATTGATCAAACAAGGTCAATACCTCTCTCCACACCTTAGTTTGGCAAAGGTATGGTTAAGCTATAGACCTTTAAATGTAGCATGGTCAGTTTTCTTTCATTTAAAAAAAAAATTGCTTGCCGAGTTGTGCCCAGTGTGCTGACTCGTGACCAGCCAAGAACACATATTTTGTAATTTTTCTTTTTTTTTTTTTCATTTTTTGTTTGATTTATTTGATTGTTTTAGTTTGTTTTTGATTACTAATTATTCTTCAATCTTTAATGCATTGATTTATCTTCAATTTTGGTCAAATCACATTTTCAAAATTCAAATTTGAATCAAGTTTTGAGTGAAGAGTCACAACTCTTCCCAAGAAAGGTCATGACTTATTACTTCATAACTTACACCTACACTCTATATATAGCATTTAATCACACCACTTTTTTAGAAAATCATTCCTAAGGTCTTTTAACACATATTACCAAAGCATTCTCTCAACTACTTTCTATTCCCTTATTAAATTTTAATCTATAAAAGCATTCTTCTTCTTCTTCTTCTTCAACCATTCATTATCAATTTTCACTTTTAATTTGCAACTTTCATTTTAAATATTCCAAATGGGTAAGACAAAGGGCTCTACATCTTTAAGACCACAAGAGGAACAAGAGATTGAAGACTTAGCATCCATTTACAAGGCTAGATTCCCTATTCTCACACATGAAGAAGGTGCTAAATTCTCAACTTTAAAGTATAGAGATGTTGTTACTTAAAGATGGACTTTTAACTCATGGTCATGTGATTACCATTATTGATAAGGCATTGCATGTTGATCTTAGTACTTTTGACCGTGGAGTTGAATGTTCTTATTTCACAAAGTCAGCTTTTACAAAAGGTGAGGTCGTGGATACCAATTTTCACCCAATTTCGGCACACAACAGGTCTTGTTGGAAAGAGCTTGCATAAAGGAGCAATGATGATGAGGAAGAAGAGAAGAATAAAGAAGGAGAGCCTCAAAGAGAGGAGGAACAAGTCCATGCACCTCTAATGCCTATGCATAATCCTAGTGGGTATGGTGGCTCATCAAGTAGGGAGGCTAGCATTTTGGAGCAACTACTAGAAAAAAAAAAGGGCGATGCAATGCCAATTAGGCAATATAGAGACTTGGAACCATCAAATGAACTAGAGGCAATATAAGATAGAATACAAGATGGAACAATACTTTGAGAAATCTGGCCACATCATTCGGTCTCCACCGCCATCTCTTCCACCACAATGAATATGAGGGAGTTTCTTCTATCCTTTCCTTTACTTTATTTTCTTTGGGTTTCACATTGAGGGCAATGTGAAGTTTAAGTATGGGGGATGGGTTTCACATTAAGGGCAATGTGAAGTTTAAGTATGGGGGAGGGATAGAAGTAGGATTTTAATTATTATTACTTTGCTTTATTTGTTTGTTTATTTGTTTTGCATATTTGTTTTCTTAGTTTAGTCTTTGCCTTTTGCATTAAAATTTTCAAAATTTTAACTTTCAAACTTAACTTTTCTCCACATTCTTTTGTAGTATCTTACTTAGAGTCATTTTAAGTTTTGTTAAGGAGTTACTTTATAGTAATTTAATGAATAATTTTAGGCCCAATTGGTAAAATTTTTAAGTCTTCTGTAGCATTTGTTTTGAGTTTGTCTTTTTATCTCATTTTTATTTTTTCTAAGTTTTTTTTTATCTAGTCAATTTTCTAGCTATGCTAATAGGTCAAAATTGAGATGAGTTAAGTCTTTGCATTCTATGGGTTTGAATTGCCTAAAGGAAACTATAGCCATAATATGAGTAATGCATTTAGTGAATAATGTATAAGGACACACATAAAAAAAAAAGTATGAACAATCTTTACTAGTGAATATATGTATGTTGAGTAAGTTGTATGCAAATGAGTTTGCTCCTTAGTTGCATTCAATTCGAAAAACATACATGGTAATACTAGTAAACAAAAGAAGTAACATAAAGATAAAAAGTATCCAAAAATGCCATGAGACTAGATATATTTGTGCGTAACTTATGTACTAAAAGGCTATTTATATCTTTAGAATTCTTGACTTAATGAATGGATGTTTTGACTAGAAAAGTATCGTTAGGACCTTGACTTTATAATTATGACTTTGTTCTTGATAGGAATGAGATAATTAGACAAACTTAGGACTTATACTATAAGACTTGTCACCTTTACCATTGTTGGGCATTTAAAATTGTTTCATTGATACATTAGTACTATACTCCTTGCATGACTCAAAGTTAACTTAGTAAGATTGCTACATTTATTTTGGAAAAGTTAAGTACATTGTTTTTCTCTTTTCTCTTTTCTTTTTACTTAAGGGCAAGCAAGGTCTAAGTATGGGGGAGTTTGATATGATGCAAAATGGCATAACCAAACTAATAATATCTTTACTTATTTTATTTGAATGCATGCATATTTTGTGTTAATTTTTTATACTAGGGTGTGTTTGATCTTTTTTTTGAGTGTTATAGGATAATATAGGTGTAAGAAGATGATTTTGATTGAAAAGCTAAGGACCAAAATGGAACTAAGCTCTAAGCTTAGGAGCAAAGACAAGCCAAGGAAAGGATTTCAAGGCTGTCATGACTCATGCCCATTAATGTCGAGTCATGATAGTGAGGGAATGTCACTAGTTGTCACATTGGTGCTGACTTATGACCAGGCCTGCCAGTCACGAGTCGTGTCGTCTGGTCATGAGTGGTTACTACATCCTTTCAAGGCACCTTTTCATTTTGACACATTTTTCAAAGGGTCACTTCTTAGGACACCTTGGGGCCTATAAATACTTAGATTTGGCTTTATTTTGGGTATGAGATGCTATTGTATTACATAGGAAAAACTTACTTAAAATCCTTGTAAACACCTTATTAGAATTAAGTGCTTGGTTTGTATTAAGTGTCCTTCCAAAAGGCACTTCAAGTTCAAGAATTGTGTAAGTAATTTCCTAAAGAATAAAGGAGTTTTCATTCATCAATCTTTCTTCCTTTCTTCTATTTTTTATTTTACTATTCAATAATGAATGCTTGCATTATTTCTATGTTATACTTTACCATGTACTTAGGCTAATAGGCTGTTAGAGTTGCAATGATGATTTAGTCTTTTTACTTTGATGAATATGATTTAATTTCAATTGGCATGATTGTGTTATGTATGCTTAATCACCATATATGACTTCTTAATCAATTTGTTCACAACGAGAGTTGGTGCAAGTTGGTGGATAATTAATTGGGGTTACTTGAAGCATGAGATTGACTTGGAGACAAGCAATCTACTTTTAAGGGAATTTAGAATTGGCATGTTTTATGGTTATTGTTTATCTTTGCCTTGACATGAGAATGCTTTGTAAACTCTAAATGATAAGACCTTTGCTTGACAACAAGAGTTGCTTGTAGAGACCTTAGGCTTTTTCTCCAATCATATGTTCATCCATCTTTGCAAGACTATTTCTAATTTGTGATTCTAACTTTGTTACACATTGTTTATTTGTTTTATTTGTTTAGTTTAGTTTAGTGAATCAACCGTCCATTTATATATGCTTGCTTATCCATCAGAGTAATTACTCGAACAATACAAGCCCTCAAATTCCCTGTGTTCGATACCCTACTCCTTATACTAAGCACTTAGAGGCTAAGGTTACATTAAATTTTGTTTACATACTATATACACACTCATAACCCACAACACCTATGAAGGAACAAATCAGGTCAAAAAGTATAAAATTAATCTCCTTTTAAGTAGATATGAAATGTTCCAAATGAATAAAAATGAAACTATAACTGAGATGAATACTAGGTTCACAAATGTCGTGAATAAATTGAGATCTCTTGGCAAAAATTTCATTGAAGTGAAGCAAGTGAAATAGCTTTTGTGATCATTACCTAAAGCTTGGTAATATAAAGTCACTATGTTAATGGAAGCAAAAGACTTTAAGATCTACTCCTATGATGAATTTATTGGATCTCTCTTGACTTATGAAATGACGATCTCACCAAAACAATAAGATGAGAATCCAAAATTAGATGATAAGAAGAAGAAAGGGATCGCCCTTATAGTAGATTCAAATGGCTATAATTCTAGCACCAATGGAGATGAAAAAATTATAGCTTTGTCAAAGAAAATGAAAAAGAATCTTCAAGAAAGGTGGAAAGAGAGCTAGAAGAACATTTAGGAAGACCACCTCACCTAAAATAGAGACTGCTAAAAAGGAGTCATCTAATGTAGTCTGCTATGAATGCAACAAACTAGGACACATAAAGCCAAATTGTCTAATGCTCAAAAAAGAAGAAAAAGAATAGGAAAGCTATTATAGCAACCTAGAGTGGAAGTGAGGTGTCATTGTCAGAAAAGGATGAAAGATCAAAAAGGAAGAAGTATGAAAGATCAGAAAAGGAAGAAGTAGCTAACTTGTGTTTAATAGCTAAAATAGATGACTAGACAGAGACAAAGCTAAAATAAAAAACCAAGTGAGGTAAAGCTATTTGATCCAATTAATAATGATGAAAATGAGATATTTAATGCTTTTATTGAGTTATATGAAGAGCATAAAAGTATGAGAAAGAAATAATTAAGCTTAAAGTAAAAATATAATGATCTTGTTACAATGAATATTGCCTAGCATATGGCAAAAATAAAAAAGGAGTTCTTGTTAGCAAATATTGAGCAAATTACTCAAGACTTATCAAATATTATTAAAAATAATGAACAACTATTTAAGTCAAATGAGATCTTGAAATATGAAAATGAAAAGAAAAAAAAAAGATGTTGAGTCTAAACAAATTAATCATTTCTAAAATGGAGTTTGAGAGATCTATTGACAAGATGCATTAATCAATTGAGAAAAGAGTTAAATGCTAAATCATCTATTGCACATCTTAGGAATGCATCTAGTGACACTCAGTAATCTAAAGTAGAAACTCGATCATCTTCAATTTAGAATGCTAATTGTTTATATTGTAATCAATCTAATCATGGTTATGAATATTGTATTTATGAGAAAAAGGTTCGCACACACTAGATTAAGACATACCTTTGCTAGCCCCAAAGAATCCAATCTCGATTAGGTATCCAAATCTAAGTAGTCCATGCATGTATGCCTAAAGAGCAAGCAAGGATTAGATAGCTGGTACATTAACAAAATTTGCTCTAGGCACATAACTGGGAATCATCAAAGTTCTTAATTCTTAAAGAAATTGATAGAGGATTTGTAAAATATGGGGACAAGATTCAAGGTAAAATTATTGGAAAATGTACAGTTAATTGAGAACCACTTGTTAAAGATGTTTCACTTGTAGAAGGGTTGCATTAGTCAACTATAAGATGAAAACAAAAGAGTAATCTTTGAGTCCACTCACTATGAGGTACATTCTATCCCTAATAACCATATTTTGTTTGTTGGACTGAAGTTGAATAAAGCTTATATGGTTGACTTGAACAAATGTAAATTAACTAAAAGATGTCTAATCTCATTAAAAGAAAACAGTTGGCTCTGGCATAGATGACTAGGTCATACTAATATGCATCTAATATCTAAATTGTTAAAGAATGATTTAGTTTCTAGTTTACCTAAGCTACAATTTGAAAAAAATCATATTTGTGATGCAGACAAGATCTTCATTTAAACCTAAGTTTGTTGTTTTAATGACTAGGCCTTTAGAGCTACTGTATCTAAATTTGTTTGGGCTTATTATGCCAAGAAGCTTTGGAGGTAAGAGCTCTGCATTTGTCATAGTGGATGATTTCTCTTGATTTACATGGGTTTTTTTTTTTATATTCTAAAAATGATGCATGTGAATCTTTTGTTAATTTTTATAAGAGAGTGTAAAATTAGAAAGGCTATACCATTACTTCCATTAGAAGTGATCATGAAAGGAATTTGAGAAATAAAATTTTGAAATATTTTGCAATGACTATAGAATCATCCAAAACTTCTTTACACCTAGAACACCACAACAAAATGGGGTAGTTGAGAGAAAGAATATGACTATATAAGAAATGGCTAGAACAATGCTGAATGAATGCAATCTGCCTAAGTACTTCTGACAAAAGCTACTAATGCAACCTGCTATATCCAAAATGGAGTGCTTATAAGATCTATCCTAGGAAAAGTTCCTTATGAGTTATGGAAATATAGAAAGCCTAATATGTCATTCTTTCATGCATTTAGATCCAAATGTTTTATATTGAATAACAAGAAAAATTATCTTAAAAAGTTTGAATCAAAATCAGATGAGGGAGTCTTTCTCAATTACTCAACTAATAGTAAGGCAAATAAAGTATTTAACAAAAGAACACTTCTTGTAGAGGAATCTATGCATATTATATTTAATGAATCTAATTATAATCTATAAGAAAAAGATAGAAATGATACATTAGGTTAAAAAATCAACAAAAAAGATAAAGCAGATGAGAACAATGTAGAAGATAATGATGAAAGAGAATAAGACCCTGAGTAGTTAGATGACCAATCTGATCAAAATGCTAATATGCTTTTCTAAATAGTTTTCTAAATTAAAAATCTATGTCAAACAACCATTTAGATTTGAAAACCATGAGTTTCTTAATAATGTTTTTAAACTTATAAAAGCTCTTTTTGGTTTAAAACACGCTCTTAGAGTTTGGTATGAAAGATTAAATAAGTTTTTATTAGGAAAAGGATTTTCAAGAGGAAAAGTATATACCACTCTTTCCATCAAAATCCAAGTTCATGATATTTTAATTATGAAAATTTATATGGATGATATTATTTTTAGGTCTACTAATGCCTTAAGTGAGAATTTTTCTAAGGATATGCAATGCAAATTCGCGATGAGCCTCATGGGTGAGCTAAATTTCTTTCTTAGATTGCAAATTAAGTAAGCTAAAGATGGTATCTTCATCTATTAGTCCATGTGCACTAGGGAGCTAATAAAAAAGTTTAGATTTAGCGATCTAAAGAGCATAGGAACCTTAATGAGTGCATCAACTAAAATGGAAAAGGATGAAAGAGGAAACTAATTAACTTAAAGCTATATAGAGGAATAATTAGATCACTACTGTACTTGACTGCCAGTAGGCCATACATCAAATTTAGTGTGCATATATGTGCAAGATGTTGATCATTCCTTAAGGAATCTCATCTAGCAACAACAAAGAGAATCTTCAAATATCTAATTAGGACAGTTGGTTTGGGTTTATGGTATCCAAAGTGTAAGTTCATTTGAGCTAGTTCACTCCAATGATGTTGACTATGCTAAAGCAAAATAGATAGAAAAAGCACTTTTAAAATGTGTTAATTCCTTAGAATGCTCATTGGTTTAGTAAGAAGTAATCATCTGTAGCCTTATCTACTACTAAGGCAGAACACTTCTTAGCTAGAACCTACTTAAGCTCTATGGATGAAATAACAGTTAGAATACTATGGATTACAAATTTGATTATATCCCAATCATATTTGGCGAGACGAATGCAACCAATTTAACAAACTAAGAACAATGAAATTAGGCACCATTTCATCAGAGATCATGTGCAGAATGGAGATATAGAATTGGAATTTTTGTCTTATGATCAACAACTAGTAGACATATTTACATAGACTCTCAATGAAGATAAATTCTCTAAGATTAGAAGAAGCCTAGTTATGAGTGAGCTAACTTCATAATGATATCCATACATACTCTTTGTCTCATGTACATATCATTCATTTTATTTTTATGAATATTAGGCTTGTTGTTCATTAAACTTAACTATATTAGGACATTTTTAGCTATCTAAATTCATGTTTGTCTTTTAAAGAGTCATGCATGAAAATTAGAAGAGTCATAAAGTATGACTACAATCATTTGATTTGTGTTTATTTGTTATTTAATTTGTTCTTTTGAAGTAAAAACTTTTTCAAAACCCATATGAAGCTAAAAGGACAAAGGAAAATCTAGAAATTGCATTTACTAAGGAGAGAGAAAAATGCTATTAGGGCTATGATCTATGTCAGACACCCAGATGACTTCTCTAGGCTTTTCAAGATTTCAAAATTTAAATTACTTTTTTGTTACCACCTAAAAGCTTAAAAATGAGGGCATTTAGCTAAACTCCTTTAACCTAATTCCTACCTATATGGACTATCTTTTTCACCTTTAAAACCCTAATGCCATCCATTCTCAACCTTCTATCTGTAGCCATCTTATGTTTTTATCTCTCAAAAATTTCCTACCTCTTATTTCTTTGCCTTTTTTGAATTCATTTAAAGCTAAAAACAAAACTCAAGCTCATTACTTCACAAATATAGAAACCCCACACCATGGGTCGTGAAAAGAGAAAGGAAGCAAATACGTCAAGAGATTCAAGTTCCATCGATAAAAAGCAGAAGACAGAAAGTAAAACTCCCTTAAAGAAACCATAATGAAAATCTCAAGAGTTGATACTACCCTCCTTAGAATTTAGATCAAAACAATGTAAACTCATTTAGGCTAAGGTTATTGGTTGGAAAATTTTTGGTGATAAGCGATATAAGTTCAAAATCTTGGTTTCAATTTTAAGGTTGGAAAAAATTTATAGAGATGAGAGAAGTATTATGAGAATCTAGTGTCTGATTTTTACAAGTTCATTCAGAAAATGAATAGTGAGGCTACTCATATGAAATTGGGTGACACCATCTATGATATCTCTGTTGAGATGCCTAGTGGAGTGTGTGAGATGCTTAATAAAAAAAATAGGATAGCAAAATCTCAAGATGTGAAGAATATTAAGGGCTTTAAGAGTAAAAAATTTTGAAAGAATTATGTAGTGGGAATAAAGGAACAGAGTAGTTAACTAATTTTGGGAAACATGGTAGGTAGGTTTCTCCACAAGTTTTTAACCCATTACATTCTGCCAAAGAATGGGAGTTTCAATTATGTGAGTAGTATAGAATTGTGCCTTATGTGGCACATTATGAGGCAATAAATAAATAAATAAAGAATTTAATCTGCCTTACCTAATGTTGAATGCCATGCTTAGCCTATCTAAGAATAGTGGAATGCCTTGTTGAATGATCTTAATCCCATTATTTAAACATTTAGGAGTGACCCTGAATGGTGGTGTAGTGATTGAAAGTCATCATGATGTGATTAAAAAATTTATGATAAAAAATAGTAAACACAGAGGGCATAAGGAATGAGAGGATAGTGATGCAAGAGAAAGGTTAGATTCGATGAAAGGCATAGTTAAGAAGAAGTGAGAGAAAAAGAAAGAAGACTCTATCTCTCAGAAGACTAAATAGAGGAAGAAGTTTACTGAGAGAAAACTAAAATTAATGTATAAGGAGTTGGAAAATAATACAAAAAGTGAGAAAGAAACAGGAAAGGAGATGGAAATAAAAAAATTAGAAAGAGGAAGAAAGGGAAAGTGAAAAAGAGAAAATTAAATGAAGTAATAGGACAGACAAGGGATAATTAGATGAGGAAAATTCAAAAGAAGAAGAAGAAAAGAGGGAAATGGAAATTGAACTGAATGAGGATTTCTTTGCTAAGTTGAAAGAGGAAAATGAGATGAGAAGAGCTGAGATGAAAAATATTAAAAAAGAAAAAAAGAAGAAAATTATGGATCACTATAGCAACAAAGAAAATTCCTCTCCAGAAAAGGTAGATATAGCTAACCAAGGACCACTACTAAGTGAGATCCAAAAGATACAAAGGAAGATCATAGCCCAAATTGAATCAAGCCTACTGATTTAAATGTTTAAATAGACAAGGACTCATAAATTTATCATCTCAAATAAAAGATGGAAGATGAAGCTAATCAATTTGAGAAGAAGATTTTAGCTAAGTTTGCTGAGTTTAAGAAATCTGTGGCTAAGGCACTTCACCCTAACGAGATGCATATTGGGATATGAAAATTTTGGTTTAGGAAATTATATCCTGGGGGCACATCTACTGCACATGAAAAGATAACTCATCTAAAGTTGAAGCAATCAAGAAGGAACTAGGTGTCTTTGACATAAGCTCAAGTACCTCATCTAAATTTGAAGAAGAAAAAGGAAAGACATCAAAAAAGAAAAAGCAAAGGCAAAGAGAAAGTGAGAACTAAGAAGGTCATTTATCATCAACCAAAGAGATCTAATAAAAGTGGACTCAAGACCAAACATGTGAAAGAAGGTGACAAAGGTAGCAAGCAGTAGCCTAAGAATCTTGACTGAATCCTGAGTAAACTAGAACCCTAAACAAACTCCTAGACCTTACCTTTAAGCCTTGTAGGTGGTTTTAGAAAAATTTATTCTTATTTTGCTTTTTCCTGCATCTTACATTGTATATTTTGGTACATTTATGGTTGTTATGTGGATATTTTTGCCAAGTACTTCTCTTTTTCTTTTATTGATGACAAAAAGGGGGAAGAAATATGATGATTGGTTATATAAGTTACCTATATAATTATGCTAGGTAATTTGAAATTTTATTGAGTATTATCTTTGCTAATACATGTATGAATCATTTTGGTTCACTATTTATTAAATGGATAGTGCTTATTTTTGTTTGTTAGTTTTTTGGTGCCTAACATCTATTTTTGCAGGATTAAATTTTATTAGATGAGTAACTTTCTCAAGGGGAGTATATTTTTTCTACTTTATTTAATAACTAAAATTTTAGATAAGTAATATACTCCAGGGAATTTGTTAAAATATCCACTACTTCTAATGCTATATTTTTATGGATAAGTCATATATTTAGGGGGAGTAGATTAGGATGCTAGAATTAATTTTGGGCATCTAATTTTATCTTAGCTAACATGCAGGGGGAGTTTTTTTTGGGAAAATTCTTTAACTTTCTATTATTTTTAGTACTTGACTATATTAGATCTCTAACTTGCCTAACCAATAGAAAAGTTTAAGTGTTTTGTTATTATCAAAAAGGGAGAGAATGTTTGTCAATAGGCTATAAAGTCAATTTTGATGATAACAAAAAAATTAAAAGACTAATTTGTTATGTATATGCTTGCATTATGCTAATTTATTTTGCAGGTTAAGAGAATTAGTTAACTTAAGGATTGGCATGGTAAGAAGACTATCAAATCAGTTGGCCAATACTTTAAGCATTTGGAATAAGATGTTGAAGTCTATAAAGAGAAATTAGAAGACTACACTAAGGAATTAAGGCAAATCAAGTGAAAGAAAGGGAGCTTATAAGATGACCCATCTTCAGAAGCTACGACGATCTTAGGATGTGGGCAAGCCTAAAGCCACTGTAAACCTACTTGCCTTTAATCCTTCATGATATCAAGAAAAAACACTAACAATTATGCATAAATCCCTAAGATCTCAACCTGCATAGAACATGAACACTTCCAAATCCAACCTTAACCTCACTTCAACAAATTATACTCAAAATCTCTCATACTTATACTCATTTTTAATTTAAAAGTACACATCCATGTTACATATAAACCACTTATAACATTAAATTAATTACTTTAATCTTTAGCATTCTCATAATTTACATATTAAGTATAAATTAGTAACCTATTGCACACTTGAAAATATAATCAACAACTAATGAGAAAGCTCAGTGAATAAAGAATATACTACCATACTTGTGAGGCTTGGTATTCAAGGTTGGCTCATAAGAATGTTACTCATTATACATATATATAAGGGCACATATATAGCAAATATATACATAAAATCTCATCAAATTAATGTTCTCATGATCAAAAGTAAGGTCTAAACTCATAAGCTCTTATATGAACATACTACTCCCGTGATTAGAACTAAGACTGAACTCACGAGCTCCTATATCAACTCTTTCATAGGGCCTGAACTAATGAGCTCATATATCAACTCTCTCATGGGCATATGAGCAAATAAAATAATATTAATAACAAATGGCATTTGAGCATATGGATCTGGTGATAATATTTAGCAAAAATCAACAGTTGGAAGTGGAGTGCTTCCTTATAATCTTCAATCTTCAATAAAGACATGATACTGTACACATCCCATGACTAGGATCTTTAAACCCTTCATAGTTAGTGTCCAAATATTATATCTTATTTGTGGGTTTTCATGTATATATAGTCTAATCTATTACCCATATCAATCAAAGATCTCTGCTTTAAGACACAAGACTTCTCACAAGTAAAACTGCAATAACAAGTATTGCAATGCAAATCTTCAATGTCAAATGGCTCAATACAAATAACTTCAATATCATTTTGGTATATAAAAAGCATAGCTTGATGGCTTGAATATGAATTTAACTTTTTAAGCTGTAAGAACTCAAATACAAATAAATTAGTACATTTTCCACTCACTTTAACAAAAAGAAATCCTATAACACCTTAAAGCTTAATTACATCAAACAAAAGTGAGCTCATGATCCATTCTCTCTTCTTGCTCCTTTCTAATTTCTATATACATTAATAAACATAATAATAACATATATTTAATACTTAATCTTAATTCAGAATTCACATAATAATTGCTTTCCTTTTAACCTGTTTAAATCAAATTAAGAGATTTCATATAAAGCTTGAGATTAATTCAAGATTCTATACTTAATCTTTGTCATCAATATACATGAATAATTATTGCCCAAGATATGCACAAAGAAGGGGGTTGAATTGGTGAAAAATTGAAAATTCAAAGAGAATGGAAAATTTAAAATATAAAGGAAAGAAAAGAAATAACACCAAGATTTATAGTGGTTTGGATTATAACCAACCCTACATTTACTCTCCAACCTCAATCGAATATTTCACTATTTATGGAATTTTAAACAAGTTCACTTCTAATTTAGTGTTTAGGCTCACACCAAATCTTACAAGAGTTTTAAGAAGGCTAATTCTAAATCTACAAGTGTTTTTCAAGGCTCACACTAAAACCTAAATAAGATTTTTAAGAAGGCTAACTCTCAAACCTAACAAGATTTTTGAAAAGGCTAACTCTCAAAACCAACGAGTGTTTTCCTAAGGCTAATCTCAATCCTTAAGCATATAAAGTTCTTACAACAAATACAAAAAAGTTTAAGGCTTAAGAAATGAAATTACAAGAATTTGGCCACTTAGATAAAATGTTCCATTAAGTTTGAGGCCTTTGGAGGGGTTATTTATAGCTTTCAACCTCCAAAAAGTTACAAATAGTGCTTACTTTAACAACTAGAAAATCTACATTATTTGCTCTATCAGAGTAGAATCATGGTCGTGATCTCTATTTCACAGTTGTAACAAAAGAACAACGGTTGCTATATTTAAAGTTCTCAACAGCTAGTCGACATGTGACCCATGTTTATTGGTTCTTCATATGATTGTTAGAATAACTCTCTGCCTGCATGAATTTCATGGTCGCTATGCATTGATTGTGGTCGTGATCCTCCTATCACATCCAAGATTTACGATCACGATGCTGACCATAAACCTTTTTGTAAGATTTAGGCCTTTGTATTTAATTAATCATAGTCCTAACTCAATGGGTTACAATCGCAAAATTTTGGTTGCGGGCGCAATTATGATATTGTGGTAGCAACTTACATATCCAAGTCATTACTTAGAAAATTTCTAAGTTTCTTAATTTCTCATTTAATTCTAAGTTTTTGAACTACAAGAATACACTTAATGCAATAATTAGATCAATTCAATTTGATTATCAAGATCAAAATCATGATTGACTAAATTAGACAGCCAATATAGGTCAACAATCTCTTTCTTTTTGATTTTGAAAATTAAATTGAATTTAAAATAAAAATAAGCAATAAAGAAAATTTGAGAATTTGCTCTTCCTTAAGATATTCCTCCCCTTCAATCAATGATTCTGAAAAAAAAAAGTGCAATAAAGAAAATATTTGAAAATTTACTCCCCCTTATGAGATTCCTCCCCCTAAATTAATGCTTCCTAAAATTCTTTTATTTTCTCTCCTCTTTGTTAAAAATGAACTTTCAAATTCTTCTAAATCTCTCCCTCTTTGTTAAGATCAAAAAGAGGGATTTTTTGAGAATAAGGAAATCATGGATTGAAGGTTGAGTATTACTTTTGTAGTCATGTGTCTTGAACATCTACTTTCTTCATGCCAATAGATCTTCTTTGTTATGCATTTGAGACACACCTACAAGACAATAAATTATCTTTGTTTTGTTACCCAAACATACTTAGTCCTTGAGAGTTAGTTATGAAAGGATCCTCAAGATTTAATTAAGCCTTCCTAATATAACAAAAACATTTATATGCCTATTTTTCATAAACAATGGCACTTAAGCTTTGACTTGAAAACATAACTTGTTGACGTGAAAGTATTTTTGGGCTTTACCATTTTGTTATGAAAGTTTGACCTTTTCACAACATTACTATGTGAATATGAATAAGAGCACATATGATGTTATTATTGTGTGTGTTTTTTAGCATGCCTCTTATACATGTATCCATGATTAGCTCTTTAAGGCTTAGCTCTTGAGCCATATACATCCTTTTGAATCCTTTTAGCATTAGAAGATTTAGTGTGTGCTTTGATTCCTTTTTCAATTATCTCAGTGCTAGAGGTTTTAGGAGTAGAGGATTTGATGAATGTAGTAAAGGAGGATGTGGAAAGAGATGTACTATCAAAACCAAATGTACTATCAAAACTAAGGCCATGTTTCACAAAGGGTGGCCTTTGAGACACAAGAAGTGTGTCTAAAACCTCCTTTCCTTTTTCAAGTTAGAAATGAAAGATCTTAACTCCTTAACTTTATGAGGCCTCGCCCGAGCACCGATCTAATCCACTAAAGGGAATCGAAATGCTCATTTGGAAAAGAACTCACAAAGAAGCCCTCGGGCTTATCTTTAATAGGTTTGAAAATTATTTCTTGGAGTCACCACCTAATTTATTTTTATTTGGGGAAATATAAAGAAAAAATCCATTTGACTCTAATTATTACCTAAAGAAAAAAGATCACTAGCCTCAAAACCAAAGAGGATTCGGGGACTAGGTTTTTAGTTTAATTTAACAAAATAAGTTTGGCCAATGAATATAAGAGTGACTTAAAATATATTTCATGAACAAAGTAAAATGCATGAATAATTTATAATATGCATGATCATTTAACTCATCTATTTCAACAATAAAGTTAAAAACATAGTTAAGGTTCGAAATAAGAGAAAGTTAATATTACAATAGAATCTCAAACTTAGGGGATACCTCCTCTAGACCCTATAGGTTCTACGAAAGTCACAAATTCCCCAAACTAAGCCTAATAATAGAGTAAAAGAAAACAAAATAAAAGCAAGTAAAGAAAGCGATAGAAGGGGAAAGTTGGTTAATTTTAATTGGATTCGATGTTTAAACCAAGTAAGCATACGTATCCCTTTGAATGGGAATCAGAACCCACGCAGTTCTCTCTTTTTCAAAGGGGTTAGTTTAGCTTAGTCACTTTACCGTGTTTTGATTGATTGATTAAAAGACAATTGAGTTAATTAGTTAACTTAATTGACTACCAAGTTAATTAGCTAGCAACCTAGATGAATTAATTTAATTAACTAACTAAAAGAGACAAGGAAATTTAGACAAAAGAGAATCAAAGGAAAAGAAGCTTACCTAAGATGATGGGCGATGACTAGCCTTGGATGGTGAGCGATGGCTAGCTTCGAATGGCTAGTGATGGCTGACCTCAAATGGTAGGTGGCAGGCAGCAGCTAGCTTCAGATGGCAGGTGGTGGTTAGCCTCAGATAGCAGGCGGCTGGCTGGCTTTGGATGACGGGTGGCAGCTAGCCTCGAACGATAGACATAAGCCTTGGACAATAGACTTGCGTCGAATAGGCGGGTGAAAAGCCTTTAACTAGTCGAGTAGGAATCAAAGAGAAACCTCCCAACACAAGCCTTGGGCAATAGACTTGCCTTGAACAGGCGGGTAGAAAGCCTTTAACTAGTTGAGTAGGAATCAAGGAGACACCCCCCAACTAGCTTTACATTGCAAGGAGTAAATGCAAAGCGGTTTGCTTGAAGTTAATGCTTTTCAAGCTCTGAAAGTTCATGTCTTGAAGTGTAGAGAGGCCATCCATATATATAAGGAGGGTTAAAGCATAGAAAACACTAATTTCCAATGTGGGAAACAGAAATATGCTCAAAGTGTCGCACAAGCCTCTGCAGCACCGCAGAGTGCTTTGCGGCAACTACATTGAATCATCTGCCTTTCCTGTTTTAGTCTATTCTAGTTCATTTTTAGTGATTCCAATTGTGTTGTACTTGTTACTCAATCCCAGATGATTTGCAAGGGTTCAAATGTCAAAAAGAAATGTTTTGATTTTCCCATTTTGAGAGTTTTCAATTTTTGAAGGTTTGTTTACCAAGCCTAAGTGCTTCTAAGGTTTAAACGCATATTGAAAGATGCAAAATTAAGGGTTCACAAACTTTCAATTTTTAAATTATTGTTTCTTTATATAAAGAATTAATTAAGGAGGTCTTTGACGAAACTCTTCCAATGAGTCTTTGAGACTAAAATTGGTTGTTTTTAAACTTAAAACAAGTTTTATAATTCTTTGAGCTTCTTAAGTTGTAATATTTTTCTTTATAAAATTTCATTTTAGAAAGATATATTTGATAATTCAACGCTATAAATTCTATAAGCTCATCCTTATCATTCACATTATGTAAATTAACACAATCATGATCATCATAAGAATAGGATATGGAACATACCTCATTTGAAGAATCTTCCAAAGCCATGAAGTAAAGGTTGGCTACATCATCTTCCTCTCTATCACTTAAAGAGCTATCATCCTAAGTAGCCTTAAAAGCCTTTCTTCTTTTCCTTGTCCCATTTCTTTTTCTTTTTATTCTTGGGACAATTTAGATTCAGATGGCTTTGCTTTCCATATCCAAAGCAATTTACCTCATTCTTCTAGTAATCATTATCAACTCTTCATCTTCATCATCATTGGATAAGTCACTTGATAAACTCTCACTATCAATTTGATCTATGGTGGAGGAATTAAGAGCTAGTGTCTTCTTTTTCTCACATATAGCTCTTCCTTCTCAATGGTCATCTTATGAGTGAGAAGCTTACCAATGAGACATCTATAAGAATCTTGCCAAGGTCTTCATTTGATTCTTCAATACTAGCCATTCTAACTTCATAATGCTTTTTTAGAAAGACTATAAGGATCGTGTGGTTAACATCCTCTAAAGAATACATTTTGCCAAACTTCCTCAAGCTAGTGACAATGGCTAGAAGCCTATTTGAAATCCCAGTAATGTTGTCATTTAGCTTCATTATGGAGAGCTTATACTTATGATGAAGCACTTAAATTTTCTTGGATTTGACTTGCTTAGTTCCTTCACTGTAATTCTCCATAGTCTTCCAAATGCTATGAGCACTTGTACAATATTGAACTCTACCACATTCCTCTTTAGACAATGAGTTAAGAAGAATAGCCATTACTTTTTTGTTCTTCCCATTAGCTTTTTCTTTTGTGGTTCAACCTAATCATTTCTAGGGATCTCCTTTTCAACACCATGAATTACTCTTATTGGAGGTTTCCACTCTTTTAGAACACTATCCTATATGCTTATGAGATCATTAACAAGATGGACATCTATTTTATACTTCCAAAAAGCACAATCAATACCATCAAAATGAGGTTTGAGATGATTGATCCTTTCATTGGTTATTTTAATTTTCTCTCATGCAATTAAGCTTTAGATGTGAGAAACCACTTTTATACTAATTATTGCCTAAGATATGCACTACGAAAGGAGATTGAATTGGTGAAAAATTAAAAATTCAAAGAGAGTGAGAAATTTAAAAGATATAGGAAAGAAAAGAAATAACACTAAGATTTATTATGGTTTGGATTATAACCAATCCTACATCCACTGCCAATCTTAATTGAATATTTCACTATCTATGGAGTTTTAAACAAGTTCACTCCCAATTTATGATAACAGTATGTACTCTAGGAGCCATATATTAGTTATGTAATAGTGAATGATAATTTCCAATGACATTATAAATATATTCATTATGCAAAAATGATTTCATAATGATGATCATAGTCTTTAAGTACTTATAAGAGGATCTATTCTCAAGTGTTGAGAATATGAGGGACAAATCACTCTTATACAAATATTTTAAATATGTTTGTGTAAGAGGATTGATGACTAAGTATCATTAATTTTGGAAGACCATCACATTTATTTGTTTTCTATAATCAGTATGTGATTATGAACCCTTAATTTTGCATCCTCTAGTATGCGTTTGAACCTTAAAAGTACTTAGGCTCGATAAACAAACCTCCAGAATTTGTAAACTCTCAAAATGGGAAAATTGGGAAAACTAAAACATGTCTTTATAAAATTTCAACCCTTTTAAATCATCCGAGACTGAGTAACGAATATAATGTAACTAGAATCACAAAAAACAGATGAGAAATGAGAAAGAACAGAAGAAATGGGTGAAACAAGGCTGGCTATCACAGAGCCCTTTGTGGTTGTCGTAGAGCCCTATGTGGCTATCGAACAGCCCTCTAAAGTGTCGCAGAGGCCTATGTGGCAATTCATGCATTTTTCCACCTTTTCGCAAACCACACATCCAAAGTGATAGCTTTTAGGCTCCAGCCCTTCCTCTATATATAGAGGACCTCTCAATACTTCAAATGGTTAACTTTGGGAGCTTGAAAGCATTTGCATTAAGCAAACCATGCTAGCTCTAAAGCTTTTCTCTTCTTTTGATTTGCATTTGCTCTTTACTTCACAAAGAGAGTTAGGAGGTTTCTCTTTAATTCCTACTTGATAAGTCAAAGGCTTTCCACCCTCTAGTTTGAGGCAAGTTTATTGCCCAAGGCTCGTGTTCGCTGTTCAAGTTTAGCCACTGCCCACCATCTGAGGCAAGCCACTACGCCATCAAAGGCTAGCTGCCACTCGCCATCCTAGGTAAGCTATCGCTCACCATCTAAGGCAAACTGCCTCGCCACCAAGGCTAGTCGTCGCCTGTTGTCTGAGGTAAGTTTCTTTTCCTTGTCTTTATTTTATTTGTTATATTCCTTCTTGAGATTTGTGTTCTAAGGCTCCTTACCTAATTCTTGATTCGCTAAGGTAGTTAATTAGAATATAACTTAATTAACTCTACTTGGCAATCAATTTGTTAAATCAATCAACTCAACTCTCTTTTAATCAATAATCAAAATATGATAAAATGGCTAGGCTAAATTAACCCCTTCACAAGAATAGAGAATTGCATGGGTTCTGATTCCCATTCAAAGGGATACATAGACATGCTTGGTTCAAGCATCAAATCTAATTAAAAACTAACCAACTCTCCCCCCATCACCTTCTTCACTCACTTTTGTTTTATTTCCTTTACTTTTGTTATTAGGTTTAGTTTAGGGAATGTGTGACTTCCCTAAAACCCATAAAGGTTAGAGGAGCTATCCTTTAAGTTTGGGATTTTTTTTATTGTAATGATAACTTTCTTTTAAACTTATATTCATTTTATTGTTGAATGTATGGATTGAATGATCATACATATTATAAATTGTTCATGCATTTTAAATTATTCATGAAATATATTTTAAGTTACTTTTATATTATTTAGCCAAATATATTTTATTAAACTGAAAATCTAGTCCCTGAATCCTCTTTGATTTTGAGGCTAGTAATCCTTGTTTCCTTTGAGTAATGTTTGTGGCATATTTGCATGTTTTTATTTATGATAAATTAGGCATTTTGTGTGTAATTTGTATCATATAGGTTAGATTGTGTTATTTTATTCACCTTTTTAGGTTTGATGAAGGTTAGTCTTGTTTTGCAAAAAATTGGAGTGAAAACAGAAAGTTTGGCGAAATCTCACACTACGTGACAGGAGGGATGTCACCGCAGCAGCACCAGCACCTCGCAAGAGCAGCAGCACATCTCCAGTGCCTCGCTAGAAGCCCCAACACCACACTGTTGTGATGTTCCTATTGCCGTTTCTTCTTCAGGGCTTAGTTAGGAAGCCCCAGCACCATATTGCTGTGACATTCCTGCTGTCATTTCTTCTCTAGCGTCTCACCAAGAGCAGCAATACGATGCAGCAATAAGCAGCTTGCTGCTTGCCTATCCAAGCACACCCCAACGTCTGCCAAAGCCTTCCAGTGCCATGCAACAGGAAGTTTCTTTTTTGCATGCTTGTCCCAGCACGTCGTTGACCAATTCCAGCACTCCTTACGTCTCCTATGAGCAAACATTGAAGATTTTCTGAGATTTTCAAGGATTTTCATTCCTAAATTATTTTAGCAAAGTAGAAACTAAATAAGAAGTTTTGTTATTATAAATAGGGTAGTTTGGAGGAAGAAAAGCATCTGGAATTTAATCTGAATTTAGGGAGGATAGTATTTTTCTCTTTCAGTTTTTTGTTTTCTTTGGTTTGGAAATTTGTTCGCCTCAAAATATACTGTCCAAAAGCGACCCGCAAGTATACAGGGCAATTATAGTATATAAGAAGCACCCAAGGTCATATTCTCTCAAGGAATTGCAAATGGAAATTACTTGTTTCTTTGTGAAAGCAAATTAAATATAAAAAGATTTGTTTGATTTTTGAATTTAAACACCTAATAGCAAAACAATAAATTAAAAAGAAAATGCAGATGTGAATAAGTGAAAATTTAATGAATAAAGATAGTCCAGGGTTTGTATTCAGTTTATCAATCCTCTATGTTCAAGAATAGTCCCAATTAATTATGCTAAAGCCCTAGTTTCTAATGAATCAAAGGTTAAAAATCAGTCTATTAGCACTTGCATTCATAGAAATCATTCTATCAGTTCATACATTAAGAACAAGGACTTAATCTTAAAACTTATATTTCTAATTCATTTTAAGATCTTAAAAGAATGAAATGGGGAATTAAACTTCAACTCTCATTCCTTCGTTCAAAACCTAAGTAAAACAATTGGTAGCTAAGCAATTGTTCTTAAACAATTAGCCAATTCAATTAAGAATAAAAAGAATAATTGATTGAGATTTAATTCAATTCTATATCATGAATACATCATACAAACCCTAGACTAAAACGAAATTAGCTCATGGAAGATAAAGAAATCATCTCATTCTCAATATAATTAACTGAATCCATCAAAACAATACTATTGATTTAATTAACCTAGAATAATTAAATTGGAGAAATAAGAATCAATCCTCACCTTACAACCGAATTGATTAAATTCTATCTCTTGAATTTTCCCAAATAAATTCCTAAGAACAAAATTTTGGATGCCTAATCTCGAAATACGATCTAGAAAATTAACTAAGAAAATCCAATGAAGTTTTATGCTAATTACAATTCGTAAATCCAAAACTCCAGACCCCCTCTCTCTCCCTAATTCTAATCTATTTATAACCTATAAAAACCAAAAACCTAAATGGAAAAGGAAACAAAAAATTTGGATCAACATTTCCTAAACTGATCAGCTCTTCGCAGCGGGCACTGGGACTGGGCAGCTGGGCGCTGGGGCTGGGCAGCTGGCGAGTTTGGGCTGAGATCTTCGTTGGCAGCAGACACTGGGACTGGGCAGCTTGCACTTCTGAACGTGGCCTGCAGGAGATAGCTCGTTGCGCGCGCTGGATGATCGCCGCGGACGCTGCTGGGTGTGCTGCTGTTGCCTGCTGCGTTGGCATGCGCTGGCCCTTTGGCAGCTGGCGCTGGGGGGGCTGGGCTATCTGGGCAGTTGCCCTGCGTGCTCTGCTATGTG
Organism: Reutealis trisperma; assembly: GCA_947687605.1. NCBI lineage: Eukaryota > Viridiplantae > Streptophyta > Magnoliopsida > Malpighiales > Euphorbiaceae > Reutealis > Reutealis trisperma. The sequence continues at coordinate 87,079 of CANTUT010000208.1, read as the reverse complement.
CGACATTTTTCGAGCCTGTTGCGCGCACTTCTGTCCAAATCTCCTTCTTTTGCTCCATTTAATGCCTAATTCCTACAAAATGAGCTTAAACCTTCCTCAAACTAAAAAAAAAAGTAAAATAACACATTCTAACCTACATAAACATGAATTAATCACAAAAATGCCTAAATTAACACACACAAAAACCATACAAATATGCCATAAACAAAATTTCAACACTTAGATTATAATTTTGTTCTTGGGGATTTCGTTTGTGAAAATTCAAGAGATTGACTTGGATAAAATAGATCAATCAACTTGGTTTAATTCTTATTACTTTAATATAATTATTTTTGGGGATTATTGAATTGATAGAATTGATTCAATGGATTCTTTTTGTTATAATAAAATTATAATGAATTCTTTATTTGCCATGAGCTAATTTCATCTTTGTCTAGGATTTGTATGAGGTGTTCATGATATGGAATTGAATATAATCTCATTTGATTATTTTTATCCCTAATTTAATTGATTAATTGCTATTGAATAATTGCTTAGCTACCAATTGTTCGACTTAGGTTTTGAACAAGGGAAGAAGAGTTGAAGTTCAAATATGGATTTCATTCCTTTAGGATCTTAAAATGAATTAGAAATATAAGTTTTAAGATGAGGTTTTAATTTTTAATATATAATTTGATAGAATGGTTTCTATTAATGCGATAGCTAATAGATTGATTTCTATTCTTTGAATTGTTAGAAATTAAAGCTTTAGAATAATCAATTGAGTATATTCATGATCATATATGATTGATAAATTGAATACAAACCCTAGGCATCATTCATTCATTATTTCAAAACTTATTGCATCTTAATCTACATTTTATTTTAATTTCCTGTTTTGCAATTATTTCTTTTCAAAACATCCAAACTATTTTCATTTAATTTGATTTTAATCGAAACAAATATTTTCATTTGCAATTCCTTGAGAGATACGACCTTGGGTGCTTTTAATATATTATAATTGCCTTGTATACTTACAGGTCACTTTTTGACAGGTTATTTTGAGGCGAACAAATAATAATTAGAGTTAAATAGGTTTTTTTTCCTTATATTTTCCCAAATAAAAATAAATTAAGGTGGCACTCTAAGAAACAATTTTCAAATCTATCAAAGATAAGCCTGAGGGCTTCTTCATGAGTTTTTTTTTTTTTTTTTTTTTTTTTAAACAAGCATTTTGATTCCCTTTAGTGGATCATAACAATGATCAAGCAAGGCCTCATAGTGATATAGATGATTATAAAGGTAGTAAGTCTTATGTTGCTTGACATGTGATGTTGATACAAATATGTGGATATTCATATGATGAATAATCAAACTATGATGTTAGATGATAATAATATGCAGTTTTACTACTTGCCAGTTATTTATCATCTAGGTCATAATAGTGCATACAATCCTTTTACCTGAGAGATAGTGTATCTCATATATAGGTGGTTAGCATTTATTGCTGCTTACATAGACATGCTATTCATGTATGAATATATAGCATGTGATAGTTCTAATTTGTTATATATGGAGGTAAGTGATCACCAAGATAAAATTCATTACCTTGAGTAAACAAGATTGAGATCCTATGCTATCTGATTATTCTGGATACTTAAGTTCTTGGCCAAGACAAAAAGATTCACTAGAAAGAGTTTTTAGGAAGAATTTAATCTCATTAAGAATCAGAACTAAGATAAGAACATAGAATCGAGGCATATTAGGATTTGACATAAACTATTACCCTAGCTGGGATTGGGATCTTTAATTAAAAGATTCTATTGCATGATAATTTATGATCGATGGTCCATGTGACGTTCAAGTAGTCTATTATAAATATTCATTTCTATGTTTAAGTAATCTATTATAAATATTCATTTCTACCTAGGTAGTTGTGATGTGGAATGCTAGTTGTCACTCACAATTTATAGGACTAAGTGTGAAGTGGGGGGCTCATATTAGTAGAGAAAAATGTTTTCTTATTTTCATTGCTAATTAGATATGAACCTAGAAAGTCACACACCCAATAATGATCACCTTTTAAGTGTAAAAGATTTACCATAATAATTAATTAAAGTGTTTAGTTAATTGATTAGTTGTAAAAGGATTGAACTTATAATTAAATTTACAAGGACTCTAGTATGTCTTGAAGTTTAAATTCATTAAGTTTTCGATTCAATTGAATCTTATGAGAAACACTAAATTGAATATAATTTGGACTAAATAAATTAAAGAATTAATTTTAAACTTAGTGAAAACTCTAAACACATGAGATGTGGCCCAAACCCATATGTGATATGGTTAGGAAGCAAATTTAGGTGTTAGAGAATATTCATTATTCACTAAACCCATTGGATGGGTTTAAGAGTTAGAGAATATACACTAAGGTTAGAATAGTCTTGTCAACTTCTATTGCTTTATGAAAATATTCATTAATACTAAAGGGTAAAATGGACATTTCATAATAAAGCATAAAGTTAAAAAAAGGTGGAAGAGTCTTTTGGAAAAGACCTAGGGGTTAAGTCTTAAAGAAAAGATGTATATAAGTGTTGTGTTCATTTTCATCAATAGGTTGAACATCATTTTTCATCTTGAAGCAATTTTTAGAGAGAGAAGTTGAGAGTGAAAAAGAAAAAAAAGAAAGAGTTTCTTCAATTTTCTTTTAATCTTCAATTCTTTTTCTTGGTTCTTTGTGAAAAAACAAATTATTTGCAAATTGAAAAATGGGTTTAGTCCATAATAATGAAAGAGAAGACCTTATCTTCTAAAAGGTTTTAGAGGGAGGATCTTAAATCAAGATTGGGCAACTAAGAAAGGGATTCAAGAACAACCAAAGAAACCAAATGGAAACTAAAGGCAAGCTAGGTGTGGATGATTTAGAGGCTTCACACTTGGGAGCTCTTTATTAAAGATAGAAGGAACCTTCAAGAGGTAATGTGATTACTCTTCTTTCTTCTCTTTGTGCATATTGCTTTATGCATAAATTAATTGATATGCTTGAATTAATTTTGGACCAAAATAGGAGAAGTGAAATTTTAAATTATTTGAAATTTCAATACACCATCTTGTTTCCACTGTGTTTGGCGACATCATTCCTTCAATTAGTATCAGAGACACTTAATTTCTATGTAAAACTATTGTATGTGTTGTTTTGGAAGTTTTGATTTGCTTGATAAATAGTTGTTGCACAAATGTTATGCTTTCAAACATAGAAGTTATGATCGCAAATCAAATATCATGATTGTGATTTGCATATGGCGATTGCAATATTGATGTTATGCTTATGAAGTTGAGTATCAAAACAAATGTTGTTATGTTGGTGATGAAAATCATGCTTACTATACTGACCATGATATCAAAATTATGCTCGCAAATCTGTATCCCAGCCATGAAGATGGACGCAAATGTCGTTGTATCTATACCTAACCTTTATTTTTTCCAAAATTATTTTGGATTTAATTTTTCAATCAAATAAATTTTATATTTTGAAATATGATTTTAAACTATAGAAACCTTGAAATGTGATATTCAAAATGGTTTTTGAAAATGTTCCAAAATTGAACAACATATTTATAAGTGCAATGTTGTATATATATGTTTTGTTGTTATTTAAGAGGCATGGATGGTTGATCATAGATTAGGAAACCTAATGTAAGATTTCTTATATGGACTTGTAATAATTACTTTTATTATTTGATGGAATGTAATTAATTATTAATTACTTATTTAGGTTGTAAATTAATTTTATTGAGCCTATAAACTCTTTTGTTTTCATAATTCTCATGTTGGAATGCCAAGCTTACTAATATACATAAGAAAATGTGAAGATGCAAGAACAAGAAGAGATTTAACTTATGAGAATGCCTAGTGGGAGCATAAAGATATAAGAGTTGTATTTCATGCTTATAATTTGATTAACCTAAATCTCTAACCCATTTCTTATGGCTAGGAAGTGGAGCCACAATTAATCCATAATCATACCTATGTTAATGTTATCCATTTTATGAAATATACATGTGATATATGTGAATACATATGATGTATGTTTAAAATGGATAATGTCAAAAGTGAGACTAAATGATTAAAGCCAAAAATCTTCCAAAGAAAATATTGAGTCATGGTTCTCTATTGGAATAATAGTTCAAGAAAATTTAGACACTTATATCATATGTTATAGATATATAGCTATATTTGGTTTGAATATTTTATTTGAAGTTATTGTGAAGCATATGATGTTATGAGTATACGATACATTATATGTTAATAATGATTAAGTATCTAAGACACATGATGTTCAAATCACTATATTTGTTGGTCTAATGGATTTGACTTGACTAGTGTGAAATGCTAATAATGACAATATATATCTGAGGTTGGAAAAACTAGAAACTATATTGATTAATTCTTACAAAGGGTTGTGATGAACAATTGTTTATTTATTAGATATTAAACTCCCAATAACGACAATGTGTATCTGAGTGTTTTGTGATAATCTAATAAGAATTCAATCACGTACTATAAATCAACCCCATGGGATTTTTATTTCCTATTTGGAAGTATAGAATTCACCAAATTAGTGGGATTACCATTTTGATTAAAGACCAAATCATTATGGTAACTACATAATTACATAAGTGATTAATCTTATTATTTTTAGCATTTGATAATCTGAAATTGACAAAACCCACCTATGAATATATTTGATTCTTTAGGCTCACAAGGCCTAAATATATAAACTGGTTTGAAAACTTTAGAATGGTCCTTGCATTCAAATACATAGTGTATATAATTGATTCAATTTGTTCTTGGTTTTTTAAAGAAAAGACTACTCCAAAGGAATATATCATTTTCAGTGTAATGGAAAAATGAAATATTAGATGAGGTTGATGCTATATATTTGTTTTTTAAGTTAAGAGTTGCAAAAACAACATATGAGCATGATAAGGCTCTAAGTAATTATGCTTCATCTACAAGAGTTGTGATGAACATAGATACATTGATCAATTTGAGATATTGAGACAATTATTTTGTCTGAATATGAAGAAAATTATAGAAAAAGAAAAAGTAAAAGAAAAGAAAGGAAAAGGAAAGGAAAAGAAATTATAAAGGAAGAAAAGAAGAAAGTGTTTCATCTTGATCTTCATAACTTTATTTTTCTATGTCTTCTCTATATTTTTTGTTTTTGTTCTTATTCTTACTAATCAACTAGAGTAAGAAATTACAGAAAGAAAATCAAAGAAGAAAATGTTTCATCTTTAGTTTCTTGTTCATCTGTTTTTCCAATCTAGTTTTCCTTGTGAAAGAATTTTAATTGTAAGATGCCTATTTCATTTCTTATTAATTTGTAATTAAACTAAATTTGGAAATCATATTTATGAGATAATTAAATTCATTAAACAACTAAAGAGTCTAGATATTTGATGAATAATAATTTTCAAATAGTTTAGTTCTTTAAATTCATTCTAAATTCCCATGAGACGGAAAGTGCACTTTAAGGTAATAGAAAAAGTTTCTATTATAAAACCTAAAAGGAAAATTGCAAAGGACAAGTCCATGGATAATGCTATAGTTGATAAAGGAAAATGTTCCTATTGTCAATAATGTAAATATTGGAAAAGTAATTGCTCCAAGTATTAAGAATACTAAAGGACAAGGAGAAGGATAAACCTTGTGAAGATAAATCTATCTCTTGTTGCTAAATTCCAATGATTCATATAGTTCATTTGTTACAAGGATTCATGATATAGGTGTTTTCGTGCTTTATGCATGATCAGAGTAAGCAATGGAAGTATAGAGTTAGATGAAGTGATTTTAAAAGATCTAAGGGACAAAGTGTTGTTTCCAAAGAGATTTTAGGATACTTCATAATGATTTAAGAAATCATAATTTGTATATTTTATATGTACTTAATCATGATTTTAGAAATCATATTTTAAAAATCTTATATGTATTTCATACTTAAACTACATTATTCTATAACTTCAGAGAATTGTGAATTTTGTTGTGAGAAAAATGTTTGCATGGTTTATTATGGTAATAAACTTTAAGAGTGTAAATTATATACTTGATGTATTAGTATTAAGTTAATCATAACAAAATGACTCTGAGTGCTTTGATGATAATGTCATTTAAAACTCCACTCTAAAACCACTATAATTTCTTAGATTAGTTTGTTTAGCTGAAGATAGGACAATTAAGTTGGATAACATAGGTCACGACCCCATTAGGGTGTGAACTTGCTTCAACTTAAAAGTTTTGTAGGTGATGCAAAAAAAAACTAGATCATCTTTTATTCGATAAAAAGATAGAAATCAAAGAAGTTTTGGAATTTATGCATATAGATGCATCAATACCATTTGTGAAATAGTTAGTGGGAGTTTTTCCTAATTCATTATATTTACCTAAATATAAATGACCCATTTAGAAAAGGTAAATAAAATGAAGTGTTCATTTGAAATCTTTGAAACGTTCAAGAAATTCAAGATGAAAAGGAAAATAAATATTAAAGGTATTTCATATAAAAGAAAAATTGTATCATAATCCTTTGATTTAATCGAAGTGGGAAGAACTCAATTGCCAATTTTTGAGGAATTCCCTAAACATAAAATTGGCATATAATCATGATTCTTTTGGGAAAATCATATGTGATGTTACGCTCAAAAGAATAAATTACAACATATATGATATGATATAATAACTGAAGAATTATAAAAATTTTATTTCTTTCCTTTCAGAGATTTACAAATAAAAGTAAAATATTCTAAATACAATTTTTTCCAAAGTTGATCTAATCCTAACTCATATATGATATGATATGAATAGGTATCAAAATTATTTCTCGTGTTAAGATTTAAGATATTTAGTTTATTTGATAAGCTGAAGTTAGACAATTGGAAGATAATTCTAACTAAGATAAGATTTGTTGGATATCCTAAATGTTGTTTAGAATAGTACTTTTATCTTTTGCATAACAAAGACTTGTTAGCAAAGATGTTATTTCTTGATAAAGTGTTTATTCAAGAAAGTGACATATTAAGAAAGATAGAATGATTGGGTAAATATCATCCAATAATATCCGACAAAATGATCAAAGTAAGTTTGATCAACCCTATGAAAGGCCTATTGGTAACTTAATGTTTTATCCTTATAAGCTGTTAAAAAGTTTATTGGAATATCTAATTTTTCTGTAACATGTGATTTCTTTATATGAGTACACAAGAGTTGCATATTCATGATGAAGTAAATCATAAGATAGTAAAATATCTAATTTTAAGAAAAATATAATTCCTTTATATGAATGCACAAAATTTGTAAATTCATGATGAAGAAAATTATGAGATGATTCTATTATAGTAATATTTGATATAGCAATGCATATTGATTATGATTTGACATATAAAAACCAATACTAGTTTTCTTTCTTAGAAAGAAAACATAATCATGGAATAAATCTAAAGGTTTAAAGTCTTAAGAAAATTCCAACTTATGTAAACTTTAAGGAGTTGTATCATCACAAGATGAGTCCTAAATGTACAAAAGGATAGTTGGAGTCTCCTCACTTTCTAGTTTTGTACATGGGTAATAGATTGGTTAGTAAAAGTATTAATATATTTGCATTTTTAGAATGGTTTACCATTATTTTCTTCATTTATATTTAAGATAAGTACTTAACATTCTTGTTAATTCATATTCTATAGAGATAGATTGAATAGAATGTTAAATATGTCTTAATCAATATTTAGAAAAGATGTTAAAAAGTTTAACATGCTAATTCCAAAAGTATTATTTCCTATGATTTCGATATCCATAGGGTTGATTCCCTAGATACTCAAGGAAAGAATGGCATAGATTCCTTATAGTTTGATTATAGGAAATCTAAATTATACAAGAGTTGTAAAATAGGCCAAACATTTAGAATGTTGTTAATATGACTAATAAATTCTAATCCAATCCAAGATTAAATTATTGGAAATATAATCAAAATTGTTCTAAAGTACTTGACAAGTATTTAAAATTTAATTTTGATAAATGAAGTATATTACCACATAAATAATAGAGAGTCCATCATTGGGATTGTTGTTATATGTGATGAAGTAATAATTTGCTAGAAAAATTCTAAACAAGTTGTTGCAAAATTCACTACAAAAGCCACATTTGCTACATTGGATATTGCAAATAAGAAGATGCTATTTTGGATTCAACAGTTATGAAATATTTAAGATTTTATCCTGTACATCATGTTTATCTCTCTACTATGATAATAATGGAGTCTCAGCTTAGGGCAAAGGAACTCAAGTCTCACACTGAAATCCATAATACTTTGAAAGACATTATAATATTATCAAATTAATTGTTGGAATAAGGCATTCTAGCCTTGCAGAAAATAACATTAACCTTTAACTAGGTTAGTCCATTAACTAAAGTCAAAAGTTACTAATAGTTAGAATTTATCTTGAGAAGATTAGTTTTTGACACTAAGCCAAATGGTCTAGTGCAAATAGGAGATTGATAATAGTATGTGCTCTAAGAGCTATATATTAGTTATGTAATGGTAAATAATAATTCCCAATAGCATTACAAATATATTCGTTATGTGAAAAGGGTTTCATAATGATGTATATAGTCTTTAAGTATTTATAAGAGGGTCTATTCTTGAGTGTTAAGACTATAAGTGATAGATCGCTTTTATACAAATATTTTAAATATGTTTGTGATCATAGGATTAATCGCTAGGCATCATTAATTCCATAAGACCATCATCTCTATCTGTTTTCTATACTCAGTATATGATACAGATGACTATAGAGGCAATGAGTCTCATGCTGCTTAACATGTGATGTAAAAAAAATGTGAATATTCATAAGATGAATAGTTGAACTATGATGTTAGATGATAATAATATGGGATTTTACTACTTGTTAATTATTTATCATCTAGGTCATAATAATGTATATAGTCCTTTGACTTAAGGGATATTGTATCTTATGCATAGGTGATTAGGATTTATTACTACTTACATGAATGTGATATTCATTTATGGATATATGCCATGTGATAGTTCTAATTTGTTATGTATGAAGATAAGTGGTCGCCAAAATAAAATTCATTACCTTGAAGAATTCATTATCTTGAGTAAATAAGGTTGAGATCCTATGCTATCTGGTTGTTTTTGATACTTAAGTTTTTGGCTAAGACAAAAGATTCACTAGAAAGAGTTTTTAGTAGGAATCTAATCTCATAAAAAATTAGGACCAAGATAAGGACATAGAATTGAGGCATACTAAGGTTTAATATAAATCATTATCCTAGTTGAGATTGAGATCTTTAATAAAGGATTCTTGTGCAAGAGAATTTATGATTGATAGTCCATGTGATGTTTAAGTAATCAACTATAAATATTCATTTCTAATTAGGTAGTCATGATATGGAATGCTAGCTATCACTTACAACTTATAGGATTAAGTGTGAAGTGGGAATTTCACATTCGTACAGAAAAATGTTTTCTCATTCCCATTGCTAATTAGACATAAACTTAAAAAGTGTCACACCTAATAGTGATCATCTTTCAAGTTTACCATAATAATTAATTAAAGTGTTTTATTAATTGATTAGTGATAAAATGATTGAACTTGAATTAAATTTACAAAGACACTAGTCTGTCATAAAGTTTAAATCCATAAAGGTTTCTATTCAATTAAATCTTAATTTGTATATGATGCAAATGAGAAAGATTAAATAGAATATGATTTGGATTAAATAAATCAAAGAATTAATTTTAAACTTAGTGAAAATCTTAAACATTTAAAATATGGCCTAAACCTATACGTGATATAGATAGGAGGCAAATTTAGGGTTAGAGAATATTCATTATTCACTAAGCCAATTTATGTATTTAGGGGTTAGAGAATATGCACTACTATTAAAATGGTCTTGTCAACTTCAATTGGTTTTATGGAAATATTCATTTACCTTAAAGGGTAAAATGGACATTTCATAATAAAGCATAAAGTTAAAAAGGGTGGAAAAGTCTTTTGGCAAAGGCTTAAGGCTTAATTTTTGAAGAAAAGATGTATATAAGTGTTATGTTCATCTTTATCAATAGGTTGAACATCATTTTTCATTTTGAAACAATTTTTAGAGACAAAAGTTGAGAGAAAAAAAGGAAAGAAGAAAGAGTATCTTCAATTTTCTTTCAATCTTTAATTCTTTTTCTTAGTTCTTTGTGAAAGAACAAATTGCTTACAAATTGAAAAATAGGTTTAGTCCAAAACAATGAAAGAGAAAACCTTATCTTCTAAAAGGTTTTTAAGGGAGGATCTTGAATCAAGATTGGGCAACCAACAAAGCGATTCAACAAGAACCAAAGAAACCAAATGGAAACTTGAAGGTGAGCTAGGTGTGGATGATCTAAGGCATCACAATTGAGGAGTTCTTTGTTATAGAAAGAAGGAACCTTCAAGAGGTAATATGATTGCTCTTCCTTCTTCTTTTTATGTATATATATTTTACACATAAATTAATTAATTTGTTTGAATGAATTTTGGACCAAAATGGGTGAAGTAAAATTTTAAATGGTTTGAAATTTCACCTCACCACCTTGTTTTTGCTGCGTTTGGCACCATCATTCCTTCAACTTAGTGTTTATACTGACACTAAACCTTACAAGAGTTTTAAAAAGGCTTACTATAGAACCCATAAGTTTTTTCTCCAAGACTCACACTCAAACCTAAATAAGAGTTTTAAGAAGGTTAACTCTTAAACCTAATAAGAGTTTTGAAAATACTAAGGTTAACTCTTAAACCTAATAGGATTTTTGAAAATACTAACTCTCAAACCCAACAAGAGTTTTCCTAAGGCTAACTCTTAATCCTTGAACATACAAGCTATTACAACAAAATTCAAAAAGGTTAAAGGCTAAAAAAATGAAATTACAAGAGTTTGGCCACTTAAATAAAATCTTCCATCAAGTTTGAGGCTTTTGGAGGGTTTATTTATAGCTTTCAAACTCTAAAGAATTGTTACAAATAGTGCTTGTCTAGTGCTCACTCTAAAAGTTAAATATCTTCATTATTTATTTTGTCAAAGTAGAATCATGGTTGCGGAGCCTTAATTGCAGTTGTAACAAAAGAGTAGTGATTGCTATCTTTAAAGTTTTCAACATCTAGTTGACATGTGGCCCACTTTCACTTGTTTTTCTTATGACCATTGGAACTCCTCTCTATATATATGAATTTCATGGCTATCCATTGATCACAGTCATGATCCTCTTATTGCATCTAGGATTTACAGTCGCGATGCTGACCACAAACCTTTCTGTGGGATTCAAGATTTTCCCTTTGATTAATCACTATCGCAAACTCAATTGATCATGGTTGCAAAATGCTAGTTGCAAGCGCAATTCTGAGGTTGTAATCGCAACTTAGAGGTATGAGTCATTACTTAGAAAATTTCTAAGTTTCTTGATTTCTCATTTAATTTTAAGTTTTTGACATATAAGAATACACTCAATGCAACTATTAGATCAATTCAATTTGATTGTCAAGATCAAAATCGAGATTGACTAAATTGGACACCCAATTTAGGTCAACAATAATATTATTTTCTATCCATCCCAAATTAGAAATCAAGAACACATCTATTTCATACCATGGCCAAACCATAACCTAGCTTAAACAATTCTTTGCAAAAACCTATATTTGTTTAATTACATACTTATGCTTATATACTTCAACACACCAATATAAACATATATAGTACCTAATTAATACTTATTCATAGCTTAGAATCATTTATATAGCTCCAAAACTATCTAACCTCGCATATGAACTTCAAGGAAAAATAACCAAAGAAAAATAAATTATTGAACCATACCTAAGCTTCACAGGGATTCCTTGATGATTCTAGCTTATTAATTGTTATAGAGGGCTAAAAATATCAAAGAAAAAATTGAGAAGTGATTTGAGAGAATTGAAAGAATTTTGGGATTTTTTTTGTTAGGCAAAAAGGTTATTTATTACCAATAGAAAGGAATACATAAAGTCAAGCAGACTAGTTGGCAAAATAAAAGACAAAGGAACTAATATATCAAGTAGTACAAAACAAGGTGTAAAGAAAGCTAAAACAAAAGTAAACCAAAATAACCCAGCAAACAAAACTAACTCCACCTATCACCTGTACACAAAAATTTACTTTTGACTACTTCACATATTTTCCTTAGAACTTGCTCTATGTTCTTTTGTATATTTTGAAAAAGAATGGCATTTCTTTCAAGCCAAAGGAAATACACAGTTGCTCTAAAGGCAACCCTTGTAATTCTTGATAGCCTACTCTTACCAGCAACTTTCCTGCTCAACCAATTAACCTCATGTCTTTAGTATAACACACCTCTTTGAATAACATATCTGGCCAAATTCTGGTGCCACACTTCTAAGGAGAAATTGCATGTAAGAAACAAGTGATCAATGGTTTCAGCATATTTATAATAGAAGCAACATAAAACATCAGAGATTATACCTTAGCTATACAACTTGAAATTTACTACAAGTCTTTTCCTAGTGCAAGCCACATTATAAAACTATTCTTTAGAATGTGGCTAAGACCCTAAACCAACTTCCTTTAAGTCACCTTGTCCTTCTTATCTCTCAAATGCTCCTAACCTACTACAATAGTGTACTTTCTAGATTTTGCAGGTTTTTTCATGATCAGATCATCCCTATCTGTAATAGGGTTTTGTTAACTAACTAACTCCAAAGCTTGGCTAGTATTAATAGGGTTAGGAACATACCATCTATCTCTCCTCCAAACTTCAGATATAAGAATGTCCTTTCTAAGCTCAGCATCTGCAATACTAATTGCTGGGAACTTATCAATAATGGCCTCCTCATTTATTTATGGGTCAAATCAAAATGAAACTTTAGTACCACCATTCACCTTATAGCAATAAAATTGCTTGAAAACACTCCTTAACAATAGCATATTCCTCCAACTATAACTGAGATCACGTATATTTGTAATACCTTAAAAACTAAACTTAGAGAGCCTAGTTTGATGAATCCAAGTAGCCCATAGAGACTGCTTAGCTATTAGCAAATTCCATAGTTGCTTACCCACTGTAGCCTTATTCTAGATAGTCAAATCCTTAATCCCTAAACCACCTTCTTTCTTAGGAAGGCAGATAATTGTCCATGCATTAAGTGTAGTCTTCTTCATATTTGAGCCTAACCATGGGCAATATGAAAATGAAAGCCCAATGTACCTATATGCCTTACAAAATAGAAGTAAAAAGTTGCAACCTGCTTATATAAGAGAGGTATTTAAAAGCCTAAGATCTAATTCTAGCTTGCAATCTCTCAATAAGGATAGCACAATGTTGCTCCCTAAGCCTAGTTGAAATTAAAGGAATATCAAGGTACTTAATTAAAAGAGTACCTTCTTTAAAATGCATCAACCCCAAGATCTCCTTCTTATCATTCTTAACAACTCTGCTAAAGTTGACAAAACTGTCATCAACATTAACCTATAATTTTAACACAAACTAAAAATGGTGCAGTATACCCCCAATACTACTGATTGAAACTATATCCCCCTATTAAAAATAAATAGATCATTAGCAAAACATAGATGAGTCAATTTATTATGATACTTAAAATTCCTTATAATAGCCTTCTTTAAACACCTAGATAGATATTTTATAGCTAGAACAAATAGCATAGGTGACATTGGATCACTTTGCCTAAATCCCTTCTTGCCCATAAAATAACCCTCTAAAGCATCATTAATCATCAAAGAAAAGCTTGTTGTCCTCACACACTCCATAACACAATCTATAAATACAAAAGGAAACTCCAACCCCAATAAGACCTCTTCCAAGAAATAACCACAGAATCATTGGCTTTCCTAAGATCAATCTTCATTATAGGAAGCTTTACCACCCTGCCTATGATAATTCTTAAAAATTTCATGTACTAACAAGACATTATCTGTAATACTCCTCCCAAGAACAAATGCTAACTAACCAGGATTGATGATAGAAGACCTTGCCTATTAGTTAGAATCTTAATAATGATCTTATAAAGAACTGTGCAATAAGCAATAGGTCTATAATCCCCTAAACTTGAAGGATTATTAACTTTTGGGATTATAGTGAGAGTTGTGGCATTAATTTATTTCATTATCTTCCTAGACCTACAAAACTCCCTGAGAATAATAATCACATCTGATCCAACTACGTTCTAGTCTTTTTTAAAGAAAAAACTATTAAAACCATCAATCCCAAGGGCTTTGTAACTCCCTGTGCTCTGAAGAGTATCTAAGATTTCTTTTCCTTGAATCTCAATACAAAGGAACATTTATCCTCCTTACCTACTCTTAGACCAATGGTAATGATATTAGACCTAATATGCCCTATGCTTTTATCTTATCCTAACAATTTCTTGTAAAACTTAATCATTACTTTAACCTCATTAGACTCTAACTTTAGACGAGTAATTCTCTTTCTTTCTCTCCTTATCTTCATTGAACAATGGAAAATTTTAATATTTGCATCTCCTAAGTTCTTCTAGTTAGCCCTACCTTTCTATCTATAGTAACTCTCCTCTTACTTAAGTAAATTCTTAAGCTGAATGTACACAACTCTCTCCTCATTAAAAAGTGATTAATTCAATGGCTCTATTTGAATATTAGTCCACAAATTAGCTAACACAACTCTATGCTTAACCACTCTCTCTAAATATTAAAAAAAAATGATTTATGCAATTGCCTCGATTTTTGTTTAACCCTATATAATTTCTTCCACACCCTAAACATAGTAATCTTAGGAATCACCTCTTTCCATGCATCGTTCACTATGTTGTGAAAAGATAGGTGTGAAACCTATATATTGTAAAACCTAAAAGCCTTCCTACTCTAATTTGAAACTATTGAGTAATAAATCACTAGGCAAATGTGGTAAAAAATACCTTGTGGAATCACCTCATATTCACCCCAACCAATATAATCAAACCATTGAACATTTGCCAAGCATCTATCTAGTTTACACCATATTCTCCTATCACTTTTTTAATTATTAGTCTAAGTAAAAGGACCCTCTTTACATCTCGACTCAACTAACCCAGCCTACATCATACAATATGCAAAATCATTATAACCATCCTAATCAATCTCATTGCCCCCTATCTTTTCATAGTTAGTCAATATGACATCAAAATCCCCCTGAGCTACCCAAGGACCATTCATAAAGTTAGCAATTAAGCAAAGATTAGCCATAAGCTCTTTTTATTGTGAGCATCATCGTGAGCATATACAATGGTCAAGAAAAAGGTTGCATCACCAATGTGAACCAAGAAATGAATTATTTGCTCAATCATATGAATACTAGTGATGGATACATATTCCTCATTGAACATGATTCAAATCCTACCTAAAGGAGCCTAAAACAAATTCATAATACAACTCCATCCTCTCAAGTTCATTTTCTTCCATGTTAGATCAAAATTCTCTACCTTTACCCTTGTTTCTAAAATCCCCAAAAGTAATAACTTGTTTTGAGTAATCAGATGTTTGATTTCTAATTGCTTAGTAAGGTCATTTT
Source organism: Reutealis trisperma (assembly GCA_947687605.1). Lineage (NCBI taxonomy): Eukaryota > Viridiplantae > Streptophyta > Magnoliopsida > Malpighiales > Euphorbiaceae > Reutealis > Reutealis trisperma. Next base: position 71,469 of record CANTUT010000208.1, on the reverse strand, counting down.
GGGAGGTTTTTGGTTCAAATAGTTAGAAGAAAATGAGAGAAATGCTCATACTTATCATTAGAAGAGCCACACTGTTCATTTTGTCTTCAAATGTAACACCCATTATGCTTTCGGTAATGCTCTTTACCATCAAAACAACTTGTTTCTTAGTTTTATCACTCCCCTCTTGCATTTCTTTAACTTGTAACTAACCATAGGACTTTTCCTAAGTAATTAATGACTGTTACTTCATCCTTAATACCTTTTTTTCTATCCATCCTTCATTTATGCTTAGTAAATAATTTTAAAACTCACAACTTATCAAGAACTAAAGATCTTTAAGGTATGACTTTAGATCACCTAGGGTTTCTCACATTACTTATACTTAAAACTTATAACTTATGGGGTATGTAAGGTCTCGCCCGAGCACTGGTATGATCTGCTGAAGGAAATCAAAATACTTATTTGGAAAAGAACTCATGGTGTCACACTTCTAGTAGATCCTGGAGTCTCCTTCAAAGATTGAGTCACCTCTCTATCTATGTTGCAGTCCTTGCTCCACTGACGGCTTCTCTTATAGCCCATCCTTTCTAAATTATGTCACCCTCAGCAGCGCAACCTGGTACTCTTTCTCAATTGGCCAAACTACCTTTATCAATCACCTATCATACCTCTTTATGGTCCCAAAAGAAATCCCAAAATAAATAGCATGATAACTCCTCAGCCAGCTATCACCTGATAGCTCTTGCGATGAAAGCTATGATCTGCACAAACTCCAAGAAAGAAAAGCTGAGGGCACATCCTAAGTCTGCTCCATCTGCCTTAAGACCCTTATCCCCTAGTGGAAAGTCATTCAAACCAAGCCCAACAGGCAAACCACTTGACACCTATAGCCCTCGGTCATGAGAGATCAAATCCTTTACAATTGGCAGTGCTAAAAATGTGTCCTTCGGGGGCATGTTATAAGTGACCATCTTATATGATCTCTGACCGAGTATCAACAAAGCATATGTAGACTGAAAAGTAGGGTCCACAGCTTGAAAATGATCCATCAGCCACACTTTCAAGATAACCTAAAACTTAAAATAGACACATACAAAGCACCCCAATAGAAAGGGTAAGACAAAGTTTTCACACTTGGTGAATAACTTGCAAGACAGTTCATCTTTCTAAATCTTGAACAAAGCAATTAAAGCTCATCAGTGTCTTTATCAGCACAGCACTAACCATAAAATGCCTCTGTTCCATCTGCCACTGTGGCATCACCCTAATTAACAAACCCATAATTGACACTCAAATAGAAAATCAAGGCCCTCATGTTGAGCCTCTGCACCCCTCATATCTCCCTGGTCACTGGAATCATGGAACTTCTCAATCATAGTAGTCAAATTCACTTGACCATCACCAACCATCATATGGCTTGCAACATCCTGAGGCAAGTCAAAAACTCCTAAAAAATTCAAAAAAATGTCGGATTTTGAACTTTGGCACCATCAGAGTTACCTTTGAGTTGTAGCTAAGCCATATTCTCTATCCCTCTAGAACAGGCATAGCTCCTCCTCAGCAACACCAAAATAGAAACCACGGGCCATCAAATTCCAAAATCTGAAGCAACCCCTCAAACTCCTTATAATACCACCATAGCAACCATCTCATACCAACCTAAGTTGAGTTTCTCAACCTTGTCGAGTTCCTCAGTCCATAAATGCATGTCTTCATAGGACACAAAGGTCACATAAAAAAATTAAATTCACAAAGTAACTACGCAAATCCACCCTCATGCATCCATGCAACTATTCATTATAAGCATCATCATAAATCATGCGTGGCATTGAAGTCAAACAAAAAGTCTATGAATTTTGAAACATGCATGCATAATATGTGTAACAGCACCTATGCAATCATCTACAATCGTGCACCATCATATATAAGCTAAGCCAATAGCCTCATCGACATCTCCTAAAGCTGACCAGTGCTTTCTCAAAGCTGACCGACACCTCCTAAAAGCTAACCTATGTTTCTTTTAAGCTAAATGATACCTTTTTAGATTTAATCAATGAAGTGTGACTTCTAAAGTCCCTTTACTCCCGGCAAAGTCCCATTGAGCTTTCTGAAAGGCCTAACCCCTCACATTCAGAAGCCTAAGTTTCTTTGGCACAATCAAAATCTTGTCAAAATCTCTAAAGCTGACTCACCATAGGTCGAGGCTCTCCTTTTACTAAAATATCTTGTCCAAAATTCTCTTCCACCCATAAATGTCTAAAAACGATCTCCTAGACATCTATATGGTTCCACTTTCCACCTTTTTTATCCAAACCTTCTCTATCTCCAACATTAAGGCTGGACAGATAGCCTTGATTGAAAATCACCAAACCTTCTCTATCTCCAACATTAAGAACGAATAGATAGCCTTGATTGAAATTTACCAAATCTTCTCTATCTCTAACATTAAGGCCGGACAGATAGCCTTGATTAAGATTCACCGCAAACATTCTTCATCTCCAGCATTAAGGCCAGACAGATAGCCTTGATTTAGATTCACTTCAAACCTTCTTTATCTCCAATATTAAGGTCGAACAGATAGCCTTGATTGAAATTCACCAAACCTTCTTCGTCCTCCAATATTAAGGCCGAACCGATAGCCTTGATTGAAATTCACCAAACTTTCTCTATCTCTAACATTAAGGCCGGACAAATAGCCTTGATTAAAATTCATCGAACCTTCTTTATCTCCAACATTAAGGCCGTTCAGATAGCCTTAATTAAAATTCACCAAACCTTCTTTGTCCTTTAATATTAGGGCCAAACAGATAACCTTAATTAAAATTCACCAAGACCATTCTTGCATCCAATATCAAGGTCGGACCGATAGCCATTGATAAAACCTCATTTATCTTAGAGGGCTTCCTCTTAAATGACCTGACAAGGACACACAAGCGCAAAGTCTGACATGGCACCTCTTCCTAACTTTCACAATCATCAGAATCACCTTTTGTTCAAAGCCAATTCTGATGAGAGGGCAACTATGAACTCTCAATTTTACACCCTCATCATTCAACTGTAGCCTTAGCACTTGCTGAGTTTAACGTGTTACACAAAGCAAAAATTTTATAGACTTCAATTACATTGTCACCAGACGTCCAAATTTTCTAAACTCCATACCAACAACCAATCTCTAAAAAAAAATCTCAAAAAACATGCCAAGTGACACGTGGCTGCCGTAAAACAGAAGTATGGCACCACGTCAGACCTATGCAGTGCTGCACACCTTGTTTGTGGCATGCTGCAAATGTTTGATGTGGTGCTGCACAGGCCTGGTGGCCGCACCAGGTTCTCTAAGCTTCTAACCCTTGTAGGCCCCACCTGCACAAAAAATTATCTTTTTACCCCTTTCAGTTCAATTTTCAGCCATTTCTAACCCTACCCCTCATGGTCTTTTCACATTTTCATTACCTAAACTACCCTCAACCCCATTTGCCTATAAAATATAAATAGGCTCCCCATTTCCTCATTTCTCTACATCCCTTGAATTGGAATAGATTATTATCCTCAAATTCCTCTCTTCTTCTCTCTCCAATCACTCTCTAATTAATTAATTAATATTTTTAATTAATTAACCTCATTCTAACCAAGTTAATTAATCTTTTTAATTAACTAAAACTCTTTTTTTAATTAATCACTCAATTAATTAATTAATCACTCTTTTTTCAAAAATCATTCATTTTTCCAAAATCAAATTAATTATTTTCCTTAATTCACCCTTCCTCCAAATTAATTAATTAATCTTTTTAATTAATTAATCCATCCATCCTTTTCATCACATTAATTAGTTAATTAATCATTTTAATTAATTAATTAATCTCTTAATCAATCCAATCACCCTCACAGATGGGAAGAAGGAACACTCCCTCAATTCTCCGAAGGAGATGGTGGAGGAGACTCAATTGTGTAACTGGAAAGGGCAAAGTATTGATTCAGCTTATACTCCATCTTCCTTTGGCGACGGTCTAGTTGACAATTCCAAGTCTCCATTGAGGTCAATTGATGTTGTATGTTCTTTTGATTCTCCCAGATTTGTTCCCATATATGAGATTCTCCGCTCGAAAAGCCACTAGCACCACCTTGAATTGGAATTGTAAGAAGAGGGATGGGGTCATATGGCTCTTCTTCTTATGGTTCCTTGACCTCAACTTGCTCGTCATCTAATTGGTCATCTTCAACTTGTGCCAACCCTCTCCAACATGATCTAGACCTTGCCGGAATCAAGTTAAAAGAAGCATCCACTACTTCACCTCTTACTAAAGCTTGCTTAGTGAAATAAGAACACTTAACAACACAGGGAAAATCATCAAAGTTAATATTAAGAGATTTAGCAATGATGGTAACAACATGACCATGAGTGACAGGAGCATCCTTATGGGCTACATAAGTTAAAAGTTAATTAAAAATCCAATAAGTCCAACATACTTACTTTTTAGTATGAATACGCCACATTGAAAACAATTCTTGTGCAGAAACTCTATTGAATTTAGATTTATGGAAAACAATACAAGCAAGAATTTTATGCAATAACCAGAATTTTAAATCTTTAATAAACATTGCCTTCCCCTTCTTCGGTTGGAAAGGGGATTGCAAATCAGTCAAAAAAGTCCAAAATTCATTTACTTTAAAAGACTTAGGAGGATCACACATACCATCTTTCTTAAAGCCAAAAACCCTATGTATGAAAGAACATGTTAGTTGGTGTTTCTTCCCTAACAACCGAAATTCCAGGATATGAGAGTCATTTGGGTTCACTTCTAAAGATGTATAAAATTCAGTGATTAACTCAACATAAGTATGTGCTTGCATAGAGACAAATTTCTTAAGCCCACAAGTAGTTAACAGTTGATTTAAAGAGTCATTCATGCCTACATCATTAAGAAGAGATGAAGGAATATACTTACAGCCAATGATTCCCCTAATCTTAAGAATTGAAAATCTATCACCTTCTTCTTGTAAAAGAATAAGGAACTTTGCTTTGTAAATGGTGGTAGGATTTTCCTCCTCATGCTCCTCCTCTTAAGGTCTTGAAGTTGTAGAACCTTTAGTCTCACCCATGGCAAATGGAAAAATTTTCGAATTGAATGGTGGTGATGAGGATCGTTGATGAGGAAAAGGAAATGGCTAGAGAAAGAAGAATAGGGAGAGTTTAAGAATAAGTGTTGGGAGTGAAAAAGGAAGGAGGAAACGTATGGGAGAGAACCAAGGGAGTTGTAGAAAAGGTGAAAAGATATGACCTTTTAGCTTTTAGTGAAATTGTTGGAAATTGAAATTGTAAGCATGGGAAAAAGAAAAGGGAGGGAAAGGAAATAGAAAATGTAGTCAAACAAAAGTACTAAAGTAATTAAAAACTAGGGTTAGGGTTAAAATATAAAAATAAATAAAAATAAATAAAAAGGTTGAATAGAAGAGGCTTTGGTTTGTCCCGAGTCAGCACACACTAGCCGGTTTTGTCACAAGTCGGCACAGGTGTGATGACTTAGCACCTATCAAATTTTTTTTTTATTTTTATTTTTTTAAAGAGAATATAAAAATATGAGAAACAAAAACATCAAAAGAAAAGTTAATATATAAAATATAAACACAAGGAAGAATTACAACAAATTTAAATAAATATTAGTAAAATAAAATACTACTAATACTACAATGTGGTTAGAACAAATCCAAAAATAAAGAAATGACATAAAATAAAAGAAAATACCAAAGATAAATAAGAATAGCAAATTTGTAAACAATACCTTGCTACATTTAATGGATTATAGCTTGACCGTATCTTTTCCATATTAAGGTGTAAATAAAGGAATTGAAATTCTTTGTTCAAATATTTCACCAATCAAATATGGCTTGAGACGATGGCCATTAACCTTGAAAATTTCCCCCTTATCATTGACAATGTCAATTGCTCCATAAGGGTAAACCTTTACGACATTGAAAGGACCCGACCATCTTGACTTCAACTTTCCAGGAAACAATTTGAATCTTGAATTATAAAGTAGAACAAGTTCTCCCTTATGAAATTCCTTCTTAGCTAAATGCTTATCATAACATAACTTGGTACGATCCTTATACAACCTTACATTTTCATAAGCATTCATTCTTAATTCCTCTAATTCATTAAGTTGAAGTAGCCTTTTCCTACCTGCTTTCTTCAAATCAAAGTTCAAAGCTCTTGTTGCCCAATATGCCTTATGCTTAAGTTCCACGGGCAAGTGACAAGACTTCCCATATATTAATTAGTAAGGTATAAGGCCAATTAGGGTCTTAAAAGCTGTCCTATATGGCCATAAGGCATCGTCTAGCTTTAATGCCCAATCTTTTCTTGAAGAAGACACCATTTTCTTAAGAATCCATTTAATCTCTTTATTAATTATCTTAACTTGCCCACTTATTTGTAGGTGATATGGAGTAGCAACCTGGTGTGTTACTCCATATTTCTTCAAAAGAGCTTCTATCACATGATTACAAAAATGTGAATCTCCATCACTGATTAATGCTCTAAGAGTACCAAATTTTGGAAAAATTATTTTCTTAAGCATCTTCTTAACAACCTTGGCATCATTAGTAATGGTTGGTATTGCTTCCACCCATTTTGAGACATAGTCAACCACAACGAAAATATACTTATAGCCTAAATAACTAGGAAATGGACCCATGAAATCTATGCCCCAAACTTCAAAAAGCTCAACTTCAAGAATTCCATTCAATGGCATCTCATGTTTCCGAGAAATATTACCCATTCTTTGGCATCTGTCACATGAAGGAACAAAATTCCTAGCATCCTTGAATAATGTTGGCCACCAAAAACCATATTGAAGTACTGTAGATGCTATTTTTAATGCACCAAAGTGTCCACCTTCTAAGGAGTGACAATGTCTCAAAACATCTTGAACTTCATCTTAAGGAATGCACCTTCTAATCAAGCCATCTCCACATCTCTTATAAAGCAATGGCTCCTCCTATTAATAAAATTTACTATCATGCAAAAATTTCTTTTGTTGTCTATAATCCAACCCATAAGGAAGAACACCACTCATAATATAATTTGCAATATCTACGAACCATGGAATTTCCTTTGATGCCAAACTAAGAAGATGTTCACCATGAAATGTCTCATTAATTAGCACACCATCATCACTCTTTTGTAACCCCTCTTGATCAAGCCTTGATAGATGATCCGTAACGAGGTTCTCACTTCCCTTCTTATCTCTCACCCCCCAATCAAACTCTTGAAGCATCAAAATCCATCTTAGGAGTCTAGGTTTTACATCCTTCTTACTTAGAAGATACTTGAGGGTAGCATGGTCTGAATAAACAATTACTTTTTGCCATACGAGGGATGCTCTAAATTTGTCAAATGCATAAACAATAGCAAGCAATTCTTTCTCCGTGGTGGTATAGTTGATTTGAGCATCATCAGGTAGTTTGCTACCATAGTAAATCACATAAGGCTTGTCTTTTTTTCTTTGACCCAAAATAGCCCCCACCACAAAATTACTTGCATCACACATAATGTTAAATGGTTGCTCCCAATTAGGCGGTTGGAAAACAAGTGCTGAAATAAGAGCTTTCTTTAAGGTTTCAAATGCATTAAGACATTCATCATTAAACTCAAAAACAACATCTTTAGCAAGCAATTTGCATAATGGCTTTGCTATCTTAGAAATCTTTGATGAATCTTCTACAAAATCCCACATGTCCAAGAAAGCTCCTATGTCTTTTACACACTTTGGGGGTGGCATATTAGCAATTACTTCTATCTTTTCTCTATCAACTTCAATGCCTCTTCTTGATATCGAGTGCTCAAGAACAATCCCTTCTTGTGCCATGATGTGACACTTTTCCCAATTGAGTACTAATCCATGCTCCTTACACCTATTAAGAACTTTAGAAAGATTTTCTAAACAATTTGCAAAGTTAGATCCATAAACACTAAAATCATTTGTGAAAACCTCTACACAATTATTAATCAAATCACTAAATATTGAAAACATGCATCTTTGAAAAGTTGCAGGAGCATTACATAAACCAAAAGGCATACGCCTAAAGGCAAAAGTACCGTATGGGCATGTAAAGGTAGTCTTAGCTTGGCCCTTGGGATGTATGGGAATTTGATAACAACCACTAAGCCCATCTAAATAATAGAACTAAGAAAAATTAGCTAATTTCTCAAGAACTTGATCAATAAAAGGTAATGGAAAATGATCTTTCCTAGTTGCTTTATTTAGCTTTCTATAATCAATGCATATATGACATACCATGATAGTCCTAGTAGGTATTAAGTCATTAGACTCATTTTTAACAACGGTTAAGCCTCCCTTCTTTGGAGCAACGTGAAGGGGGCTTACCTATTTACTATCACTAATGGAACATATGATTCCATTGTCAAGCAACTTGGTTACCTTTTTTCTCACCAGTTCCTTAAGAGTGGGATTTAGCCGCCTTTGACCTTCAATGGAAGGCTTGGCATTATCTTCTAAGAGGATTTTATGCATGCATACATTTGGGCTAATGCCCTTTAAATCATTTATAGAATAACCAATGGCTTCTCTATGACTAAGTAACACATAAAGCATCAACATTATTATTAGGCAAAGATTAATTTACAATAAAAGGCAATTTAAAGTTAGAGTCAAGAAATGCATATCTTAGATTTGATGGCAAAGGCTTGAGCTCTAGCTTCATTTCTTCACTTGGTAGATTGGTCTTCGGGTCATCATCCCTCTTTAGAGGTTCAAACCTTGAAGTCCTATGAGGAGGAAAGTATGGAGTTGCATCCAAGAGATTCACGTTGGCTTCTTGCATCATAAGTGGCTTAATAGGATCTTGCCTTAGACATTCATCCATCACTTCATCAATGCATTCATCAATGACATCAAAAGAGTCAATTCTACTTGCCACTTCCATCGGTGGAGACTTTATCATCTTGAATACATCAAACTCCATGCATTCATTGTTCACTTCTAATGTAATATTACCTCTCTTCATGTTAATAATTGTTCCTGCTGTCATCAAAAAATGGTCTCCCAAATAAGATTGGTATTTCAAGATCTTCCTCCATGTCCAAAATAACAAAATTGGCAGGTATAACAAATTTACCCACTTTAGTTGGCACATTTTCAAGAATGCCAAGTGGATAAGTGATAGATTTGTTTGCTATAGAAAGACACATTTTTGAAGGTTTAAGTTCTCCCAAATAAAGCCTTTTATAGATAGAATAAGGTATAAGGCTAACACTAGAACCAATATCACACATCAAATTGAGTACCACTAATTATACAAGGAACAGTAAAGCAACTGGGATCCTTAAGCATTGGTGGAGATTTCGAATACATAGCCTTAGATTCTTCGACAAGAAAAACTAACCCATATTCTTTAAGCTTGCTCTTATGGTTAATGATATCCTTCAAAAACTTACCCCATGCTGGCATATCTCTAATGGCATACACGAATGGTATGGTAATTGTGATTTCCTTAAGATAATTAAGGAATTTGCCAAATTGTTTATCCAAGCTACATCTTATAAACCTTTGAGGAAAAGGTAGTGTTTTAAAATCTACTTTAGGTTCATTATATTTAAGTGGTATGGCATCTTCCTTTTTACCCTTCTTAACACTTTTATCATCTTTTTTACTATTAACAATAGGATCATCATCTCTCTTACTAACTTCAATTTCCACCTCATCCTCATCTTCAACCACTCTCTTATTCTTACTAGCAACATTTTCGACCTCTTTACCGCTCCTCAAAGTGATTGCCTGGCAAGTCTCTTTTAATGTAAACTCCAGTTAGTTAGGAAGCTTTCCCAAGAGTTTAGAGTTAGAGGAAGAAGCTTGTTGAGCAATTTGGGTTTCAAAGATGTGGTTATGAGTAGCAAGTTGATCAAGTTTGGAGTTAGTTTGCTTAAACTGCTCCTCATTTTGCTTGTTAATGGTCATTTGTTGATTAATGAATTGCTCCATAAGAGTTTCAAGGTTGGATTTAGGTTGGGTAGGGTTAAAAGCTTATTATTTCATAGGAAATCCTAGTGGGTTTTGTGGTTTGGTGTTTGGGTTAAATGAGGGGTTTAATTGAGATGATGGATTTGACCATGAAAATCCAGGATGATTTCTCCATTGAGGGTTATAAAAATTTGAGTTTAGCCCTATTCTTTGGTTGAAAGCTCCTTGCACATAACTCACATCCTCATTTGAACTCATATTACACTGAGAATATGAATGAGATCCTCCACACAACTCATGAATAGTATTAGCACTTTCTACAGAATTAATTTGAACTTTACTTACTAATTTGGTGAGAGCATCTACCTTTTCACTCAATAAGTTAATTGTGTCAAGTTCCAAAACTCCTTTTGCTTTTGCCATTGTTGTCTCATCACCCATGTATCCTTGAGATGCAAGTTCTTCAAGCAAAGTAACAGCCTCTCTGGTTGTTTTATCCATCCATTTCCCACTAAAGGCTGCACTGACAATATTCCTATTCTCATCTGTCAACCGTTAAAGAAAATTTGAGGGATCATCCAATCTGGCAAACCATGGTGTGAGTATTACCTTTGGAGTTCCTTGAACCTTCTCAAGCCACATAGATTGTCTCACTTTCATTTTGCTTGAAATTAGTGATCTCATTGCGAAACTTGGCAGTCTTGTGTGGTGAAAAATATTTATGAAGAAATGCTTGCTTTAAGTGGTCCCATATTGTGATTGATTCACTGAGCAAACTAGCAAGCCAAAGTTGTGCCTTATCCTTGACTAAAAATGGGAAAAGCCTAAGCCTTATTGCATCATCGGTCACCCTATTAATCTTGAAGGTTGCACACACATTAAGGAAAGCAAATATGTGAGCATATGGACCCTCTCCTTATAAACCTCTAAACTGATTGTTTTGCACCATTTGAATGATACTTGGATTGATTTCAAAATTATTGTTTGCAATGGCTGGAGCCACAATTCCTCTAAAACCACTCGTTATATCATGCATAGCAAAATCGCCTAATGTTCTTCTCTCCGGATCAGCCATTCTATTCAAATTTTGTTGGTTCGCTTTCCTTTGCCTTTGTTCCTTACACAAAGCAAGTAAGGTTAATTCAATTTCAAGATCAAAATGTAAAATGTTATCACTAGCACTTCTAGTGAGCATCATCAAGAGTAAAATCACAAACATACAATCACAAATCAATAATTATAAAACTAAAACAAATATAAAGTTAAGGCCTAAAACAACCTTTCTCTATTCTGAATTAATAAAGATTCTAAACAAATTCCCCGGCAATGGCGCCAAAATTTGATGTGGGTCAAATTTAATACCCTAGTCTCTAAGACTAAGTATAGAGCGAGTAGGGTGTCGAACACCAGGAATTTGGAGCAATTCTATATTAAATGAATAGATACTTAGATGGATAGGCAATCAATATAAAAGATGATGTTGAAATATTCTAATTATCTAAAATTACTAAAAATTACAAATTACTTTAATTAATTTAAATGTACTGGTAACAAATTCATGCAATGTGTATTAGAACTACAATTCAGAATTAATCAAGAACTATATAAGTTAACAAACATATAGACATGTGTAATGATTGGAGAAAATGAACAACATTCCTTAAAAGAAACTCTCATTGTCAATTAAGGGTATTTTTATTTAGAGTCTACAAGCACTCTCAAGACATTGTAGAGATAAACAAAACCATTAAATTCCATGACAATTCTTAAACTCTCAAAGTGGATTTCTTGTCTCCAAGTACTTTCCTATCTTTTAAGTAATTTCAATTGTAATTCCACCAAAATGCCCCAACTCTCATTGTGAACATTTGATTGACAAGTTATATATGGTGATCAAGCATACATAGCACTTTCTAGCACTCAATTAAAATTAAATCATCCTTGTATTATAAAGAGAATAAAAATGTAGTTCATAAGATTAATTCATCTTTGCAATTCTAATAAACAAGAACTTAGCCAAAATACATAGTATCTAGAACCAAACAACAATAAGAAGGTAATTTAAACATCAAGCAACTAAGTAGAGAAAAGGAGAATAAAAAGATATAACAATTGTGTTGATAAACTCTTCTATGCTCTCTAGGAAGTTAATTGATATTGAATAGCCTCCTTGATGTCTTCCTTGAATTCTTGAATATGTCTTTCACTTAAAACTTCAATTCATTTAAACAATAAAAACTATAACTAATTCTTTTTTTTTTCATCCATAAACAAGGACAAATTCATGTATTTATAGGCCTCTAAACATCCTAACTTTTGACCCTTCCAAATGGATGTGATTGTGAAAAGGTGCAATGAAAAGGTGTGGCAACTACTCGGCACAACTGTGCCGACTCAGGTTGGACTCGGCTTCACTAGTCTCTGTCACAACTCGGCACAGGCGGAACAAGTCAGCACCATTGGCTTCTGTCATGACTCGGCACATGTGGAACGAGTCGGCACAGTCCTCTTCATCCTTCCCTTGGCTTTCCTCGCACCATTCTTCATTCCAAGGTATCCAAATATATTTCCATGTATAAATTAAGCCTAAGAGAACCTTCAAAACACAAGAATAAGGTAAAAGCAACAAGGACAAAGATAATAATGCAATAATCAAATAATTATAAACAAAAACTAAGGAAAAATAAAACATAACTATCCTAAATAACCATGTTATTTTGCATCTAACAAAATCCCATCTCAAATCCTAGGTCTGTTCTTCATTTGATACAAAAACAAAACCAAAAGCTAACAAATTAAACATCTGCACTTTGTATCAATTTGCCAACCAAGGCCAAACTCCATTTCTAGAGAAAATATCTTTCATTTAGTACTGAGTTCAAATCATACACAATAGAAGACAACAAGAGTTCACCCATGAGAGAAGATAAACAACCCCAAAACCAAGACCAAGAATCAGAATCTAAAGCAGACCAACCACCAAAACCCAAGAGCACTGGAGGAGGAGGAGTCATTCTTCTCTTTTTATAAAAATAAAAATTAATGTAACTTCAAATTCAGTAAAAATAAACAGTAATGTAACACCCTACTTAAATATATCAATTTTAAGATCTAATGTGCATTAAGTATGGTATAATGTGACTTATTTTATGTTCAAAATATGTTTAGGATATTTAATAATGTAAGAGATAAGTTAGGATAGTAATAGGGGATATTTTGACTATAGGGATATTTTGGTCATTTTGACTATAAGACAGTGGACCAGGGGTATCTGAGTTAAAAATCAAGAAAATACTAAAAATAAATCCCAAATATTACATAAAATGCAATGCCTTTTGTTTGAACGAAAAAGAATAAGAAACGGAAAAGTTATCATAAAAATACCGAAAATAACCCTGGCAGCTGCCACTGATAAGGAATATTTTGGTCATTTGACCAAAGTTGTAAATAAATATACCAAATAAAAGTTAAGAATATTTGGAACTAAAGTCCAGTTAAGCATTTTTCCAAATTCTCAACAGAAGCATAAGAAAATTGCACTGAAACCTAAAAATCAATATTCTTTTTTTAAATTAATAAAAAAAAGAGAACCCTAGAATATTAGTAACCAGCAGCCGTCTCCCCTCTTCATTTGCTGTTCACGCCATTTCCCTTTCTCCAAAAGAAAAAAAAAAAAACAAAACAAAACTTCTTCTTCTTCCTTTTTTCTCAAACAATTCAAGAATCAATAACAAAAAAGCAAGATTTTTACAAAGTAAAATTCCTCTACATTAAATCTTTTTAATTTTTATGGACTGATTATATCTATATCTGCTGTAAAAAAAAATTAAAATTAAAATTTTTGTTGTTCAATCTTGGAAGGGTTGGCTAAGGCTAGTAGAAGGGGAGTGAAATTATCCTTGTGAATTAAGGTGAGAAGAATTATTTTCTGAATTTATTTTTTTTATTATTTTATTTTTATTTTTTTTACAGCAATTAAAAATGTTTATAAATCATGGCAATGTGGTGTTAGATTGAATTAATTAATAGAATAGGATAGGTATTTGTTGAATTAAGAAAAGAATTGTGCCTAGGAATGAAAAAGGGAATTGATTGCAAACAAAAGTATGGTTAATGGTAAAGAACATGATTAATTGAAAAAAAAAAAAAAAAAAAAACTTATGCAGGAACTATTTGGCCTAGAAGGGGAAATTAACTTACAAGTTTCTGTAATTTTATTTATTTATTTATTTATTTATTTTGTAGATTCTGGTTGAGTTTAGAACCAATTGAACATAAAAATTGTTGGAAGTAAAATCTGAGTTCGAATTATTGAGAAATCCAAAATGGAATTTTAAAAATGTTCTTAAATATCTATGAATAATTTAAATTTGGGAACTTTCCAATGTAAGTTAATTAAGCCTAGTTTTAATTAAAATTGTGTAATTAAATTAATTAATTAAACAATTAAGCAATAAAATTTGAAATTGATAACAAGAACACAAGCATTTGAAAGTTGGCGAGTTGAAATCTTTTAAGGGGTGAATTCTAGACTTAAGAATTGAGTTTCTAAATAAATTAAATATAAACATTGAATGAAGGATAAAATTATATAATTGAATAAATAAATTAAAAATTTATGAAGTCAATTAGTATGAACAAGTCAAATATTATGACTTTCATTAGGGTGTACCTTTAGTATAGGGTTGACCTTAAGAAGTTAAAGTGAAAAGTTTGACCATGACCTAAGATGAATTAAAACAAATTATTAAATATATTAAAATAATATTAAAACATTAAATCATCAAGATTAAAAGTCAAAATAAGGAAAAATATTAAAGGTTGACTTTGTTTGATTAAAGATTCATAGTGGGACTGTGAGTCCTAGTTCAAGTCAACCACTTAAGTTAAGTAATAATATGCATAAATGTGATAAGTTATTGACTATATGAATTAAATAAGAATTATTTGACTTATGCTGTAGAGGTTAAAGAGGTTTAAGCCCTGCAGTCCACTTAGCTCGGTTAACTAGGAGCACAGGAGTTTAAGGTGAGTTGTAATGCACACTCTTATTTCTTTGTAAATATAAAATGTTTTCTTTGAGATTGAATGATTTCCTTCATGATTCCACATCCATTGATTGACTATGATTTCATAAGCTATGTTTGCTTAAGAGTCCCACCTTAAGTAGGACTCTTTCTTAAGTTGATTGTTTGAACCCAAAACTCACATTAAGCTATATTATGACATGTAATGACGTTGTGAACCTTAAACCAAGTCTTTCAAGTTAAGTAGGACTCTTTCATAAGAGTCCTAATATAAGTTAAACTCTTGCTATGTATATGTTATTGTTTACTTTTTCAAGCCTGCAGAAACACCCCTTCTCAATGTGGGGTGAACATTGGACTTGTGCACAAGGTATGCCCATGGATTGGGTAAAGTATCTAGACCTCGGCTAGTAGGGGTCCAATATTGCTAGCCATAGGACCTGATCAGTCTTATGCTATAAGTTGAGTAGAGAAGGCAATAGCCCCTACTCCTAAGTTAATATAAGTTATAAGTTGTTTCTGCTACCCTATTGTTCATTTCTCATCTTTACAACCAAGCTATGTTATTAAGCCATGTTTATTTTCTTACATACCCTATGTGTGCATCTACTCTCACTGAGTTTTCTACTCACCCTTTTCTATGTTTATATATTTCAAGATGGCAAGATTGATCAAGGCAATTAACTCAAGCATGTTCCTCCACTTGAGTGGTTGCTTTGCCTAGAAGATAATAGAGTTCTCTTTATTCATTCGTATTGGTGAACTTTGGTTTAGTGCTCCGGGGGTAATAAGCGAAATACTTGATAATCGATTGGAAATTGATGTTTTGTGGTTTTAAGTTTGGGATTATTTGGACTTTTATTTGGTTGAGTTATCTTTAAATGTTTTCCTTTTACTTTGGTTTATAAGAACTGTTTTTAAGATGTAAGAAGTTTATGGACCTATTCTGCAAATTTTATAAGTTATTATTTAATTGAATAAGATATGGGTATTTGGTAAGTAATTTTACATAAGCTAAGGATTTTACGGGTGTGGGTGACCTTATGTTTTTCTGTGTCCTAGGATCGTCATAGCTCCTTAAGTCAAGCTGTGACAAGTAAGATCTGAAATATATTTGCATCAAAATTCTGAATCTCTGAAACTCCAAAGTTGAGAAAAATACCAAATCGACAAATTTAAGGATTCCAATGCCTTTCTAGAGCTCATATTTTAAGAAATATAATAAAACTCGAGCTTTATTAAAAATAAAAGAGAACAAAAAACTTCACCAACGAGGCAACCAAAAGCTCAGAGTAATAGATAGTAACTTATGGTCTAAAACTTCTCCATAAAACATCTAATGCAATAAGATCTTAAGAGATAATTCAGAGGAAGCTAAATGATATTTATATCAATACAAAGAAGAGAGAATGGAGGATTATGAATGGACAAGAGTAAGATGTGAAATTGGTTGAGTTGACTGAAATTAATTGAGAGAAAGGGGGAGGCATGCAGTAGGTAGATGAAGAAGACACCTACAAGAAGAAAACAATAGAAAAAAATTCTCAATAAATTAATTATGGTAATTTCTTTTATATTTTGTGGTTTGATTATTGATGATTTTGTGTTTCTCAATGAAATGATAGCGTTTGTTTGTAATTAATATATTTTAGGGTTACTATGGTCATTTGATTTTTTGATAACTATTAAATAAATAATAAATATTCCATGTCATTAAAAAAATAAGAAGAAGTTGACAATTGTGCATTGTGGCACGCATGGAAAAAACGCGCTCAGCTATTGGATAATTAGGAGGCAATTATGTGTAAATTATTAAGTTTAATATTTAAACTAATTTTTAAAGGATAGGGGGGGTAAAATGATTAATGGTGCCAAATACAAGGAGAAAATTATGTATTAAGCCAAATCAAATGGTGTGTATGCAATATATATATATATATATATATATATATATATATATATATATATATATATATACACACCATTTGATTATAATATATATATATATATATATTTTGGCAATGTAAGAACAAGGGTATATTACTATTCTTGAAATTTCTGCCCATCCATTACAGTTGAACCACGTGGCCATATCCCAATCATGAAAAGGATAAGCCAATTGCTTTGTTAAGACACAGTGAGCCTAAAAAACAAAGAACCAGAGGCCTGCAATTGCAAATTTGCAAGAAAAGAAAAACATCTTGGTAGACATAGTTCAACAGAAGGTACCAATTAAAAAATGTCCATAGCATCATCCCAACAAAGCTTCCTCACCAACGCCTTAACCCCGCTAATCCAAAAGCCCAAATCAAAGCTACCCATAATCTATAATGTCTCCACAATCTCATGCGGGTATTCACAAGATCACCTTAATGATTCTTGCAGGTAAAATTTAACTTCTTTAAATCTGTTTCTTGGATTCTTTAATGGAATTGTTATGTTGTTATGGCTTTTCTTGGGATTGTTTTGTGACAATTAAAGATTGTGTTTTGGGTTTTTTGAAGGATAAAAAAAGACAACCAATTGGCAAAATTAGCAGTAGTGACACTGGCTGCTGGAGTACTCACACTTGGGTCTGTTGGTGATGCATCAGCTGCTAAATCCGGTGGCAGAGTTGGTGGTCAAGCTTTCAGGTCATCAGCTCCTAAATCATCCCCTAGAATCAATAATAACTCGAGGTATATATATACTCAACTAACTTTTCAATTTCATTTGTTATTTGTTTTTCATTTTTGTTTTCAAATTCTGACGTTTATAGGGTACCCTCAAACTTCTGTTGGATATTTCATCGAATTGATATTCTTTGGTCTATTGGCAATCGATCATTAGTGTGATTGGATGCATTTTGAAGTCTTGATTTGTGAACAGATTTGTTGGTGCAAGAGTAATTTGTTGTTCTTGAAATCTACCATTGTAGTTTGTGTTGTTTTTGTTAGGTAGAGTTACTTGAATATATTTTGTCTTAGATTTGAAATGACAGGATCTAACATTTATTTGAAATCCACCTCTTTTACTCCAAAACTTTATATGGATTCATTCAAATAGAATACATCAATTTTTAGCACATTCAAATAATACATTTTGCTCAAAACCAAATGCATGAATTAGCATACCTAGACATAACTTATAGTGGTAAACAAGGTCATTAATGTTTTTATATACATACATATATGTATATGTATATGTATACATACATATATGTATATGTATACGTATATATCAAGTTTTTGAAATATAGGTATATAAAACATCAATGGAAATATCGATATTTCGAAAAGATATTAATCTAAAATTTAAAAAAAAATAATAATATAATAATATTTTATACTTTTAAAGAAATGAGAAATTTTATGTTTTTCTAAAGGTTAAAATCCTATAAATAATTGAATAAACATAAACACCTGACTTGTAAGAAATTAAAATAGAGTGAATTTTTATTTTTTAAATAATTGTTGAGGAGAATTGTATAATAATGAATGCTATTTAATTTTAAAAAATTAAAGCATATCCATATATGAATTTTAATAGTATAAACTTATAAAAATAATTTTATCCAATGAATCTTGAATTACTTTTGAACTTATCTTAATATATTTAGTACATTCAGTATTTATGCTAATATTTTGTAGTTCCATTTGTTTATATTTATGAAAATATATGAATTTTCACATGTTGGAAGACGAACTTTTGAATTGTGTTTTCATTTTTTTTCTCTGAAATTCTTCGAAATTTTTCAAAATATTGTTATATATATTTCGCTGGATATCTCAGTATTTCACTTGATATTTTGCTGATTTTATGAATTTTTACATGTTGGAATACGAACTTTTGAATTGTGTTTATAATTTCTTTTTCCAAAATTCTTCAAAATTTCTTGAAATATTGTTATATTTCACTTGATACTGATTCTTTTTATAAAATTTGACTAATATAGATATATTTCGTAAATATTATCAATATCTTTCAATAAATCAATCTATCGCTGAAAATAATGTCAAAAAGATATGATGTGTTTTAAATATCACGCCTTCATGAAAATTTAACATATCGAACGAAATTGCAATATCTTAGTCTTGGTGATAATTGTACTCATATTTGAATTATTCTCCCTCAATACTCTCAAAATAAAAACTAAAAAATAAAAAGATGATTTATAAATGCAGCACAAAAGGAAATGCGGACGAGTTGTCATGTGTTGAAAACAATTTTATTTAGTTTCAATAATTACCGTTTCAAGTGATAATTTAAAGTCTTGCTTTTCACACAACTAACTCGTTAGTGAAACCATTTTAATTAACTTTAATCATTTTATATAGCACAAAACTAAAGAGAATGTTGAACTTGGAAAAAAATTTGATGTTGGAAACAAATCATGTAGATACGGAGGGAAAAGCAAAAATTCATAGTATAGGAAACATTTATTTGATTTGCAGCAGGAAATGAATTAATAAAAAAGACAAAGTTGGAGTTGGGTTTCTTTCTAACTAGTATTTATAGTGGTTTGTTTGTATTTGATACAGTGGAATCTATAAAACTAGTCTAGGTAAGATTATTACCCAAAGAAAAGCTATGAAGCACCTAATACTGTTCCTTGCTCAAAATGATGCTGTTCAAGCATGTGGCCTGCAAAAATTAGGCTCTCCTTCAAGCTTAATGGGATGTGAGTTAGAATATATATATATATATATATATATATATATATATATATATATATGTATGTATATATTTTGGTGACAGTTATTTAGAATGCTCGCCAATTAAGGGTAAGCATTCGGTCAAATTGAACTGAACTATGGAATAACCGAATAAACCAATCTTAAATTTTAAAGAGTCAAATTGAACCGATTTATGAAACTAACCGAACTGAACCAAATCAAACCAATATTTTTACAAGGTTCACTTAACCAACATATTTCAGTTTGGTAATTCGTTTAATTCAATTATTTCTATATATATATATATATATATATATATATATATAATTTGGTCAGTTTGATTTTTTTTTTTTTTTTTTTTGGTTTTTTTGAATATAAACTGTACAGAGCCGAATAGACCAAATTAAATTTGGTGCGATCCGATTTTCGGTTTTCACAGTTTTTGGCTCACCCGTACTGCCAGTATTTTGTTTATTTATGTATGATGAGGAAGCACCGTTCTTCTCTTTCCTCTTCAAACTACTGTAGATCGTATTAAACTTTATATTAAGCACTTTAACATGTGTTTGTGTTTCTCATCGGCGATGTATTTTTTTTTTTTTCTTGTACTTTTTAGGACCAACATTTACGTCAATCCGCCAATAGCTCCTCCTTTAGTTGGTGGCTATGGGTATGGTTATGGTGTGCCATTCTACGGGGGCTGGGGCTGGTCGCCATTTTCGTTCTTCGCACCAGGTCCTGGCGTTGCCATTGGTATTGGAGGTGGCTTCGACACATTGGTACTCTTTGTGGTTCTTGGTGCTGTTGCTGCAGTGATCAGGAGATTCATCGGATCAAGAGACGAAGATGAGTACGAGTGATAAGAAAAACTCAGGAGAGATGTAAAATGTTTTCAATTGACTGCGACACATTCTAAGCTGGCCATTGTTGTAATCTATGTGAAATACCATGTAATGTAAGTATGATAAGAGAAACGAAACTTTGAACAATTTTTGCTGTATAGTGTTCTTGTTACATATGACTGATACTGTTTCAGATAGGATCCAAAGAACGACATTTTCTTGAGAAAAATGAAGGAGAATCTTTACTCCTTGCCTAGCCCCACTTTGCCCCTAAATCAGTGAAATTTTAGATAATTGAAGGCATGAATTGAAAACAATTTGCTTCCTTCTGGTGGCTAACTTTTGAAGCAAAAGTGGTGCGCCCCCAGATGTTGCTTTGAACATAATATGAGAAAAATTTTAAGAATCAGAATGTGAGAGGTGTGTCATATTTGAACATAGTTGATGAATTTCCTACTAGAGAATTTACTAGTACGTTTGATATATCATAATAAAATATAATGTAATTAAATGTAATTCTAATATAAATATTATATTTGAAATATATTTAATTATATTATATTATATTTCATTACGGTATCGCAAATGCATTGCAAGTTTTACTAAGAAAAATTAGGGATTGATTCTTTGCACTCTATATTCTTTAAAAAGATAAGAAATGAAGTTAATTTCTGAAAGGTAGATGGATTAGTTCCCATTTATTGATGGACAATGTTGAGAAATAAATTTCACATAAAATAATAACAAAATATATAAAAAGAACTTATAAGTTAATGGGTGTTGAATTTAATACAAGTCAATTAGTTTTGTAGAACTAAGTTTCAATGTTTGCTCACTTATATGCCTATGTGTATATGGGCCTATAGACTTTAAGAGGCACAAATAATATGGAAAATTTCTAGCACTTGATATCAAGTCAAAAAGTACACAGTTTAGGCCAATTTTCCAGCAATATTAGGCACAAATTATATGATCAAAATTCCCAACAATTGTTATCCTCCCTAAAAAAGTTCAAAACAAATGAGAAATCATTTCAATTTATAGACCTGATTATTTTCTTATAATCGCCACGATCAACTATGTATAATAGCAAGCACTGTATCCTGTCAAGTGTCAAGAAACTAATTATTTCTCAGGTTAAAAAAATGATCATACAATCAGATTTTTAGTAGTAGAAATGGATATACCAAAACATGCTAACAGTTTCCCTTTACAATAAAATTACGGCTCTCATAATTCCTTTATCAATCCATTAGCTGTACAGCCGCAATAGCAGGTATTTTATCTCTCAACTTTTGTGTCAAAGCAACGCGGACGGTCATAACTCCAGCTGCAGGCCCACTAAGCCGAACCTTGACTACATAATCATCAATTTGAACCAGTTCCAGTACTCCACCTCCAGTCCCAGAGAGGTATGGTCTAATTTCAGAAAGAACCTGAAAGTAACCGATTTAAGCTGTTTAGTTGGAGTTCCATACATCTTCCAGCATAAATACATAATAAGATGTTACAATTATACCATGCAGAAAACTAATGGTTAAAAATTAATTAGGAATTCACACTAATCAAAGTTTGTCATTACTCATAAGAAATGAGCAAAATTGTGATATTTATGTAAGAAAAAATATGATAGGCAATACATGCAATACATCATAAAAACACTCTGCACTTTGCAGTGTCCTACCAAATGTTCCAAAATATATTAAGAAGATTTGTCATTGTTAAGCAATTGTTAGCTTCCAGTAGATCAGTAGCATGCAACATCAGAAGTAAACCGAAGATTCAACGTTTTGCATGTATTCTGGACAACATATCAAAACTTCAGACCCAGTAGCTTTGTCAGTAGCATGCAACATCAGAAGTAAACTGAAGATTCAACGTTAAACCGAAAATTCAATGTTTTGCATGTATTCTGGACAACATATCAAAACTTCAGATGCAGTAGCTTTGTCATTGTTAAGCAATTGTTAGCTTCCAGTATATCAGTAGCATGCAACATCAGAAGTAAACTGAAGATTCAACGTTAAACTGAAGATTCAATGTTTTGCATGTATTCTGGACAACATATCAAAACTTCAGAGGCAGTAGTTTTGTCATTGTTAAGCAATTGTTAGCTTCCAGTATATCAGTAGCATGCAACATCAGAAGTAAACTGAAGATTCAACGTTTTGCATGTATTCTGGACAACATATCAAAACTTCAGATGCAGTAGCTTGCTATTGACAGCCAAGAAATGAAGGATTATGTCATCATTCTTATCAAATGTATTCTCTAATCTCTTCATCTAAACTCAGAATGCAACACCTTAATCACTATAAACGTCTAACTGCACTTAATAACAAGATAACTATAAACATGAAGCCAAAGAAATGCCAACATATGCAGTGTGGAACAACTAAAGAAACTAATTGAAGTAACCTTTTCGATGTTTTCCTCATTTAGCTCCAGTCCTGTTTCAGTGTCCATGATCTGCTCTACAGATATGATTTCTGGTATTTTATCGCGTAGACGAGTTTCAATTCCCATCTTTAGTGTCATTGTAGAACTTGGACATGATCCACATGCTCCTTGAAGCTTTAATACTACAATAAGACCATCTATCTCATGTAAAACCACATTGCCTCCATCAGCCATCAAACCAGGCCGCACCTCATCTAAAACCTTCTCCACATTCTCTTCAGTTAATGGAAGGACACAGCTTGGTGAAACCACTAGTCCTTTAGGTGAAATAAATCACACAAAAATTACAAAATCAAGATTTCAGATTCAAATTTCAATCATATAACTTATGAGAAAGTTGAGGAAATGAAAATAGAAAGATTCGTACGTTGTGTTTTTTTTTTTTTTCCTTTTTCTTTTTTAATTTTCGGTTCAATAATACTGTTAAATCATCCTCTTAACAACTTACATTCTTTAGAGTATTCCATTGTTTAACATGGTGTCACAATAAGAATATAATTTTTAATTGTTTATCAAATATGTATGGAATGTGGAACAATGCATCGAGAACCCATAGATTTAGAAATATTACAATATGTAGAACATTATCAACTGATTCAATTTTTGCATTTCAATTCCTTCTTGAAACTCAAGAAAGCATGTAAATGGACTTCAATTTAGCCTCTTTTTTGTTTCAAATTCTTGCTTTTTGATTTTTTATTCCTAAGAACTGTATTTTAATTTTGCTAGAAAATAAATGCACTACCAGGAAGCTATAGTTGAAAAATATATAAATTTTTTCTTCGCATTAAAAAAGAAAAAAGCAATTACAACAATAAATTCATTTTTGCTTTACATAAAATAATCTTCTTTGCTTATTCTTATTTACCAAACATTGTATTCTATTTCCTACTTCCATATTAGCAAAAAGCAAAGAAAGGCAAGCTAACAAAAACAAGCCTTAGAAGATGCAAAGGAGCAAAATAAAGCAAAGAACACAATTTCCACCTGAAGTGACAAAGTCATTACTGTTTTCTTTTATTCTAATTTGCAAAAATCATGTAATGTTCATATCTTTACTGCCAGATTATCTAGCCCAAAATTCATATAATTGAACCCAATTAATTTTGGGATTAAGTTTAAGTTGAGTTGAGTTTTTCATATATTTACTAATTAAAGAAAAAAATTTTGACCAGGAGTTTCTTAACAAGATTTCCTTGAAAGAACATAGTGAGAATTTTCATATCAAAGTATCAGCTACCCAATAGAGCAGATAACAGGGGCAAGTCAATATGTAATTGTTTATGCAATTTAAACCATCTGGGTTCACTCAAAACTAGATCAAGAAAAACAATTACAAAAGAAATACCTGAAAATTTCCTTCTAGTAGGGTTGAGCTTGAAAGAGAATAGATTTCTGCTATGAAATTGTCCTCTGAGGAAAGAATTCTGCTTTGAAGGAAAAAAAAAAAAAAAAAAAAAAAAACCATAATGAGTATGTAAAGAAAAATGCAAATGCCCACATTTACTAATGGAAAAACATTAAAGAAGGCATACCTTGAAGACTGGTAAATAGTGGGTTCTATCAAATAAAGAAAGAGAAGGATTCAACATTGAAGATTTTATAATAATCTTACAATTGGCAATTTACTTTTCCCATTAACTTTTGGTTTCTGTTAAAAAAAAAAAAAAAGGCAACTATGCCCAATTGAATAGATTTTGTTAGAAATACATGGATAACAATGGTGGGGATAGAAGAAAACTGGCAACAGACTGGTGTTTGTGGATAGAGTCTCTGCTCCCAAACTCAGAGAGAGGAATGAAGCCACGTGGAGTTACTAGTGGGTTTTGTTCATGGCCTCATGGCTTTATTTGCAAGTTTGTACTAACATTCTTCATTCTTGGCCAAAAAAAAAAAAAAAAAAATTCTTCGAACTTTTTATTATTTTCTATATTTTTTTCTAATAAATTATTATTTAGCCGTTAAATTTTAATAAAATTAATTTTAAGATTTTTATATTTTGAAAAACTAGGTTGTACTCCTGCATATGCATCCCGTTAGATATTTTGGTCATTTTGTTCAAATTTTTTCACTTTTTCATTAAAAAATTAGTTTTGTTGTTCAAAATACCCAAAAAATTAGTTTTTCTATCAGATATTTTATTTAAGAAATTAATTTTTGTTAGGAGTATTGTATTTAAGAAATTAATTTATTTAAAGAATTAATTTTTTATTAGAGATATTATATTTAAGAAATTAATTTATTTCAAAAATTAATTTTTTATTAGGAGTATTGTATTTAAGAAATTAATTTTTATTAAGAGTATTATATTTAAAAAAAATTAATTTTTGTTTAGAGTATTATATTTAAGAAATTAATTCTTGTTAGGAGAATTATATTTAAGAAATTAAAATTAATATTTGTTAGGAGTATTATATTTAAAAATATTAGTATTATATTGTAAATAATCATATTTAAGAAAAAATATTATATTTAAGAAATGAAAAATCTTATATTTAAGAAATGAGGGGTATTTTAATTATTTTGTATGTATTTAAAGGAAAAATATAAAAATTTTGAAGGAATGACTAAAAAATATAATGAAATGCAAATACATGAATGCAATAGTTAATTTCTCCACAAAAAAAAAAAAAAAAAAAAAAGACCTTAGTGTTAATTTTGATGAACTTAGAGACTAAATAATAATTTATCTTTTTTTTTACTCTAAAAAAGAAGAAAAAAAATTGTTTCTTTAATACATTCTAATTTTCTCAACCACAGTATTTTTTTTTAATTTAAACTTTATGCCTAAAAAAATGTTGTTATTCTTAATTGTTTAATAACAATAATATTGTAATGTAGTCTAATTAATTTTCTCATTCCGTATGAAATTAGCGAGAGATATCAAAAGAGAATACTATCCTGATGCGTTTTATTAGTAATAAAATTATAAGTGGTAATATGTTACTAATGTTTTTAATTAGTGCAAATTAGCTTGTAAAATTAAATTGGTTATACCATGTAAAAATGTTTATAAGAATATTTATTGATAAGGGTTGGTGTTTGTGCCTTAATTATCAAAAAGTTGATCAATTTTTACAATTTTTTATAATTTTATCATATAATTTAAAATTTAATAATGAAACATTATTAAATTTACTAATATATTTTTATTGTTAAAATTCAAATTTTAAATAGTGGTTCAAATTTATTGATAGAGAAGGGATAAAATATAAAAATCATTTTGAGGCATATTTAGTGTTTAACAGAGAGAAATTCATTCATTAACAAAAAAAAAAAAAAAAAAGAAATGCAGTTCTTATACAAGATAGTGCAACAATGCTACAATAGGATTTATGATCAAATATAAATATGTAGCAGATTGCAAGAATCTACCAACCACCCAATTTGTAGCCAAATTGGTTGAGAGACATCCTTATTCACAACTGAATCTGAAAAACCTAAAATAATAATAATAATAATAATAATAATAACAATCATCTTTCATGATTGGTTATTTACAATTGAACCAGCTGCTCCAAATCCAATTCAAAAATAATAATTTATGGCTTCCATCTTAATAACCATAAAAATAGCCTCCTTTAAAGCTATTGCTTCACTGGCCAGAAGAGACATCTTTACACTTTAGCATTCTGACACACCATCCAATAAATCTCATCAAATAAATTGGTCAATTCCATGACCCATTAGGCGAATGATCTACATTGTGAGATATATACAACCTATTAACACATGCTTCAAGCATAGCTTTACATTCTTCATTGCAAATCCTTGCTAAGACATTCCGCAGTGAGTTCCATTTTTATCAATGGAATGTTAATAGATAGTTAAGCAAACAATTAGCTTAATGCAAATTCTAAAAAATCAACATAAATGCATGTACACATGCACCAACCTACTCACTTTATAAACTCTCATTTGCAAGTGCATAATGATTGAGACTGAGGACACTGCAGAAGTGTATATATTTCTTAATTTAAAATAAGTTAGAAAAAAAAAGGCTCCTACAAAGTTGTTGAAGATGATGAAAATTCAAATGAGTTCAATCACTTGCAAGGAAAACAAATAACTTTAGTTACCTAATACTACATATGATTTACTTATACACCTTTATTAATATGAATGTAAAACCTACAAATGAGGTGACTAATATTTCCGAATTGGTAACAATACCAAGAAAAACCAAGTATTTGGCTGCATTTTCCTAAAGTTAAATCAAATCAAAGTGAAAATAACTTGGAAAGGATAGAAACTACTTGCAATTCCTCAAATCTTTTAAAGTAATGTTGAACTTGAAAATTTCACTACATTTTCATCCATTAATAACTTTCACAAAATCCTATAGCTTTTTCTTGATAACCTTCGCAAAATTCCAGCAGCTTATTCTGATCGATATCATTACTAGATAATAGCTTTATTACCAAGTCTGTGGTGGTATCATCTGCAGAGAATCCCCTATTTTGCATTTCATCAATAAGTTGTCTTGCCCTTGATGCATCCTTGTGCTTGAGAAACCCTTGGACAATCACA
This sequence comes from Reutealis trisperma, assembly GCA_947687605.1. Classification (NCBI taxonomy): domain Eukaryota; kingdom Viridiplantae; phylum Streptophyta; class Magnoliopsida; order Malpighiales; family Euphorbiaceae; genus Reutealis; species Reutealis trisperma. Next base: position 43,996 of record CANTUT010000208.1, on the reverse strand, counting down.
TTATATGTTCATGCATTTGGTAAGTAGCCACCTGCTACCATTTTTCTTAAAACCTTAGATGCTTCATCAAGTAATGCTTCTTTGCAAAGTCCATTGATAAGTACAGTATAAGTTTGAACATCAAGCTGTAACCCTGTCAATAAAAGCCTAGAAGATAATACCATTCCACTTTTAAGCTTTCTAGCTTTGAACATAGCATCAGTCAAGATACTATAGGTGATGTAATCAGGCTTCAATTGACTCTTTTGCATTGATTTAAACTTTATACACATATAATGGCATGGTCACATGTGGCATTTCATATTTTAAACTTTATCTTCTATTGCATCCTTATCAATCTGATGAGAGATAGATATTACCTACTGAATCTGAGTGTTATGGTTTTGGCACACCAAGATTTCATTGTAGAAGTCTAAAGAATCAGAGGACTGTAAGTAGTCATACAAAAAGTCATGGAGGAGCAGCATCTAGTGGTAGTTTGCATATTTCCCCTCCAATTGATATACCACCTTCTTCTGCACCTACACAAGCACTAGTTGGAAGGAGAATTCAATTTAGAACTCCTGAGCATAGAGAAGTTGCACCAAATGACCTCTTGTACAAAAGCTACTGGATTGCAATAGAAAGGACATGATGCAACAACTGCAAGGCAACTTGAGGCTTAGAGACTAAGAATGATATCTAACTTGTTTTAGAGAAATGCATAACAAGTAGGAGACAAGTTCTAAGACATTGGATTTATTTTTGTTCATGTTTTGTTATATGCATTTGGACACTCAATAATGGTTGGTGCAGTTTGAAATTTGTCCATATATTTTGTCTGCTATATAATTGGTTAGGAGGTCACAATTTCCAAATATTGTAATCAGATGAATATAAGTCTGGTCAATTCTTTTGTTTTTTATTCTGTTATCCTAGTTTGAGACAAACTTATGAACTAATGTGTTTGGAACAAACTGGTGATGCAAAAGATATTCATATCACAATGTAATATCACATTAAACTAAGTTAAAGGAATATGTTAGTGTGAATTTGTAGGAAAATTGCAAATGCCTAGTTTTGTTACTAATGTTTTATGTACAGGTCTTTATACAAGTATAGTATGAGATTTGCTTGCTAAAATTTTTACAGGACAAATATTATTCCCTAGTTAATGAATCTAATTTACTAGTTAAACATCATAATTTCAAACAACGAAATATGCATATCATATAATTCAAACAAGTTGAAAATATAAATATAATTCAAGTAATTACAAAATTTAGGTTCTGATAATCTTTAACACAACTACATTCTGCCCAAAAAAATACCACCAACTCAGCAACCTAGCCCCCAAACCTTACTTTAAAAGCAAGACATAAACTATGAACAATTCCCAAGATAAAATGACTAGTACCTTAAATTTTTTTTTTTCTTTTTCCATGATTAGCACAAGTTCCTCTTCATCTCTCTTCTCCATCTTTAGTATCTCCATCTCTTCTCTCAGTTGAGCAACCTCACCCAGCAAACATTCATTTTCAACATACAATTGGAATTGCATATCAGGAGTCCCAAATTGCATGTTGTTCGGTGAATGATTTTTTACTATTAACTGGTTGGATGTTATCCATCTTCATTTGATTAATCAGTTGCCCATATCTTTTTAGAATGTTGGGATCAATCCATTTAAAGAATTTACACTTTACAGGCAACTGTTGCAATCAAAATAATTTTAAATTAATACAATTTGAAATTCATGTCAATTACATAATACCCAAGTGATTAAATATTCAATAAAACTTATATCTAGCACAAACGAAAAAATCTTCTGCTTGGGCTCATATCGCTCCAAGATGTTTGAATTGATGCTCTAAGACTACACTCATAGTAAACAATCAAATGATCTGATATTGCATCAGACATACCATTCTCATGCTTCTCATCCTTTGGCTGGTGATTGAAGAAGAATAAAAAGCCATGGTTCTTGCTTGATTCAATTCATTTTCTCTCAAGCTATCTCTAATTTCATTCAAATTTCATATGCTAATTTCTTATTTTAGGGTGCAATTCACAAAAAAAGGAGATTTCTAAGCCAATTTACCTTAACTGCTCAATGTACATGGGACCCATACATCTATTTCATTAGGGCCCAAATAAATGTCTATTATGATTACATGATAGCACATGACGACTAAGTTCATAATTGAGCTAATTTGATGACTTTAAATCCTTAATTGAATGAAATTTTTTACAAGATACTAAATTGAGCAATTTGCAAAAGTTCAAACCCCAAATTGGGTATTCTCCCTTATACAGACACATTCTAATATTTGACCCATATGTTACAAAATTACTTTTTGAATACTGATCCCTAAATCAAAATCTAATTAATTAGACAAAGCAAAATCATTTACTAATTATACCCATTTTAGCAACTTAACTTACACATTCTTTAATTAGGCACTTATAAGATTTAGACAAAAGATTCAGGTTCAATTCTTTCTCCCCATATTAAAAAATAACAAGAATAATAATTGCATTGTAATTGTTAAATTATAATATGATCATTTATTATCGCCAAGTTAATTTCCAACTACTATTGAATAATCTCAAAATATTAGTACCAAAGTTTGAATCATGTAAAACTTAATAAATATGAACACTAATAATAAATTACTAAATTCATTTTGAATTAAAAAAAAAAAAAGAAAAAAGAGAAGGAAATGAAAAACAAATTCGAAACTCAAATTTGGAACCTATATATCAATTATTATTATTATTATTATTATTATTATTATTCTTTGCCTCCAAACATAGCACAATTGTATATTAAAGATGATGCGGATAAGATCTCATTGGCCAAAAAAAAAAAAAAAAAGATAAGAAGATCAAACATGTGCTCTACGCACTTTTAATTAGTGAATGTATTAATGTTGACCTGTCAAATTAATGTATAATTAATAATACAAAATTTAAAATATAAAAAATAAATAGGTAAAGGGAAAAGCATTCCCTTTTTCTTCATCAAATTTATATTGTCCAAATTCAAATTTTAAATATTCGATTCAGATTTATTGATAGAGAAGAGAGAGAATATAAAAATCATTTAGTCAGTGTCATTTTGAGGCATATTTAGTGTTTAACTGAAAGAAATTCATTAACAAAGGAAAAAAAAGCAATTCTTATACAAGATAATGCAACAATGCTAAAATAGGATTTGTGATCTAATATAAATATATAGCAGATTGAAAGAATTTACTAACTACCCAGTTAGCAGCCAAATTGGCTAAGCGTGTAGCATAATACATGCCAAAAAACCAAAGATAATAATAATAATAATAACAATCAGATCTCAGTCAGCGTATATCTTTCATGATTGGTTATTCACAACTGAATCAACTGCTCCAAATCCAATTCAAAACTTACAATTTACCCATCTTAATTGCCAAAAACATAGCCTCCCTTAAAGCTATTGCTTCACTGGCCAGAAGGGACATCCTTACACTTTAACATTTTGACACACCATCCAATAAATCTCCATCAAATAAATTGATCCTCTTGGGTCACAATATCCCTTAACTTTCCTTCTACACATAATAAATTTCAGATAAATTGGTCAATTCCATTCCATGACCCATTAGGTGAATGATATACACAACCTTTTAACACATGCATCAAGCCTACCTCTGCATTCTTCTTTGAAGATCCTTGCTAAGACATTCCACACTCAATTCCTTTTTCATCAGCTGTAATCACCATGCATGGAATGTTAATCGATAGTTAAGCAAACAATTAACTTAATGCAAATTCTCAAAAATGAACATACATGCATGTACACATGCACCAGCCTACTCGCTTCACAAACTCTCACTCGCAAATGCACAATGATTAAGAGTGAGGGCACTACACACACAATTTATATATTACTTAATTTAAAATATGCTAGAAAAAAAAAAAGACTCCTACAAAGTTGTTGAAGATAATGAAAATTCAAAGGAGTTCAATCACTTACAAGAAAGACAGATAACTTTAGTTACCTAATACTGCATATGATTACCTATGCACTTCTATTAACATGCATGTAAAACCTACAAAATGAGGTGACTGACATTCCCAAATTGGTAACAATATAAGCAAAAGCGAGTAGCAGGCTGCATCTTCCTGAAGTTAAAGAGCAAATCAAAGCCAAAATAACTCAGACAGAATAGAAACTACTTGCAATTCCTCACATTTTTAAAGTAGTTGAATATGAAAATTTCACTACACTTTCATACCTTGATAACCTTCATAATATCCCAGTAGCTTTTTCTTGATAACCTTCACAAAATCCCAGCAGCTTCTTCTTATCAATAACATTACTAGATAATAGATCTATTACCAGGTCTGTGGTGGCATAATCTGCAGAGAATCCCCTATTTCGCATTTCATCAATAAGTTGTCTTGCCCTTGATGCATCCTTGTGCCTAAGAAACTCTCGGATGATTACATTATGTGTGTATCCATTTGGTAAGTAGCCACTTGCCTCCATTTTTCTTAAAACCTTCAATGCTTCATCTAGTAATCCTTCTTTGCAAAGCCCATTGATAAGTATAGTATAAGTTTGATCATCAGGCTGTAACCCTGTCAATAAAAGCCTACAAAATAATCCCATTGCATCTTTAAACTTTCAAGCTTTGAACATAGCATCAATCAGGATGCTATATGTCATGCAATTAGGCTTCAATTGACACTTTTGCATTGAATTAAAAAGTGCAAATGCCTGATCAAGATACCCATGATTGCAAAAGCCATCAAGCAAAATCGAATAAGTTATTACATTGGGTGGATGGCCATGAGAATACATGTTCTTGAAAAGCTCTTGTGCAGTCTTAACCTTCCCTACTCGGCACAAGCCGTATATCAGAGTATTGCAAGTGACACTGTCAGGAATTATACCTTTTTCAAGCATCTCCTCATAAAGTTGCTTTGCCTCATCTCTCCTTTTGCTCATACAATATCCATTTATCAAGATGTTGTAGCTAAAAGTATTACGCATAGTACCATTGGTTATCATTAAATCTAGTACTTTTCTAGCTTCATCCATTTGGCTTTGCACGCAATATCCGTTCATCAGCGAACTGTATGTTTTTACATTAGGCTTTATACCCCTTTGAAACATGATTTTGACTATTTCTCCAGCCTTTGAAGTCTTTCCTTCTTTAGAAAGTGCATCAACGAAGATATTGAAGATGACTACATCCGACACAATATTTGAGTCCAACATTTCTTCAAACAGCATTGAAACTTGATTGAATTGGCAGGAATTACAGAGACCATGAATTGAAGAGTTGTATGTGACAACATCAGGCGAAATTCCTTTCCTCCTCATTCGAGAAAAGAGGTCTAAATCCTTGCAAAGCGCCTTTACTGTGATATTATAAGTATAGTCATTAGGATGATACCCTCTAGCCATGATCTCATTAAACAATTCCATGGCTTGAGTAATTTTACTTTCTACACAAAGCCCATTAATTAAGCTGCTAAATGTTACAATATCATGCTGAAATCCAAGTTTGAGAATTTTGGCCTAAATTGAGAACCCTAAATCCACAAAATGTAAGCAGCAGAAGCAATTGATCAAGATGTTAAGAGTATAGATATTCATTGGGATTCCATGCAATTCCATATGTTTATAGAATGAAACAACAGCGTCATAATGTTCCATTTTCATAGTTGCAGATAATAATTTGTTAAATATTCTAATGGAAGGGAGTCAATTCGAGTGACATTGAAAGTAGAAGAAGAATAAAAAAAAATGGGAGGTAGAAATCAAAACCTTTTTCATTTGCTGTTGAAAAAGGTGAAACTGAAAAGCTATTCATGAAACTGCTTCCCCACGCCATTATCATCTTCATCATCTTCTTCAAGATGATTTTGATTTTGACAGAAAAATTGGGAATTGGAACAAGATTAGGGATTCGATTGTTTTATACAAATAATGCTAAAGTAACCAATACAGCACTATAAGTGGATACATCATAGTGCTAAGGTGACTTCAATGACCGGTTACCTATTGAACTCGTATCAAGCTACGTTATCATCAACTCAAATGCAGGTGTAAATGGATCTAAATTTACTGACATGTTAGGCAAGCTATGTTAATAGGTGAGATTTGCCGATGAAAGGAAGGTTTTGCCGGCTGTGAAGGTCGCTAATATTCAAGGTTTGAGAATGGGAAAGAAAATAAGATTGAGATCTTGTTCTTCTCCGCAGCAAAACAACATCGTTTAAAGAAAAGTTCAAATTAATTACAATAAATTGATAAGTTTATGAGAAAATTGCCATGTCTTGTAGTACACTGGGGAATGCTGTTAATGGTTAAAAAAAATAATTTAGAAGTAGGTAAATTAATTTTTTTTTTTAAAAATTGAAAAAAAAATCAATTTACTTACTTCTGCTTAAAAGTAGTTTTTAAAAAAAATTAAAAATTTTTGTTAAAAATCGCTTTTCTCAAATGCAATGTCAAACGGACTCTTAACATATGTGATAGAATAATAAAAACTGATAAAATTTAGAACTTTTTTGTAATCAATTTTTTTTTAATAGCTTATAAAAATTAATAGTTCAAATGTTTTGTAATTTAAGTGATAGTCTTAAAATTAAGGCAAAAAAAAAGTGAGTCTTAAAATTATTTTTTTTTTGTAATATTTTTTTCATTTAAGTTGTTTTTATTTTCATAATTTAATTTTCTAAAGAATGCTCACCTTAAAAATATTTGCATTTGGGAAGATTAGAATGTACTTTAAAAAATTTGTTTTCCAAATAAAGATTAATACAAAATAAGTATAGAAAGAAATAAAAGAAGTTCTAATTTTAGAAATTGAAAAATGATTTATAAAGTCCATAATTTTTTGGGTCTCATGCAAAATCAATATATTATTAGTAAAGAAAATATTATCTAGTTTCTGAAATTTACTTAAAATAATAATTTCATTTCTGCAGTTTAAAAAATATGCTCTTTAATTTCTAAAATTTCTTTTCGTTATGTTAATTGGTCATTTTGTCCAAATTTTTTTAAAAGCTCATTAACAAAAATTAGAAAAAAAAAAAAAAGAAGATAATTATTAATACCTAAACTATCCTCTCCCTCACCTTACTTACTTTTACACAATTTTCTTTTGTTTTTAGAAAGATTCGATAAGGAGTGAAGGGCTTAGATCCATATAATTTACATTCAACGCTTTGCGCACATGCTGTAATGAGAGTGCTCCACATGAGTGAATTGGGGTTTTCAATTCCATGGAATATTGGATAGTTGTAGTGAAGGTTGTTGAGGGTAGAGAAATGAAGAATTCGACTATAAAGAAAAAGGGTGGCTAGTTGATTGGGCAATGTGGAACATAGAGCTTGAGCACGTATTTGCTTGAGCTGTGATATTTGCCTGCACTCATTCAAGGAAGAAAGAAGATGATGGTTGTTATGAATATTGATCATATTCATACAATCAGAACAGAAGAAGGAGAAAAAGAAGCAGAATAGAGGAAGGAGAGAGAGACAGAAATTATAGTTGTTATTGATTAATTTGATACCCTCTTGCAATGCTATTTTTTACTACTTCTAATAACTATGCTAATTGACTAACTATTTTGTAACAACTAATAACAAACTCATAACAACCTATACAACTCATCAATCCTAGTCATTACATCCTATTGGTTGATTAATGAGCTAAATCACTTCTATTAACAATCCTAACAATACCCTCCTTTTGAAGATCATCCTTGTCCTCAAGGATAAAAGTAGGGAATTGATGTTGCAGAAAAGTCTTGTCCTCCCAAGTGGCATCTTCAAGTGGCAGGTGTTGCCATTGAACTAAATATTGCAAAACTAACTTGCTACCTTTCCTAATTGTTTTGGACTTGAGAACCTGAGATGGCATAGTATCAATTGGAGTGACAGCAATAGTTGGAGGCAGTAAAGGCTGAACTTGCTGAGTGTCACTAAGGCATTTCTTCAATAAAGACACATGAAACACAAGATGAATAGAGCAATTATCAAGTAATTGCAACTTATAAGCCACTGATCCAATTTTAGCAATGATAGGAAAAGGCCCATAATACTTGGCAGAGAGTTTCAAACACCTCCTTTGAGCCACTGAAACTTGCCTATATGGTTGTAATTTAAGATACACCAAGTCACCTATGTCAAAAGTTATGTTGGACTTATGAAGATCAGCTTACTGCTTTATGTTGTTCCTTGCCTTAGAAAGTTGCATCTGGAGCTTAGTACTAAGATGAAGTCTTTCAGTCAATAAGTCTTCCACTGAAGCCACTGAAAGGGATGACAAATCAGTACAAGGCAAGGAAGGTGGTGTGTAACCATAAAGTGCTTGAAATGGTGTCATATTGATGCTACTATGATAAGTAGTGTTGTACCACTATTCAGCCAAACTCAGCCATCTAGACCAAGAAGTAGGCCTGTGATGAGTCATGCATCTAAGGTAAGATTCCAAAATTGATTAAGTCTCTCAGTTTGGCCATCAAATTGAGGGTGATAGGCAGTGCTAAGATGTAGTTTTACTCCTAAAATTTTAAACAATTCTTTCTAAAATAAGCTGGTGAAAATTTTATCTCAATCAGAAACAATAGAGACAGGCAACCCATGCAACTTAACAATGTTATCTAGAAAAATTTTGGCAATTTTAGAAGCATTAAAAGGGTGTGAGAGAGGAATAAAATGACCATATTTGGTAAGTCTATCAACAACTACCAAAATAGTGTCTTTATGGTCTGATTTAGGGAGTTGAATAATAAAATCCATGGCAATCTGTGACCAGGCTTGGGTGGGAATAGGTAGTGGTTGCAATAGTCCAAGGTAGGTCACATGTTCAGATTTGCATTTGAGACAAATATCACAATACTGGACCCAAGAATGTACCTGTTGTTGCACACCAAGCCAACAAAACAAAGAATGGAGTCTGTGGTAAGTAGCTGTACCTCTACTATGTCCACCAACAGTAAAATTGTGAAAGTGAAATTAATTTCTGTCTCAAATAAGTAGTTGCACCCACATAAATTTTACCTTTGTACCTCAATAGACCAACATGAAGTGTATAATTGGTTTTGGAATTAAGATCAATAGTCAATTGTTGAAGTAATGGCTGTAAAACATCATCTTCAATATAACTGTGCAAAATTTCTTCAATCCAAGAAGGAATTATGGTTGACACCTGTAGAGAGTACAAGTGTTGTCTAGAAAGAGTATCAGTAGCATTGTTTTCAATTCCCTTCTTATAATGAATAGTGTAATCCAGCCTCAAAAGTTTGGTGACACTCCTCTTCTGAATTTGATTATACAATGTCTGATCCAATAAATGTCTAAGACTTTGATGATCATTCCGAATAATAAATGGACCAGTTTCAAAATAGTGTCTCTATCTAGTGAATGCCAAAATTATAGCCAGAAGCTCCTTTTCATATACTGAAAACCCCAAATGTCTTGGAGACAAGGCTTTACTCAAATAAGCTAAAGGTTGCTAGTCTTGCATTAGAACTGCTCCGATGCCATTACTACAAGCATCAGTCTTAAGGATGAAGGGCTTGGTGAAATTAAGAAGTCTTAATACAAGTACAGAAGACATAGCTTGTCGTAAAGTATCAAAGGCAATTGTAACTTCAGGAGTCCAATGGAATTGATCTTTTTTCAACAACTCAGTGAGTGGTTTACTAAGAACACCATAACTCTTTATGAATTTTCTATAGTAACCAGTTAATCCCAAAAAACCCCTAAGAGCTTTGATGGATTGAGGCAATGGCCAATTGACCATGGTAGCAATCTTATGTGGGTTAGTAGACAACCCTTCCCTGGACACTACATGTCCTAAGTACTCCACCTGTGAAGCTGCAAAACTACACTTGGATCTCTTAACAAACAATTGATGTCGTCTCAATAAAGAGAAAACCACCTGCAAGTGATCAAAATGTTGTTCCCAAGTATGGCTGTAGACTAATATGTCATAAAAAAAATACTAAAACAAACTTACCTAGTTGTGCTTTAAAGACAAAATTCATGAGGGCTTAAAAAATGGCAGGGGCATTGGTGAGGCCAAATAGCATAACTTTGAATTCAAAATGGCCATGATATGTTCTGAAAGCAGTCTTATATATGTTAGACTCTTTCATTCTAATTTGAAAATAATTAGACCTTAGATCTAATTGGGTGAAAAACATTGAGCCATATAATTCATTTGAAAGGTCATTAATGATTGGTATTGGAAATTTATCCTTAATGTTGAGGTGATTAAGTTGTCTGTAATCAATACAGAACCTCTACTGTCTATAATCAATACAGAACCTCCAAGTGCCATCCTTTTTCTTTACTAATAGGACAGGTGAGGCAAAAGGGCTTTGGCTTGGTTGGATAATATTGTTGGTAAGCATTTGATTAACCTACTATTCAATCTCAGTTTTATGTAAGGTATGGTACTTATAAGGTCTAATATGAACTAGTTTAGCATTAGGTTCTAAAGTAATTGCTTGATAAAAAATTCTAGAGGGTGGCAACGTGGTTGGTTCTTGGAATATGTCAATAAATACATCTAATAACTATTGTAAGTCAGGAGGTATAATATCGAAGGAATTAGCAGGCAATTCTTGCTGAATAGATATTGAGAAAAAAAAGAGATATCATACCATTGACTTTCTTCTTAACTAGTCTCTGTAAGTTCTTAACAAAAATGAACTTAAGTTCCCCTTCCTCCTGGATCCCAATAAGCTCTACTAGTTTGCCATTCATAATGAAGGTAAGCTTATAGTGTGCAAAATCACAAAGGATTGGACTATGATAACTGAGACAATCATATCCAAGGACAATGTCATATGGGCCTAAATCAAGCCACCGCAGATCAAAAACAAAGGTATTGTGATGCATTTGCCAGGTGAAATTTTTGCTTTTGCAAGTACTGAGCAGCTTGTGTCCAGTTGCAGAAGTAACTGCTAAAGGATTAACTTGGTGTAGGAACTTTTAAGCATCTTTGCAGTTTTGACATTCAAGAAACTGTGGGAGCTTCCACAATTAATCAAAATCAGTAATGGTGTATTATTAACCACTACCTTGAACTTCAATGTATTTAAAGGCAAATTCCCACTCAATGAGTTAAGGGTAGTTTTTTTAAGAGATTCATCCCACCAACAGTCTTCATAAGGAAAAACTTCTAGAGAAGGATCACTAGAATCACAAGGCTCCTCAGTAGCTTCCAAAGTCAACATTTGTTTTACTTTGCATTGGTGTCCTAGAAAGTATCAATCACCACACTTAAAACAGGATCTAGAGTTTTGTCTGAACTCAGGTACAGGTCTAATAGGTTGGGACTTGGTTGTATCAGGCTTGATAGAAGGTACAAATTGCATAACAAGTGTTGGGGAAGTATTGGATGGATTAAGGGAGGATTTAGGTGTGGAGTTGGAATATCTAGAAAAATTGGAGTTTGAAAAAGGGGGTCTGGGGGAAAAGCGAGATTTCTGTAATAGAGCTATATAGGACTCATCATGCAACTTAGCCAATTTGAAGGCTTAATAGAGGTTTTGTGGTTTAGATAGCTTAATTGTTGGTCTCAATTCAGTGCTCAAGCCACTAATGAAAGAAGAAATGAAAAAAATTCTCTTTGAACTTAGGATATGATTTAAGGAATTGAGATCTCAATTGTTCAAATTTGTCTTAGTAGTCTTGCACTGTACCTTCTTGCCTAAGAGAGTGAAATTCTTCAATAATGTCATTCAATTCCTTCTCCCCAAATATTTCACAAACAGCCTCAAAAAATTAGGTCCAAGAAGTAGTAGGGTGCACTATACTCCAACCTTGAAACTAGTCATCTGCTTGTTCATTAAAGAATAAAGTAGACAGTTATACTCTTTGATGTTTTGGAACAGTATAGAACTAGAAGTATTTATGGCATTTTTGCAACCAATGACGTGCATTATCACTAGTAAAGTGATTAAGATCAATTTTGAGATTGAAATTATTAGGCCACAGCTGTCGAGGAGTAGAATTATTGCTGGATTCCCCAAATTCACGAACCCTAGGATTTGGAAGTAAGCCTCTGTTATCCAAATTAAGCCCCTTAAGTGAAGTAGTAGGAAAAATCACAGGGTCTTTATTTCTGGACAAAGTATTGGAGTGATTCTTTAAGGGTTCCCTAAATTGTAAAAAGTGAGTGTCGAATTGCTGATTAAAGGCAGCCATGAGAGACTGAGAGTTCTTAGTTAATAGTTGCTTTTGACGATCTTGCAATGCATCCAGTTTCTGACCTTGGGCCTTTAAGGTGAATTGATGAGATGCTTGCATATCCTCAAACCTGGAGGCTGTAAGACTCAAATTCTCATGAACATCACAAGAAATTTCCTGAAATTGTTGCCATAGAGAATGAATTAGGCATTTGACCCATTTAATGCTTTAAGGAAAATTAATTCCAAATTTAAGGGATTTGAAAGATAATTCTCAATTTAGGGTTATTTATGGAGAAAATTCAAAAGTTTATGTAATTTGAAAAAAAAATGGCGAAATTCATAGTCTGAAAAAAGAAATGGTGGAAAATGATTTTAAAAAAAATTACGGAATTGAATTTAAAAAAAAAAGAAAAAAAAACATAAGTTACAAAAAAAAAATGGTGGAATGCTAATAAAAGTGGCGGAAAACAATTTTCCACACCACAAAATGGTAGAAAAGGAAAAGAAAAAAAAGTTTGATATGAATTAGTTTGGCAGAATGATTAAAAATCCTAATGGGATATTTTCATATTATAAAAATATTTAAAAATTATTTATGAAATAAATGTTAAAATAAAAAAATTAAATCATAAGAAAATATTTAGTACATTATAAATGATTTGAATATTTAATATTGAATTATGAAATAGAGTAATTGAAATTTTTAACTAACAATAAAATAATTTAATAGAAAATTAAATGAAAAGTGAAGAATATAATAAATTAAAAAATATAACATGAGGAGAAGTTAAAGTAAGGAAGAAAAAAATAAATTCAGAATTATTTAATAAAATAATGATAATATGATATAAAAATAGTTATAAATATTAATAAACTATTAACCAAATAATAACATAGTTAATTAAGATGAATAAATATATTAATTATACAAATATATTAATTATACAAATCCTAACTATGAATTGTCGTAGCGAGGATTTCTAGGGACAACTGTCTGTAAATGGAGATTATGTTTTCATCCTCTTCGATTAGTATCCATATCTATATCTTGAGGACCCAGCCTACGAAAAGGAACATGGGGAGCATCATCATCAGCAGCATCATTTGTCGCAGTAATAGGCTATTGGGGTGTAGCAAAATCTACAGAAGGAGTTTGTGATGATGATAACTGAAACTCAAAACCAGTAGAAGGTGGTCAAAATATCCCACGAGTCATGGCATCCAAATGGGAAGGATGGTTTTGCAGATGAGAAGGTTGTATGGAAAGTCCTTAGTGATGCATTGACCGTTGTGTCGATGGAAACATCTAAGACCATGTAGAGTAGGGAGGAATAAATGGTGACATTGAAGGGGTCGATGGATAAGCAGGAGTACCAAATGGTACCAGTTCTAAAAAGGAAGGTGTAGGTGGAAATGCATGCACAGTTGAAGAGGACGGACCAGCATCTGTAGCATAATGTGATCCAATGGGGTCATAAGATAATGGTGTCTGTGTCTGTACTTGAACACTCTGTGGTTGTGGTGGTGCATGAACACCTAGGTTTCTCCTAGACCTTTTATGTCTAAGTTGATCATCCCTAGGGAGTGGAATATTTAGATATGGATCAACACCTGCGGAGCTGGATAAGGAGAAGGTGGCATTGGATGGCTACGTCGATTCTTATGCAGAGCTCATTGGCTGTTGGATGCAACCCGATGAGCTATATTAAGGGTTGGCGCAGTACCAATAATTTCCATTGAGTCAACTTGTTATAAAATATAAAATCAAGAGTTAAAATAAATTTTGATATTTGGTGAGAAGATAAAAAATAAATGATGATGATTTGAATAGTGAATAAGATACTAATAGCAGATCAAATTGAAGCTCCTTGTAACCCATTCCATCTACATGTGATCCTACAATACCACTCCATATATAATGAGTGTTAATACATGGTAGGAGCAGCGGGTGTACCGCGATGGACATAATTAGCCCTTTGATCCCAGATATTAACCCAACTAGAATGGTAATCAATCCAGTTTGTGACAGAATGTCGCAAATCAATATTATGCAAATGCTCGATCGATGGTGGCTGACATGGAATAGGCTGATGGTAACCAAATTGCCGAAGTACTCAGTCAGCTGGATGCCACTCTACAATATAAATGGAGATCAAAGGAAAAATAGCAGTCTAGACATCACGACCGGTCAAGCAATAATTTGGAAGTGCTACAATCATAGCATCACTATATGGCTCCCAAATAATCTATATAAAAATAAAACTTGTTAATGTGATATACGACAAATTGAATCAATTGAAAGAAATGAGTAAAAAAATAAAAACATTGCTTTACCAAATATGTATACATCAACTAGACATTAACAAAATGAATATAAAAGACTTAATATGTATATTGTGTATTTTTATCTTACTGTATCCTGACGAGATGTATCAAATCTGAATCGGATATCAATCAACATATGGGATGGTATCATTACAACATAGCGACCTTGGCCCCACCTGATGAAAATAAAAAATGAAGAAATAATAAATTATCGATACGAAAAAATTTATAGAAAATGAAGTTGAGAAAAGAAATACAAAAATATTTAAGTGATAATTATAATACCTAGCTGTGAGTGGACAATCAAGCCTTATGGAAACATTAGCCACCCAAGGAGTAAGAAAAGGACATCGATCCCATACCCAAACTTGTAGAAGAAATAGAGGATCTGAGATTTGCAAGACAAAAGGGTATTTGTAGACTGTGCATAACTCTCTTAAAAAAAGGCTAAATATGCGGACCCCCAGCTATACATCGATATGGTACCAAAATCCGTGAGAAATGGTAAAAATTGCAAGTTAGCCCTACCAGTATCCTTAGTCATAAAAATATATCCTGCCAATATACGTAAGATGTAGGCACGTGTAAAGTGTTCAATAGTAACATTGTCAGCATCTGCTGTGGGCTAGAGAAACTCCTGTACCAGCCATGATAGCCTGACCATTGAACCTTTAAGCGCAGTAGGTGGAGGAACTATACCAAGATACTCTAAACATTAAGCTTGCCAATCATGTCTGGTCACACCAATCAAAGCACAATCATGAAAAGGAAATCCAATCTGTATGCCAACATCTTGCAAGGTTACAATGCACTCTCTATCTGGAAAATGAAAAGTATGTGTCTCTGGCCTTCATCTCTCAACTAGAGTTGTGATCAAATGATGATCTAAACTAAAGTATGGGATTTGAGAGAGACCATAAAAACCAGTTTGTCGTAATAAAGCAACTACTCTTGGATGTAGCTCATTAACTGAAATAGGTCGTGCAGATCCACTATTTTTTTGGCATTCTAATATAGTCGTCTCTGCCTGAAAAATTAAATTAAATTTTTATTAAAAGCATATTATTAAATTCATGCATAAAAAAAAATTCTAACTTAATATTATTTAAAAAGTATTTTCAAACTACTCTAGGTATACGGCACATTTACCTAGATTCAATTAGGGAGGTAATATTTTGTTTTATCAGTGAATTAGATTATTTTTTCTGTAAATTATTATTATAATTTTATTTTGATTGATTAAATTATTTACAAACACCTTTATGAAATTAAATAACTAATCTTTTTTTTGGAAAGAAAAATTTAGCTCCTCTAAATTTTGCCAAATTGCCTCGAATCAGTGATTTTTCGGCAAGTACAAGACATTTGGATCAATAGGTCATGGTTGAATGTAATTTTTTTGGGTAGACATTTTGATATCACTATATTACACAAAAGAAAACAAATTTCAATAATTAAAAACATAATTGTTCATATCTATATTATTTTTCTACTACATTATAAGTTAGAAAAAAATTGGTTAGCAAAATTATTATATATTATTATAAATATGCATTAATCATATCAAAATGTTACTCAAAATATTATGAAATACTAAAAAAAAATTTCTTACTTTTAATGTAAAATTAAAAATAATTTACAGCAAAAAATAGTTTATAATGACTAAATATATAAAAATTAACTAATTAATTTTTCAAAAATTTACTATAAGCTATTAAATTTTACATTGAATAAAACTATATGTAAATTATAATTTACTACATAATTTAAAATTTTTGTAAAAATAAGATAAAAATTAGAACAAGTTAACAATGTAAACATAATTAACAATGTTAATATAATAATTTTGAAACAAATTAAGTTTACAGATTTACAACCTATTAATTTAGGCAATATTTTAACTATTAATATACCAAAAAGTTAACAATTATATTTTTTATTAATTATTCACATAAAATATAATAAAAAATTAGAGTAATTCATTATAATAAATTATTAAAATGAAAAAAAAATAATGTAAAAACTAATATTGTGAAGAGATATTTGCGTAAAAAATAATATATATTAAATTAAATATACGTATCAGTAAAAAAATCTGTGGTATGTGAGAAATTTCCGCCAAAAAATTTAAAGGAAAGTTTTGTAAAGTATTGTGAATGGGTGGAATGGGTTGAACCCTTATTTATATTTGAATTCGTGTGAAAATATACTCACTTTGTTTTCACTGTGGAGCCCTTAACTTTGAATTATAAAATATGAGCTTTGAATGACTAATAACTAAAGAGTCAGTGAAATGAAGTACAAAAAAACCAAAAAAAAAAAAAGTAACTACTAGATGACCACGAATTGAAAGAAAGTTGAAGAGAATAAATTCTTTTCAATTTCCAATATTGGGAACACAACCAATCCACCATAAATTATGGCGGAAAAGACTTTCCGCCATAATTTATAGCGGAAATGACTTTCCGCCATAATTTATGGCGGAAAGTTGTTTTTTTTTATAAGATTTATTCAATTTATTCAATTTTAATATATACATATGAAATTTTAAATTTAGACAAAAATTATTTAAATTTTAATAAAATTCACTTAATAAATAATTAATTACGTATAAATAACTTAGTCAAATTGAATATATATTTTTATATATTTTCTTAAATTTTATATGAGGTACGTTACATTTTTTATAGTATTAATTAATTTATTCAATTTGAATAAAATTTATATATAATTAATTAATTAATTATTAAGTGAATTATATTAAAATTTAAATAAGTGTTATCTAAAATTTAAAATTTAATAAATATTATATACCAAAAAAATAATATTTAAAATTATTAAGTGAGTTATATTTAAAATTTAATAAACATTATATAAAAAAAATAATCCACTTTCCGCCAAAACTAATGGCGAAAAGTGCATCCTTTCTATTATAAATTGGTGCACATATTTTTTCACGAGTCTATTTATCAAATTTCTTCTTCCTCTTACATATTTTTAGCAAAATTTTTTTCTCTACTACTTTGTTTTGAATTCATCATATTTCTTATGATTTTATTCAAAAAAAAAAAAAAGTGTTACTATATGAACTGCTTCTAAATTCATAAAAATAAATCTTATGGATGATATTTATTGCCATATAGGAGGAGAAAGAAAATGGATCTTACCACATTTTAATGATAATTATATGTATTTTAAATTTTCAGATCCAAAGGAGTATTATGCAGGTTTACATCGAGAATGGGCTTTCAGACTAGAAGAAGCAGAGTTATTGGTAGCAGATCTTCGTTCGCTCTAAGCTCCGATTGTCAAACATCATTCACTGACATTAGCTAAGCAGAAGATGGCTAATTATGAACTTGCAGTTAGAAGAATAAGATAAGAGAATAATAGAATGTTGCTTCATAGAGTAACATATTATATGTTGAAGTTGGCTAATGAACAAGCTATAACTGTAGGCAGAACCTTAACTGAATTAGAAATTAACCATGTTATTAACTACAATAGATATGAGTTTGATTATGAAATGTCTAACGAGGAAATGTAATGAAGAATTGCCACAATTTATGATAAATTAATAAAAATATTACATTATGCATCTTCATCTGATATTTCATAATCGGATACACATTCACGTGAAATACTAAATGAATAGCAAATGGCGCGATTGTTCGCTATCTCTAGCTTCCATAAATTCATTTGCGCGACGACGAAAATATTCTCTATTTATTCTTATCATTAATAGATTATTTTCCTCTCTGATGCGATACAATGCATTACACAACTTATTTGAATGTGATTGTAGCATAACCACAGCACGTGCACGGGGTGCTCGTATGTGAAGTGTTGTGGCCTCCTCGCATAACGCTACTGATTGTGTTATTCGAAATGACCATTCTTCTAACATTGTACGGTATACAATTTCACTATTATGCTGCCATGGATTCAGTGGATATATAAAATCATCATCCAGTGCCCAATAACGACTAGTTGCTCTAAAAATATCACCAGCACTATAATTATCTGCCATAGTCCCTAAAATGTAAACATTATAAAATCAATAGTTAAAAATATGATGGGCATATCATAATTAACAACGTTTTGGTAAACAAAGAGGAAGAGTCTTTACAAAATCTATTGAATCATTAACAATATAATCTAGAATGATTTCGTTTTGGTATATAGTTGATGTAGTACTGGTGTCACAGCTACTAGTTCCTCTTGATATATCATGGAGTTTATGACAAATTTCAATTAGAATAACTATTAGAATCAAAAATAACTATTACAATCAATGTATCCATCGATTGACTTGCAGTGATTTTTTTTCTTAATTAAAATACTTCCTTACATAATGCATAGAGGTTTTCATTGTTTTCCTTTTATATTACAACATATAAATATTAACAAAACAAGTAATTAATTAATATTCATACACATCATGCAATGGAGTTATAATAATTAAAATGTCTTAACAACCATTTTAAAAAAAAAACATAAACTACATTGGGCATAAGGATATATAAGATGAACAACATTAAAACCTACTATATAACTAATCGTCTAATTGGAATAGAATTTTCAAACTTCATCTGCAACTCAACTGGCATATAGTGGATAATTGCTCTAGTCCATAATCTCCTTGCAACCATTTTCTTTCCACTGCACAATTCTATACCTGAGTTAGGCCAAATTGCACTATATATTCCTTTCCTACCTCTATCCTCAATAAATGATTTTATTATGAATTTGTATGAATGACGGCCATTATCCCAATGAGCAGCTAGTTGACATTTCAAATCAATATTTGACAAAGATCTCGACATTGCAACATACAAATCATAATTGGTAATCAAACTCCTCACCCATATTAGTTCTTGCATTATCTCATGCACATGGACTATGTGCTCAATTAAGGTGTAAATCTTCAGCGTGCATTGGAAGAACAAAATTTAATTCTATCAAGTTTCCCTTTGAAATATTTCATTTAAGCCTAAAGATGCATTGAATGTGCTATCCGAGGAGTACGAAAGTAGTGAACCATTTTTCTTGACCTATTCGTCATTACATTAATAAATTATGAACAACATAAACATTAGAAATTGAATACACAAATATGACGAATTAAAAACAAATTAAACTTGTACAGTATGTAGAAAGGGAAATTAATTAAGAAAATTTTTTGTAAGTTTAGTTTTTACAAGTCACATGATTAAAAATTGACTCAATCCTTGTTTCGAGGGCATGTTCACGCATTATGTCCAGATTTGCCACATTTGTTACAAAAGTTTGATCCATCTTATTTGGTCCAATCCATTTCATTTTGAGCACACGAAGATATTGGTCTCCCTTTCTTTTGTCTCCACTCTAGATTAGGAACTAATTTTAAAAAATCGGATGTTGGCCAAAATTCTTTAGCTGGAAGTGTTACAAAGCACGTAGACCATACTTTTATAACTTCATCTAAAGAATAGTACGCTACAATAAACTCCATGTAATCCCATTTATTCTTCAAGCAACCAAAAATTGCATGAGAACATGGTATTTTGCTTTGTTGAAATTTACCGCAAGTGCACCTCCTTTTGTTAAGATTTATTATCTGAGTGTTATTTCCTTTTCTGCAGTAATTATTGTATGCAGTTACAACATGCAAAATACCATTTTCTTCATCATAATTTGTGACATTATGACTGTGTGCCTTTTGCAGCCTATACTTTAGAGTGTCGATGCAATGCTTTGTAAGTGCATATCCTTCATCTATAGCTTCCATGTTGGTTTTCCTATGCTTATTGAAAATATCGACCAACTTCTCCATTAACATTCTAACCAATGTTGTCACAGGCATTGCTTGAATGTTTTTTAGCATATCATTAAAGGACTCGGCCATATTCATCATCATCACACCATGCCTATAGCCATCGTCATATGCCAATGCCCATTTTTTTTTCTCAAGTTCCTTAACCCAAGCATGTGATTCTTTACTTTTCGATTTTGTAGGAAATCCATGGGCCTTGAGAGTATTGGGCCAAACAATATCAATGGCCATATAAGTGGGGTTGGAACCTCATATTGCACAAAACCAATTGGCTTGTGCTAAGGCCCAATCTACTCCACTTATATTCCACTTTATATTCTTATACTTTTCCCATGTGGGATTATCTTTTCCAACACTTCCCCTCAAGTGTAACTGGGCCTGGACCAGTTATCACTTGCCAAAGATGGGTCTACTCTTTGAGGCCCATCACAAACACACCTAAGCTTACTCTTAGAGGCCCTAGGTCAACAAACTGGTCTAGACTCCTCTGGCTAGCCCAAACTCTAGGTCTTTAAATACGAGCCCAGGATCATCTAACTATTAGGCCATTTTCGGCTCTGATACCATGTAGGAAATCCATGGGCCTTAAGAGTATTGGGCCAAACAATATCAATGGCCATATAAGTGGGGTTGGAACCTCATATTGCACAAAACCAATTGGCTTGTGCTAAGGCCCAATCTACTCCACTTATATTCCACTTTATATTCTTATACTTTTCCCATGTGGGATTATATTTTCCAACAGATTTCAATAATTTCAAATTTGCACTATATTTTCGCTTTTGATGTTGACAACCTAGAAAAAAAAACTACAACTTGATAACGTATGAACATATTATTTACTTACCTAAAAAAACCTCTTGCTTAAAGGCTATTAAACTATAATAGATTGTTTACTTACCCAATTTCTCTACCATTTTTTTCAATTGGACATTCTTAAAATGAGTGTTGTAGTTGCTAACAACATGCTAAATGCAATAACGATGTGGATTTTTCCTCCAAACTGATGTTGACATTGAATGGATGATGCTAATGTGCCTATCGGAGATTATGCAAACGTCATTCGGTTGATCGACCTCATTAATAACATAATTGCCCAAACAATGTATGAAATACTCCCAATTGTCTTTGTTTTCCTTTTCAACCAATGCAAATGCCACTGGTAATATTTTGCTATTGCCATCGGAAGTTTCAGCAGTGAGCAACATCATTTTATACTTTCCATATAAAAATGTGCCATCAACATACAAAACAGGTTTATAGTGTTTAAATCCTTCAATACATGGCTTGTACGCCCAGAATATTCTTTGAAATTGATGAACATTGGGAACAAGTCTATTATTCATAATATATTCATTGTGCTCTAAATCACAAACCGACCCATCATTGAAGGAAGTCGAAGCATACATAAATGGGCAAAGGTAATTAAAAGATTGATCCCAATCACCGAAGATATCTGTAATTGCTCTCTGCTTTGCTTTCCACACTTTCTTATATGAAGGAGTACAATTAAATTTATCCTTCATTAGGTTCAACAGAGCAGATACCTTAATATTTGCTTGCTTCTCCACCAATGGCTTAACGAAATTACCCATCAACTCCGAGTCTAAATTTTTGTTATCGTTACTTATTGATGGAGCATTGCAAGTGTGAGGGCCATTGTATCTAGTGATCTCCCAAAAACCACTACATTTTTTCAGTGTTGCCCTTAACCTCCATTTGCATCCATTACCATACCGGTAAACAACTGACATACTATTTTGCTTAGTTTCCTCACTTTTAAATTCTCGTTTTCTTCTCACTGAATAAATCTTTAGTGCCCCTTTAACAGCTTCTCTAGATTCAAATATCATCCCTTTACATAACTTCTGAGAATCATTAATTAGTATATCACCATAATTACTAAGATTCATATTCATTTCCATTTCGTCAACATTTGCTATGTAGTATTAGGATAAGCCTCTAATATTTTTTCTGGCATGTAATTAATTCAAGCAATAAATTTGAATTCTCACCATCTTCTTCGTCATCCTCATCATAATCGTAAAAGTGTTCCTCTTCCTTTTGACTATCATCCTCTTCGGCCTCATCACATTCAACATCATGCTCCTCTTCATTTGCACTATAATCCATCCAATCTATTATTGGATTAATGTTTTCTTCTCTATCATCCTCATCCATCGCACATTCATTCCTCACACAATTGACCTCATCCTCATCATGTCCTGATTCTTCCCCATTGTTAATACATTCAGCCTCATTCATAACCCACTATTCACTACATCTACCGGATTCTATATTACTATAATTTGACAATCCACCTCTGTATATTGATTGTTGCGTATGATCACCATAACAATATTCAACATATAACTCAATAAATTGCATTCTCGTTTGTTGTCTAATGATTCTATACATGTCATAGATAGAATGATCATCATTGATTTCTACTAATCCATATATTAATCCCATAGGTGTCGGCATTAGATTTCTAAAATATATTTTAGTAACTATTGCTTCTAATCTAATTACATCTTTGATGAATTGAACTAGTACACTGTAGTAAGGTATCTCTGTATCCATATTAATAAATTTTGATTGACCATTTATGTAGGTTCATCCATAATTAGTTCGGACCATTTCGCCTTCCCAATAAATCATGAAAGCCGGTGTATTTGCCATAACTGATTGTTTAGCATAAAAAAATGAACAAAGTAAAATTCATACAAAAAATTCTAGTTATATATTTAAATATACCTTATTTAAAAACAATAACTCACATATAATATCACTATAAATATATTCATTCCTAGTTTATATAAATATTTTTATTTTTTATATAAAGCATAATAATATTTACATTCATTGCAAAATAAAAGTAACTGAATTCTTTTTAAATAAATAATAACGTACTAATAATTTATTATTGATAATTGATGAAGATTTTTAATATGTACATATAATTATATTTTCATATATAATTTTAATTAATAATAAATTATTAAAACATAATTACGCATAACCATAATTATAATGTAATATCATGAATTTTCATAAATTATAATTTAGAAATATTGTGATATTGACAGAAAATATTATATTATAGCAAATTCTCCCAATTAATTATTATGATGTTGAATTTAAATTTAGTAAATTATTTTAGTAAAATTGTTTGGAAAACCATTTATTATTATTATTATTATTATTATTATTATTATTATTATTATTATTATTATTATTATTATTATTATTATTATTATTATTATTATTATTATTATTATTATTATTATTATTATTATTATTATTATTATTATTATTATTGTAACTGTTAGTATATATATATATATAGAGAGAGAGAGAGAGGGCAGCGAGAGAGAGAGCAGAAGCAAGAGAGAAGCAAAGAGAGAGAGAAAAGAAGAGAAGCTGCCTGCCGTCCGACCACCGTCCGACTGTCGAAATTTGACACGCGCCACCTAGTAAGGTTCCTGGGGTGCTGACCAAGCTGTCCACCGAAGATCGCCGCCATCCACCGTCTCCAGCTGCCGCACGCGCCACTGCACTGTCCGTCGGCAAAAAGTTTTGAGTTAAATTTCAGCCAGTTCCGTCATCTATTCAAGGTGATTTTGGTACCATCGGACTCCTCTTCCTCTAAGCTTTGATTTGGTATATAAATTACTAATTTTGGATAATGTTGAAATTAGTCGAATTTCGATGATCGACCGGGCTACCGACGTGGATTCCAGTGAACCAGAAGAAACAGATTATATTTTCAGATTCTACGTGTTGAGGGGAGTCCGTTGGTAGTAAGTTTGTGACAATCGGCCAATGTTCACATTTTTTGGTGAGTTTGGGGTGAGCATCATTTTTCGTAGTTTGTGCAAGCTTATGGCATATTATTACGTTCTGTTTAGTAGTTAGTAGGTGTGCGGTGTGTTAGAAAGAATTAAGCCTTTAGGGAAGATTAGACGGTCTAGATAGGAACTAGGCATTTTCTGGTCATTATATTCATACTCTGATAATCTTGTTCATTTTACTGTATAGATCATTCTGGTGTGCCTCTGACCGCCCCTAACCGCCTTCAGCCGCAATCCGTGAATATTCAGTTCTGTCCTTCTGTACTGTGAGTGATACTTCTAATATACTTTCCTGTTAATCATGCATTACATTGAGTATATTTGTGAATATAATGAAATCCTGAAGTTTATGTCATGAAATGAATATATGTACGTGCTTACTTGCCATTTACTTGTGTTGGATACTTGGATATTATGCTGCATATCTCTGTGTATGTTGGGTGGAGACAGAATGATACAGAGACCACCTAGGATTTGGGATATGATATGGTTATGATGAGTATGAGAAGATGAGCTATGACTGATGGATGTCGGTCGGGCCTGCTTATCGCCAAGGCTGCTGTTAGTCGGGTCAAGGTTGCGTGGTATAGACCAGTGACGGCCGGGCCCCTCGGATTGGATATAAGAGACAGATTATTGGATTAAGAGAGCTGTTACATAAGGACTGGCTCCCTCAGATTGATTTTAGCGTGGTTTCTGTAGACTGAACTCCATCCTTGTATGTTTTGTTGTGATTGGATGTTGGATGACATAATTGCATATCATGTATACCTGTTTACATTTGGCTCACCAGGTTTGCATATTAGTAGTATCATTCACTGAATTGAGACGCTCACCCCTGTCTCCTTATTATTTTTCAGGTTATAGGTTGAGCCTCCTGTTGTAACTTTACCAAGTCGGTCTCTGTCTCCTTCTTCAACAGAGTACATGAAATATGTTGTTATTATAATATTACAGTAAAATTCTGCAATTACAGTAATGGGGTTGGATTATGATATTACTGGAACTATTGGCTTATATTGTGGTTAAACTCTCTGCCGACAATGTTTATGACATTGATTACTATTATTGTAAATTATTATGGCACTGTTATGGAAATCTTTTATTGTGATATGATGATTATTGAATAAACTGTCGGCAGATGGAGTAGCAAGGAAATTCATCTTAAATATTTTATAATTATATGTTATACATCATTTTTTCTTTATTGGGAGTTTACTGTTTAGGCTGACTGTGGACACTGGTAGCCTTATGCTTTCCCGTGCCCCAGTGCCGGTCACATGCCTCGAATTTGGGTCGTGACAAAGTTGGTATCAGAGCTGGTTTTACTTTCTTAGGAACTGTAATTACAGAACTTAGGGTCCTTACACGTCTTTTGTGTCCTCATTGTCTCTATTATCTGCGTTTGCGTGTTATAGTATAATTGTATTTGAGTTTGGTAGGTTATATGAAATGATTGAAAGTTTCTTTATTTGATAATTGTTGGTTTCTTTTCAGTATCATGAGTACCAGATCTAGGCGTGCGGCTGCAAGAGCTAAGGCAGCTGCTAGCATAGAGCAGGAAGCTCCTGAGGGGGAGGGATCCACAGGGCCAATAGGCCCAGGACCGGAACGCCGAGAGCGGCACCGGCAAGAGATAGAGGAAACCCCTGCAGTTGAGACTGTTTTGGCTGGATTTCAGAGAATTATGTTCGATATGGCTAAGGCGAACCAACCACCTCCCCCAGCTACTACATCTGCTGTTTCTTTAGAAAGATTCCTTAAACACCATCCTCTAACTTTTTATGGTCACGAGGAGCAGGCTCATGATTTCTTAGATAGTATTCGGGAGATTTGTTTGGAGTTAGGATGTTTAGATGCCCAATCTATTTATTTTGCTAGCAGGAGGTTGGAGGGGCCAGCTCAAACTTGGTATAAGGACTATGTTAGGCCTCGGTACCAACAGATGTCTTGGGAGGATTTTTCTATTGAGTTTCTAGCTTGGTTTGTTCCTCCTGGATTTGTGCATAGGAAAATGTTTGAGTTATAGGGTTTGAAGAAGGACGAGCAAACTTCTGTGGTAGATTTTACTAGCAAGTTTTTGGAATTATGTAAATTCATGCCGTCGGCCGTACCAGATGAAGAGACTAAGAAGTTTAGATTTGCTAGAGCCTTAGGAGAAGGCTTTGAGTCATTGATTACGGGTCATCAAGGCTGACCTTTTAATCAGTTAGTGGATGACGCTAGAGATATTGAGTTAGCTTTAGAAGAAAAGAAAAAGAAAACTAAGGGAACGGGAAAAAAGGAAGATCAGGATGTTTTAGAATTTGTGGATACAAGTGGTACTTTTTCTATGGGATCTTATTCGTCAGACTTTCAAGGCTCTTTTAGATGGAGAGGAAGAGGCAGACACAAAGGGGGAATAAGGCATAGTAGGAGTACTAGTGGCAGTAGTGCTGGTTCCAGTTTTAGCAGTTCAGGATCGAGTTCAGGCACCACGACATATGTCAGATGTGGGAGAATTCACCAAGGACCGTGCTTTGCAAGTTCAAGTGTTTGTTTTAATTGTGGCTAGCCGGGTCATTTTGCTAGAGAGTGCCCTTCTCCTGGGGGACAAAGAGGAGGTTCTCAAGGGTTTACCCAAGGGTCTTTTGCCAGTGTTACTCAACCCATGCACCCTTCATCGTCAAGTGGACGATTTGGTGGCCAGCAGGGCCGTGGCTCAGGAATAAGAGGTAGAGGTTGGAGCTAAGGGTTTGGTTCAAGTCAGATGAGTGGAGGACAATAACCAGGTTATGCTAGAGTTTATACCCTCACTCAGCAAGATACCCAGGCTTCTAATGCAGTAGTAGCAGGTACTCTTTCTGTGTGTTCTTTTGAGGCTCATGTGTTATTAGACCTGGGTGCTACACATTCTTTTGTTTCCCCCAGTTTTGCAGTAAAACTTAATGTTATGCCTGTTAGTTTAGAGTGTCCATTGTCAGTTGCCACCCTTATGAGTGATACCTTGTTAGTGGACACGATATTTCTGGCATGTCCCATTTGGATTGAGGGTAGAGTTCTCCCTACTAATTTGATTTTGCTGGATGTGATGGATTTCGATGTAATTTTAGGAATGGATTGGTTGTCGACTCATTTTGCTACCCTTGATTGTCATAACAAAGAGGTTATTTTTCGTATACCTGGTGGTTTTACTGTTTTCTGTGATGTGTTAAGAGTTGGTTTGGGTTGTATTTTAATGCAACATGGTAAGGTAATTGCCGATGCTTCTGGTCAATTAAAGAAGCATGAACAGAATTATCCCACTCATGATTTGGAAATGGCAGCAGTGATTTTTGCATTAAAAATTTGGAGACATTATTGATATGGAGAGACTTGTGAGATTTACACATATCACAAAAGTCTAAAGTATATTTTTGATCAGAGGGATTTAAACTTGAGACAAAGAAGGTGGATGGAACTTCTTAAGGATTATGATTGCACCATTTTATATCACCCTGGAAAGGCAAATATTGTAGCAGATGCCTTAAGTAGAAAATCTTCTGGGAGTTTAGCCCACATTGTTGTTCATAAAAGACCTATAGTTCAAGAATTGATGGAATTGTTTGACGATGGATTGCAGTTGGAGGTACATAGTACTAGAATCTTGATGGCACACTTTACAATTCGCTCAGTCTTAATAGAAAGAATTAAGGTGGCTCAACGGCGTGACCCACAGTTATGCAGCATTATTGAAGAAGTGCATAAGGGAAAGAATAATGAATTCACAATTGATGACAGTGGAGTGCTTCGACTTGGTTCGCATTTGTGAGTCCCCGATGTGGATAATTTGAGAAAAGAGATCCTAGAAGAAGCACATCTTGCAGCATATAATGTTCACCTAGGTTCTAATAAAATATATCGTGATTTGAAAAGTGTTTATTAGTGGAATGGTATGAAAAAGGATATTGCAGAGTTCATTTCTAGGTGCCTCTCCTGTCAGCAGGTAAAGTTAGAACACTAGAAACCTTCTGGATTGTTGCAACCCCTTCCCATTCCTGAGTGGAAATGGGACAGAATAACCATGGATTTTGTAACTGGTCTACCTAAGACTTTAGTGGGCTATGATTCCATTTGGGTGATTGTAGATAGATTAACTAAATCAGCTTATTTCCTACCTGTTAAGGTTAACTATTCGGTTGCTAAGTATGCGAGATTATATGTGGAGAGAATTGTGTGTTTGCACGGTGTACCAGTCTCTATAGTATCAGATAGAGGACCTCAGTTTACTTCGAGATTCTGGAAATCATTACAAGATGCTTTGGGTACCATATTGGACTTTAGTACTGCTTTCCATCCTCAAACGGATGGTCAGTCTGAGAGAATGATTCAAACATTGGAAGACATGTTGCATATGTGTATACTTGATTTTGGAGGTTATTGGGACTCACACTTGCCGCTAATTGAATTTGCTTATAATAATAGCTATCATGCTAGTATTGGTATGGCACCATATGAAGCTCTGTATGGTAGGAAATGTAGATCCCCTGTGTGCTGGGAAGAAGTAGGAGAAAAACAACTATCGGGACCAGAGCTGATACAGATAACTTTAGAAAGAATCCCCATAATTCAAGAATGATTGCGAACAGCTTTTAGTAGATAAAAGAGTTATGCGGATCACAGGCGAAAAGATGTGTCCTTCGAAGTAGGAGATTTTTTCTTTCTGAAAGTTTCCCCCATGAGAGGAATAATGTGATTTGGTAAGAGAGGGAAGCTAGCACCAAGGTATATTAGTCCGTATCTGATTGTCGAACAAGTTGGAGCTGTTGCATATCGCTTGGACTTGCCACCAGATCTTTCTCATGTTCATCCTGTGTTTCATGTTTCCATGTTGAGGAAGTATGTCCTTGACCCTTCTTACATTCTTCAACCTCAAGAGATTCACATTTGCGAAAACTTATCATACGAAGAAGTCCCTATAGCCGTGTTAGATTCTCAGGTTCGACACCTTCGTTCTAAAGACATTCCTATGGTTAAAGTTATGTGGCGTAACCATACGACTGAGGAGTGTACTTGGGAGGTAGAGGCTGAGATGAGAGATAAATACCCATATTTATTTGAATATAGTTGATATGTTTAGTATTGTATTTTGAATATTTTATGATTATATTGTATATCTAATGAAATAAGACTTACTATTTTATACGAGATTTTCAATCTCATATCATTATTTTAAAATTCGGGGATGAATTTTTTTTAAGGAGGGGAGATTGTAATATTATGAATTTTCATAAATTATAATTTAGAAATATTGTGATATTGACAGAAAATATTTATTATATTATAGCAAATTCTCTCAATTAATTATTATGATGTTGAATTTAAATTTAGTAAATTATTTTAGTAAAATTGTTTAGAAAACCATTTTATTATTATTATTATTATTATTATTATTATTATTATTATTATTATTATTATTATTATTATTATTATTATTGTAACTGTTAGTATATATATATATATAGAGAGAGAGAGAGGGGGGGGCAGCGAGAGAGAGAGCAGAAGCAAGAGAGAAGCAGAGAGAGAGAGAGAGAGAGAGAGAAGAAGAGAAGCTGCCTGCCGTTCGACCACCGTCTGACTGCTGGAATCTGACATGTGCCACCTAGTAAGGTTCCTGGGATGCTGACCAAGCTGTCCACCAAAGATCGCCGCCATCCGCCGTCTCCAGCAACCGCACACGCCGCCGCACCGTCCGCCAGCAGAAAGTTTTGAGTTAAATTTCGGCTAGTTTCGTCGTCTGTTCAAGGTGATTTTGGTACCATCGTACTCCTTTTCCTCTAAGCTTTGATTTGGTATATAAATTACTAATTTTGGATAATGTTGAAATTGATCGAATTCCGGTGATCGACCGGGCTGCCGACGTGGATTCGGGTGAACCAGAAGAAACAGATTATATTTTCAGATTCTACGTGTTGAGGCGAGTCCGTTGGTAGTAAGTTTGTGACAATCGGCCGACGTTCACATTTTTCGGTGAGTTTGCGGTGAGCATCATTTTTCGTAGTTTGTGCGAGCTTATGGCATATTATTACGTTCTGTTTAGTAGTTAGTAGGTGTGCGGTGTGTTAGAAAGAATTGAGCCTTTGGGGAAGATTAGACGGTCTAGATAGGAACTAGGCATTTTCTGGTCATTATATTCATACTCTGATAATCTTGTTCATTTTACTGTATAGATCGTTCTGGTGTGCCTCCGGCCGCTCCCAGCCGCAGTCCGTGAATATTCAGTTATGCCCTTTTGTACTGTGAGTGATACTTCTAATATACTTTCCTGTTAATCATGCATTGCATTGAGTATATTTATGAATATAATGAAATCCTGAAGTTTATGTCATGAAATGAATATATGTACATGCTTACTTGCCATCTACTTGTGTTGGATACTTGGATATTGTGCTGCATATTCTCTGTGTATATTGGGTGAAGACAGAATGATACAGAGACCACTTAGGATTTGGGATATGATATGGTTATGATGAGTATGAGAAGATGAGCTATGACTGATGGATGTCGGCTGGGCCTGCTCATTGCCAAGGCTGCTGTCAATCGGGTTAGGGCTACGTGGTACAGACCAGTGACGGCCGGGCCCCTTGGATTGGATATAAGAGACAGATTATTGGATTAAGAGAGCTGTTATATGAGGACTAGCTCCCTTAGATTGATTTTAGCGTGATTTCTATGGACTGAACTCTATCATTGTATGTTTTGTTGTGATTGGATGCTGGATGACATAATTGCATATCATGTATACCTGTTTACATCTGGCTCACCAGGTTTGTATATTAGTAGTATCATTCACTGAGTTGAGACGCTCACCCCTGTCTCCTTATTATTTTTCAGGTTACAGGTTGAGCCTCCTGTTGTAACTTTACCAAGTCGGTCTCTGTCTCCTTCTTCGACAGAGTACATGAAATATGTTGTTATTGTAATATTATAGTAAAATTCTGCAATTACAGTAATGGGGTTGGATTATGATATTACTGGAACTATTGGCTTATATTGTGGTTAAACTCTCTGCCGATAATGTTTATGACATTGATTACTATTATTGTAAATTATTATGGCACTGTTATGGAAATCTTTTATTGTGATATGATGATTATTGAATAAACTGTCAGCAGATGGAGTAGCAAGGGAATTCATCTGAAATATTTTATAATTATATATTATACATCATTTTTTCTTTATTGGGAGTTTACTATTTAGGCTGACTGTGGATACTGATAGCCTTACGCTTTCCTGTGCCCCAGTGCCGGTCACGTGCCTCGAATTTGGGTCGTGACATATAATGACAAATTAAATGTTATATTTTATCCTTATAACCACATTAAATAATAAAATTATTAAATTAATAATTTTATTATATATTTACCGTTTAATTACGTTATTAAATACATATTCTTATTTTATATATGTAATCATTATGAACAACTAACTACTACTATTTTTTGTTTACTATTTTTAAAATTTTTTCCCAATAACCAATTTTTTTTAGAAAATTGTATTTTACTAAAATATTTTTAATATACTCAATCTTTTTGCTAACCTTATAATTTTTTTACTATCTATATTTGAGCAAATAACTTATATGTTTATTTTTTCATTATATATATAAATAATTTTCCATCTAATCTTTTAAAATTTTTTCATTATTACCTACTTTTTTCCTATAAAAAAATATTATTAACGTTAATATATAGTTTTCATTCAATATTATTATTATCAGTTAATTTATTGTTTCATTTTTTAGCTATTTTTTGACATATTAGGTCAATTATTGGTCTAATGTTTTCAAAAATTTTCATTATTACCTACTAGTTTACCGTTACTAATGCATATTTCTTACAATAATTATACCAATATTATCTATATTGTTTACTTATTACAAAAATTATACCAATATTATCTATATTGTTTACTTACACAAATTATTTTTATAAATCCATACATATTATTCTACTTTATTTTTCGTTCTAACTAAAAATTATTTACCACTCATTAGATCAATAACATTACTTTTAATATAACAATAACCAATAAATTAACTAACTATAAAAATAATTTAACTAACTAAAAAAATATAACATATTTTTAATTAAATTACCTTATATAGTTAACAATTACTTTTATAATATTTTGAATGCTAAAATAATTTGCAATAAAAAAAATTATGTCAATATCATTAAAAGTTATACTTATTATATTAACAAAATAAAAGATTTATATTAACAGAAAAAATTATTAATATTTTTGCAAGCAAAATACAAGAAGACAACAAAAATTTGCAGAATATATTTATAAATTTATGCCCAATAAATAGAATAAAAAAATGAACAAAATATAGTGCAAATAATGATAAGATTTTCAGTTAATTTTTTTTCTTATCTTTCTGCAAGAAGAAGATGAAAGCAAAATTGAGAGTATGATAAATATGCTGAAATTCAGCAGAAATTTGCAAGAGGGTTGATGGTGGTATATAAAGAACAATTTCTGTCATTTTTTATTCCAAACAAGATATTTCCGCTATTTTTTTTAGAGATTTAAATTTTCAAGATTTAGTTTTGTGATTTATCAGTTTGAAATTGAAGTGACTATACATTTTCCGCCATTATTTCTGATGAGTAAGGAGGTTGAGGTGACATTCTGCTATTTTTTTTCTCATTATTTCTTATGCTGCAGTTGAAAGATTTGTGACTTTCTGCCAATTTTTTTGAGGTTTCAGTTTTTTTATTTTTAATAAAGCATTCCGCCATTTCTTTTTGTAACTTATGTTTTTTTTTTAATTCAATTTTGTATTTTTTTGTTTTGTAAAATCATTTTCTGCCTTTTTTTTTTTTCAAATTATGTCAATTCTACCATTTTTTTTTCCAACTTATATGCACCTTTGACTTTTCCTACTAAATTACCCCAAATTGAGAATTATCATTCAAATCCCTTAAATTTGGAATTAATTTTCCTCAAAACATTAAATGGGTCAAATGCCCGAATGAATTTGAGTTTATATGATTTGAACTCTAGTTTCCATGGTTGTGATAGATCTAGTTTTGCGAGCAATGGAAGCTAGGGTCTCATTAGGATTGACAGAATCTGATATCGAATTGTTATGAATATTGGTCATATTCATAAATCAGAACAGAAGAAGGAGAAGAATAAGCAGAATAGAGGAAAGAGAGAGAGAAAGAGAGAGAGAGAGAGAAATTGTAGTTGTTGTTGATTAATTGGATACCCTCTTGCAATGCTATTTTTTACTACTTATAATAGCTATGCTAATTGACTAACTATTTTGTAACAACTAATAACAAACTCATAACAACCTATACAATTCATCAATCCTAGTCATTACATCCTATTGGTTGATTAATGAGCTAAATCACTTCTATTAACAATCATATCAATGGTTAACTAAGTTGTTGGGCTTGGTGAGAATTAGGGGGATGGGCTTTAGAAGCAATATGTGAATTCTATAAGATGAACTTGCAGGATTCATCAATGGCATTTTTTAATTTTTTTTTATTTTAATGAATGTTTTAGTTTGTTTACTTTGTTTTGAGTCTATATTTTAATTGATCTCTGCTAAACTAAATTGAGTTGGATATTTTATCTTACTTTTTAGATTTTTTTTTCAAACTTTTGCTTTTTGATTTTACATATTTGATTGCGAGGATGGTTAGAATAGAAAATTAAATTGAAAATGAGTGGCATTCTAGATTTTTCATAAAAATTTAACAGAAAAAAAAAATACTATTTAGTGTAATAAAATGAAATCTCAGGGATTAAATAATGAATTTTTCAATTACAGAGACATTGTTCCCTCAACAATCCTTGTTATAACATTAGGAACAGCAGCTCAACCAGCATGTCTTGTACCATTATTTGAGAACAAAGAAATAAAACAACCAACAAAGTATCAAATGGAAAACTAATATTCAGCTGACAGACATACATATCAGTGACCTCAACAACAAAATCATCCAGCTAAAGTTATAATTAAGGTTATTGTTCATTTAAGATAATTTTAAAATTCCAAAATGAAACATCATTCAATAAAAAGAACATATAACCAAGAACACATTTTTTTTTTTATTTAACATCTGTCTGTGGAAAATGGGGATACATATAAAACTCAAAATGCAGACATCCAAAACTTGGCTTTAGTAATGACCACTTTCTTTTGCATTCTGTAAGATGAACATAGCTTCAGTTTGCACTGCAGCTGAATGGTTAAAAAATGAAAGTATCCAATTAATGTATACATCTCACCTTTGTCTTTTTCTTTTGTTCCATTTTCTAGCCAATATTTACAGCCCTCAATGTCCTATTTCACACATTAAGTTCAATACCAAAAATGAGGATAAAGGACCATGTCTCAAAAACTAACTGCAATTCATTCAACAAGTACATCACCTGCAACTGATCACAGCTATCGTAAGAGATTACACAGCCCTCCCTGAAATCAGTGGTTTTGGAGGGGATAAAGATCTAATTTCAGGTGCAGAACTAGGAAATATTGTGTTTAGTTTGTGCATGAGTATGTCAGCCCTAGAAGGAATCTCATTCACAAGAAACTGCTGCACAATAGGTTTCTTAAACCACTCCATAACAGAGTCCCCTGGGGCTCTTAGAACCACCTTGCTAACCTCAAATGGAGACTCTACTGAGC
The DNA here is from genome assembly GCA_947687605.1 of Reutealis trisperma. Taxonomy (NCBI): domain Eukaryota; kingdom Viridiplantae; phylum Streptophyta; class Magnoliopsida; order Malpighiales; family Euphorbiaceae; genus Reutealis; species Reutealis trisperma. The sequence goes on along the minus strand of CANTUT010000208.1, from coordinate 9,148 downwards.
TCAACATCTGTGCAACCACAATCTTCAAAGTGGGTCCTGTAACCAATTTGATGCGCCTTGGAATAACACCGTAGTACAACATGCGCTTTCTGAACCTATGGAGAGTGTGCACAACTGCTATAAGAGCAGCTCCTACTGACAAGTTCCTAACATCAAGGGACCAAGCAATATGCTGATCAAAAACTATGGCCTTTGGGAAAAGCTTATTCTCATAAGCAACTTTCCAAACACATCGAGCCCGATTTATTTGCCCCATAAGGACAAGGTAATTGAGCAAAACATTAACAAAGTACCTTGCTGCCCCTTCTTCCAAATCATAATCAATGCCCTGAAAAAACTCCCTCACGAAGGATAACACGGGTTGTTTCCTCTGTTCTGGACCAGTGAATAGCCCACACATAAAAGCATGTGCCTTATGTCTTGTAGCACCAAGGATTGACATTAAATGCCTCTCATTCTGCTCTTCCTGGCATCGGACAAGATGGGCAAGAATTGATGTGTAAAGTACAAGATCCACTTTAGCAGCAGAATTCACATAGGTCTCAAGGAGAGGCTTAGCTGATTCATATAAACTGTTCTTCATGCAAGACTCAAACAACTGCCTGATTATAAAATTATTTGTTCTTATCCCTGATGAACCCATGAAACGTAGCCACCTCAAGGCAAGGTCAACAGAACCTTCCTTGATGTACACCATTAAAACATCACTTGCACTCACATCAACAGAAAATCCCATGGCCTTCATTTCAAGCAAAACTTTGGCAGCCACGTCCACGAGCTTCTTACTAGCCAGAAGAGTCAAAAGGGCACTGTATGTACTCAAGCCTGGTCTCATACCTGCATTGGTCATTGAGTTATACAGCTTCATCACAGAATCTACTTGTCCAGAGGCAGCATGCATTTCAAGAAGACATGAATAAGTGGATGGGGTGGGTAGAAATCCAGCCTTTTCCATATCTTGAAAGATAGACATTGCAATATCAAGCTTCCCTGACTTTGCATGGGATTCAACAATCACTGTATACAACCCATAGTTAGGCCTAAAGCCGGCTTTCTTCATCTCGTCCCAAAGCCTAAGAGCAGTATCTAACTTCCCAGACTTGGTATATGACTCGATCAAAGACACAAACATAGTTGCTGATGGCCTAAGCCCAAAACCCCTCATTTCCATGTAAACCTTCATAGAGGTGTCCAACCTCCCTGCTTTTCCCATCGAATCAACAAGTGAGGAAAATATGCCAAAGCTTGGCCGAAAATTCCTGTCTTTCATCTCTTGGAAAAGCTTAAAAGCCACATCAAGACGACCTGATTTTGCCAAGCTCGGGATCATCAACTCATATGTTGAGCCATCCAATGAACATTGTGCTGCTTCCATGCTTTCATATATCTCAAATGCTTTATAAGGCAAGCCCTTATTTGAAAACAAGGTTATAAGTGCATTATATGTTTTTGTGTCGATTTTACACCCTGAATCCTGAACCTTCTTGAAACAACAAAATGAAAACTCCAACTTCTCTGCTTTAGCCAGATACTGAATCACCCTATTATATGCGCCAAATGAAGATATCCCATCCTTACTTGAATCTTGAACCATCTCATCAAACAAGGACTGAATTCCATCAAAATCTCTATTTTGATTCAACCCATCAAATAACAACAAATAACATTCATCATTTGGCACATACCAAGATTGCCTCTTGGCCCATTTATACAAACTCATTGAACCATCAGTTTCATTGACAATTTTCAAAGCTTGAACTATATGAGTCATATTTGGCACAAATTGGAGCTTATCCAATTGGGTCTCCAATTTTGGACCCCATTTCCACCTCTTAACAATCTCAACAATCTTTGCAACAGCATTAACATTCATAAAAGGTTTCTTCAACCCACCGACCATCACATGGTCATCAAGTCCAGGCTCAACCGACCGTACACCTTTACCACTATAAATCACACTACCTGACTCATCTAAATACTGTATATCCTCAGTCCACTGAGCAGGCCTACCTTCAGTGTTATTCACATTACAATAATTTCTCCCAAAGCAAGCGTTTTTACCATAAAATTTAGAATGAATGACAAAATTAGGGCCTTTCAATAGGTAAGAAATTGGCCAAATCGAATTGAAACCCAATAAAGAGCTCAGGGAATTGAATTTACCACAAGTGTCATTTACAATATTTGTGCAGGAATTAGAGCTTTGTGCATTGAAAGCCTGAAATGGAGGCCTAGAGCTAGGGTTTCTGGTAAGTGAATAAAGCTTTCTAGGGCACAATCTACTGTGATAAAACATTGAATTTAAGATAAAAACAAATTAGGGTTTTAGGAGTTTTGAGGTACTTACCAGTAACCAGAATCGTTAGGCTAAGCACGTGAGAAGAAGAAAGATGGGATTCAGCAGGGGAATGAGAGCTTAAAGAAGGAAACTTATCGCACATTGACAGTGATACGACAGAAAGGATTGCCGCTCCGTGCATAAATGAAAAATTAAAATATAAATTTTAATAATATTCAAAATTAAAATATAAATTTTAATAAAATTCGTAATATTAAAATTTTTAATGATAAATTTGTAAATTTTAATTATTATGCAATTAAAAATTATTATTTTGATATTATTGTTTAATAAGTAATTTTAAATAAATATGTCTATGCATAGAATGCAAAGAAATCTAGATACTAACTCTTGTATTGTTTCCGAAACCCGACTTCTTACCAAAATTTAAAAGTTAAGATAGTGTTGAGTCTGAATTGGAAATAAATCTAAAAACAATACATAGTCTGCATAATAACAATCAAAAAACTGCAAATAAAATACATATGCAAAAGTAGTAAATAAAAAATAACGAAAAATTTAAATATCCAATGAAAGCGACAGTTATTTAAAAAGTTAGATTAAGTATCAAATACAATTAGAAATTAAGGATATTTTATTATTTTCTAATTGTATTTTGGGTTAATTCACACTCAGATCCTTTTATTTTCAAAAATCAATTTTATCATTTTTATATTTTAGTTTCATCTATACTTTAATCCCTGTCTAATTTTTTTCACTTTTCTGTTAAAAAATAAAATAAAAAATAAAAAATTTATTTTGAAAATACCCTTTCTCTCAAAATCATAGTAGTCTACCAATTCTCTCAAAATCCATGTATTTTGTTAGAGATGGCCATTGATAATTGGGACTCAATCATCAAACCAAATCCCATTCTCCTCCACACTCCCAAAACTTCTCATTCCCTTCCTTTTCAAAATCTAAATCCAAATCTCAATTTGTTAATTTGAATCGATGCAAGTTGTATTGCATTTAAGGGACTTTTCTTCGCTCACTCTCTTTCTTCTCCTCCCTACAATGCTGACACCATTGTCTTTGCTCGCTGGTTCGGGTACTAGCTAATGTCATTGTTGCTTGGCTGCTCATGGTAGTAGCACTCTCTCTCTCTCTCTCTCTCTCTCTCTCGTTGCTGGATCTTTCATAACTAAGTTCTTCTTCAAACAAGACTCAAACTATTAAATATTTTGAGTTTGTCATTTATAAATAAGCATATTATAGTTATGTTAATTAATTATTTTTGATGTTTTGATACAACCACTAAAAAGCAAAGCAAAAAGTGAAGTTGCTAGACAAATGACGAAAAATAAGTTACTGATTAATTTACATTCTTTTAGCAATGGTGGAATCACTTTTGCTTTGCCTTTTGCTGTATTCTTTTAGTTGTGGCACAAGTTCCTTCTTCTCTAATAATAATTGTTTAATTAATTTGTAAATTTTTTGATTTTGTTTTGATTTTTATTTAATTTTTATGGATTAATTTGGGTTCATCGTTCATATTTGAGAATTACATTCAAATGATATCTATAATTATTTTTTAAATTTTATGAATTTTTAGTTGGTAGTATTGATAGAAATAGTGAATTAAGACTAACATGAGAGGTATTTTAGTCATTTCACATGCACGTAGTGGAAGAAGTGGAAAAAATTGGATGAAAGGACCAAAATATAGGCGAAACTAAGATACAAGAATGACATAATTGATTTTTTAAAAATAAAGAGACTCAAGTATGAATTAGCTCAAAATACAGAGACTAAATAGTAAATTACTCAAAAATTAAAAACAAACAATACTCATATCTCAACAAACAAT